>CM062275.1:32405136-32547636 GCA_031216635.1 Dissostichus eleginoides
GTTTGATCTGGTCCTGGTGAAGAACCAGAAGCTGGAGAACCTGTGTCGGGCTCTGCAGGAGGAGAGGAGGAGTTCTTCTGTCAAAGTGCAGGAGGCAGGAAGTGCTCCCCAATCCACGGAGAAGGAAACATCGCAGGAGGTCCAGAAGGTCCAAGAGGTCAAGAAACATTATTTATATCAATACTTATCACCGCAATTAACCGTATTTAATTTAGTCTAAATGTATATTATTTAATTTCATATTCTGTTTTTGTACATATCATATTCTATTTACCTGTGTATACCGTACCGTTGGAGGAGCTCAGATCAGAAGCTTTTCATTGCCATTTCTACACTGCAGCTGCTGAGCATCTGATGATGAAACCTTTGAATCTTTGAAACAGGAGGTCCAGAAACAAGAAGTCCAGAAACAGGAGGTCCAGAAACAGGAAGTCCAGAAACAAGAAGCTGAATCTCTTCCGGCTGAAACTCTGCTGAGTAAAGAGAGAAATAAACTGAAAGCAGAGCAGAGCCGCCTGCAGGAAATCTTCCTCATCTCTCATACCATCCCCACAGAGACTGACAGCCAATCACAGGAGCTCCCTGAGGAGGAGGAGGCGGGGCTAAGGGAGGAAGAGGAGCAGAAGAAGGAGGAAGAAGGCCAAGTTCAGAGAGACCTGGAGATGCAGTCTGTGGATTAATGTGGAGAATATAAATGCGTGAGATTCATATCAATAAAAAGAAACAAAAACAACTATCTTTGTGTTTGATGAGAATTAAGATATTAGGGCTTTTTTACACATTTACTAACAAGACAGGGGTACTGCTAAATGTTAAAAGTAGATTATTTGAATGTGAAGAAGAGTTAAATATCACGACTCATCATAAGGACAAATGTTCTTTAGCGTTAGCTGGTAATGTTTCTTTGAATGGAACAATAAAAAGAGGTCTCAGGTCTATATTTGAAGCATATCATTGAGACGCCTAACCCTAGAGACGGCTTGCAAATAAATCAAAATGTATATTTATGGAATAATTACGAATCAAATCAAGTTATGCAAGAAGATGGAGGAAGCCTGGGCCCCTCAGACTGTATTTGATCGATAGTAAACTTGAAACGAACTTTAAAGATCTGGATTGTAAAAGTCATACCTGTTGTACACACTACAGGTGAATGGGGTAAAATATTTAACTACCAGATATCACCATGAAACTTCCCCACTTCATTACTGACATTAACACAATTATAATTAATATTAGAAGTTTTCTGACAGGTTATGTTTAAATATGCAAATGAGGCGTTATATAGTTTTTTGTTGAAAATTATGAAAAAAAGTCAGAGTTCTGAAAATAATGAAAGAAATCCGAGAAAAAGTCAGAATTCTGGTAAAAAAATGAACAATTCTGAGAAAAAAGGCAAATTTATTCAGAAAAAAAAATCTGCATTCTGACTTCTGAGAAATAAGGCGTTATATATATTTATCTGTTGATTTCTTTTCCTGTGTTTACAGCTGGGAGGTGACTTTGTTTTGGATGAACACAGAGGGTATTTCTCAATGTCGAGGACGCTTCCTTGGTAGGACATGTCCCTCCGAGTCAGGTCCTTCAGAAGCGAGGCAAGAATCCTTCCTAGCCTCTGAAAACGAAGAATGGTGGAACAGGCTAACAGGTGTGCAGGTGTGCGTCATATGAGGCCCCGCCTTAAATGGAGTGCGATTTCCGCCAAAGAATTTGGAAATTGGTCCGTGCGCAAAGCATTGTGGGGATTTTAAGACCGTGGAGGATACACATGTGCAGCCTTGAAATTTCCCGCAACGAAGTACGCCGGCCTCGGTAGAATTCCAAGTATTCTGGACATTGGAACAGTCCTTCGGCGGCACTCGATGATGTAGCATCCTTGAAATAGTGGCTCTGGAGCAGCCTTCCTCGACACTGAGAAACACCCACAGCCCCAGAGACAGACATTAAATCTGCACTGTGAATAAATCATCTATTCAACACCTTTTGCACATTTTAGAAATGTGATCTTGATCCAAACCTCTACTTGTGTTTATATAAGTTGTATATCTTAAAATGATCAGTCAGAATTCTGGAAAAAATCTAAATTAGAATAAAAAGTCTGAATTGTATGGAAGCCTGTTTGCGCCACAGGAAAAAAAAAAAAAAAATCCTGTAAGTCAATATATTGAGATAGCTAAGTCAAAATATTGAGATAGCTAAGTCAATATATTGACTTACTATCTCAATATATTGAATCTCAATTTTTTTATTGAGGAAAAACTCTCAACTAACAGCTTATTACTTGTAGAATATGGTCATGCAGAATAAGGCATTAATAAGTGTTTTATAATGACTAATAAAGAGCCAATATACTGCTAATATGCATTTTAATTAACAACTAGTTGATGGTGAATTTGTGTACCTTAATATAAAGTTGTACCGCTTATATGATGAACATTGATGTCTATGTGCCTTATTCTGTATTTGACATAATTGTTTCAATAAAAAAAAATATATATAACTCAATATAATGAGATGGCTAAGTCAATATATTGAGATAGTAAGTCAATATATTGAGATAGCTAAGTCAATATATTGAGATAGTAAGTCAATATATTGAGATAGTAAGTCAATATATTGAGATAGCTAAGTCAATATATTGAGATAGTAAGTCAATATATTGAGATAGCTAAGTCAATATATTGAGATAGTAAGTCAATATATTGAGATAGTAAGTCAATATATTGACTTACAGGATTTTTGATTTTTGTTTTCCTGTGGCGCAGACAGGCTTCCATACAATTGGTAGGAAAGTCAAAATTCTGGAGAAAAAAAAACTACATTCTGAAAAAGTCAATATTTGGAGAAAAGCTGGAGATATGAGATTTCAAAGGTCTTTTGTTTTGAAACTGAACATCAGAACGACCTGATATTATCTGAGTTTCCTGCTATCGTCCCAAAGAGGACTCAGTCTTTGATTATAGACATTTCTTTAGTAGTAGTAGAAAAAAATCAGTGGCGAACCGTCAGGGCCTTCAAGGTATTCAGAGAATACCCTGGAACACTCAGATAAAACAAACAAAAAATCGATTTAATTATATAAATAAAATGTAATAAAATGTGTATAAAATGAATAAATGAGAATGGTATCTGTGTTGTTGATCTGTAATATCACAGTGTTACGTTGATTTGTTTGTCCTTCTCGCTCCATGCACTACGCATTTCAGTGGTTTTGTGTTAGAAAAGAAAGCAACCAATCAGATCTTGTTCTGGGTCTCTGGGTAGAATATCCTTCAACAAGGTATTCTATATCCTTGATAGAATGCCCTGGCCGTTGCACTGAATGAGAGCGTACGTTTGGACTGACAGTTTGATCAACCAATCATATATTGATTTGTAGCCTGTGGGCGTGTTCTTTCAGAGTTTCCCTCGATTCCAGGGTACTCTCGAAGGCCCGGTAGTTAACTGGAGAGAGACAGAGGATCTATGAATGCGACGAAGCATTTCATGCCGTTTTATTGTCTTTAACGTTGAAATGGCAACAGGTGAAGATGATGGTGTTGCGGAATTGTTGTGAGTACCCTTTTCAAGACGACAATTCAGTGAAAAGACGGACATTATAAGGGCGGGGAGGGGGGGCGGGTATGCCTACAGAAGGTCCAGGTGACACGGTTCGCCACTGAAAAAAATAGAGGGACGATAGCTCAAATATGAGATTTCAAAGGTCTTTTATTTTGAAACTGAACATCAGAAGGACCTGATATATTCTCTGAGTGACCATTTCAGCTTTAAACCACAATAGTGCTGAAAATGAATTATCATTTGGGTGCAGTGAATGAAAAACTAAGCTGAGAAGAAACAAGAAACCACTCAACTTCTTTCACTTCTCAACTAAAAGAACCAAGGACTTGTTCCCCTTTTATTCTGAAAAACGTAATATACACCCCCAACTAGTTAGCACTATAAGCACTTTATAAACCTTTAATACATGTTTTGTACACATTATAATCCTGTAGTACAGTATTTGGTGGCAAGTATAACTTCTTATAATGTTTGTATACTAGAAATATTACTCTGTAGGCTATTCTATCTGTATTTAATTCATATAAGTTATACACAAGCCTCCAATCAACTTCATTAAATGCTTATATACTGCTTGTGAATGCTAAATTGGGAGTTTTAAGTTCCATAATTACTTTTCTTTCCCGTTCATTGTGAGATTTGAACACAGCAGCCATTAAAGGGCTGTAATGTGAGTGATTTCACCAGCAGGGGGCAGCAGAGTGATGCAAAACACAGGACTATAAACACAGAGAAACAGTCTTCCCACAGAAGTCAACAAACCTCAGAACATATCTTGAGATATCAGGACAATTCACACAGTCCAGGGAATGTCACAAACATATTTCATAAATCACAAAGTAGCATAAAAAGGTGACGTAAGCATTCAGCACGTATAAGCCAAGGTGCATCAAAAAATAGTGGCTTACGGTCTGTACATCCCTGAAAACGCTCACGGTTCACATGAGCAACAATAAGAATAAGAATCCATAACACAACAACAACAACAACAGCCTGTTTCAAGTCTCTCACAATTTCAGTAAAATGGCATTGACGCTGAGACAGAGATTGACTTAAAAACCCTGTTGATCCTGGATATAAACACACAAAATAGACCCTACGCCACCTGTTCCTCGGCGGTTTTAAACAACAGCAGCTTCCCTTCAGGTGATTTTAAACAAACAGGAGGCATCACTTGCTCGTAACGTGAACTGATGCATTTCCTTAAAAAAAGGTCTGAAAGTGACGTCTGGACAGAGGTGGGAAGTAGTGGACTTTGTTACTGTACTTAAGTACATGTTTCTGGTATCAGTACTTTACTCCACTACTTATTTTTCTGACCACTTTTTACTTTGACTTCTTCCATTTTGAACCCAAATACCTGTACTTTCTTCTTACATTGAACCCAAATACCTGTACTTTCTACTTCTTACATTTGAACCAAATACCTGTACTTTCTACTTCTCCATCTTCCAAACAGGCTGGTTCCTTTAGTCTGAATGTGTGTTTGGTGGCGTGATCATTATTATTTAGAGTCATTGCGTGCCTATTGATTTGAACACGATCCGTGTATCCATCATTTCCTGGTCTTCTCTAAAGAAGAGGGACCAATGAAAACGTTGTCATGTTGCCGTTGTTCAGCATGGAAACATTCATTAGCTAACAATGACATTATTGTTCTATTAATATAAAGGGAGGTCAGGTACTCTTTAAAACAGCTGCTAGTTACGGGTACTTTTTACTGAAGTACATTTCAAAGCCCTCTTTACTTTTACTTGAGTAAAGAAGTTTAGTCAGTACTTTTACTTTTACCATTTTTAAACACGAGTATCTGTACTTCTACTTGAGTAAAGGATGTGTAATTTTGCCCTCTCTGATCGGAGGATCATCCGTTGTCGTCCAGGTTGTACAGAAGCACCTGGTGGTTCGGGGTGATTCCTGGACAGGCTCCCAGGCTGTAAAGGCATCCGGACGACGGGTAAAACGGCACCAATTGGTACTTCTGAAGCTCCTCCAGGCCAAACGCTGGAGAGCAACAATCCATCACCAGCACTTTAACCCTCTTCCTGTCCGGGTAAAACAACCTCCTCTCTCCTATCACCTCCTCATCTTCTTCTTCCTCCTCCTGTTCTTCTACCTCTTCCTCTTCTTCCTCCTCCTCTTCCTCCAGTTCCTCCTCTTCATGGTGGATCTTCCTCAGCAGGTTGTTGATGAGGACGGAGCGCCTCAGGTAGGCTTCAGGATCCTCCAGAAACCTCAGTTTTTCCAGGGAAAGCTTCAGGATGCAGCTCCGATCCTCCTGCAGTATCAGGTGCTGCAGAAGAAGAAACACAGAAGCCTTTAGAGTTCATTCCTAGCGATAGAGTGGTGCGGGAATGAGTCCTAAAACCCGGATGTGAGTCAGCATTTGACCACTTCCGGTTCCCTCGTCTCAGAGTCAACGGGATGTTTGAACTAGTTTTTGGAAAATAGCCAACCTAGTCTCAGAAAAACACGTGTAATAGCTACGTTTGTCCACAGGGCAAAACGTAGTACATTCACAAATAACCCGTCTCGTGACATGGATTCAATATTTTTGTCCTATTCATTTCTAATGACCAGTGTCCGTGTCACGTGATCGCAAACTTTCCCCGCGTGAGAAAAAAAAACATGGCGAACACCCGATTTATTTTTAGTGGAAAATCCTAAATTGTAGGATAATTTCTCGTTAAAATGCTTTTTGATTACATTTAGCGAGAAGTTTATATTGTACTTTCAGAATCTACGTCCAGTGGATGTGCAGGATCCAGAGCTTGATAGATGTTGGGAAGATTATTTGAGCTCCAGGTTTTTTTTTTACAAAATATTGTATCCATGTCACGTCTTGAGAGGGTTATTTGTGAATACTACGTTTTGCCGTGTGGACCAACGGAGCTATTACACGTTCTTTTGTGAGACTGGGTTGAAATATCTGAAATAAGGTCTGTGGTTGAGACACATTGAAGAGACGGATCACGTTTTGTTCTACGACATTAAATCCATCAGCAGTGACCCCACTGGTGATTTCTGAAGAGCTGACGTGTCTGAAAAACGATGGTTGTTACCAAGTGGCTGAATAGGACTACAGAAGTTGTGGAGGCCGTTGTACGTCATTACGCCGAACACGTAAACACTCCTCTAAGTTAGTTTGCCCTGTTCTGCTTGAAAGCAAGTACCTGCCTCCTGCAGACTGTTCAAACAAACGCTTCAACTTGGACATCTTTGCCAGACTGTCTTCTATAGTTTGATAAGAGGTTACATGATGATTATTATATATATCACAAAGGTTCTAGTTCAATTCCTCTGCTAGAACTACTCCTTTGTTTACTTCCAGAACATAGTGACGTCACTATGGAACACTCACGCTTCTATAGAGCTCCAACACATTCACACAGGACTCTTTAAAGTAGAGACACTACATACTGATATACACCTGAACATCAGCAGGAGAGGACTCTTTAAAGTAGAGACACTACATACTGATATACACCTGAACATCAGCAGGAGAGGACTCTTTAAAGTAGAGACACTACATACTGATATACACCTGAACATCAGCAGGAGAGGACTCTTTAAAGTAGAGACACTACATACTGATATACACCTGAACATCAGCAGGAGAGGACTCTTTAAAGTAGAGACACTACATACTGATATACACCTGAACATCAGCAGAGAGGACTCTTTAAAGTAGAGACACTACTGTCATGAACATGAGGATTCGTCTGCATCGAAGCAGAGAATGGAGAATCGTTATTATTCCCTGTTGCAGTGAGAGAGTGGAAGTCGTGTCGTGAAGTCGTGAAGTCGTGAAGTGGTGAAGTCGTGTCGTGAAGTGGTGAAGTCGTGATGTCGTGAAGTCGTGTCGTGGCTCAAAGAGAGAGACGCTCAGGGTTATGATTAGAAACAGAAAGGCAACACACACAGAAATGTAAAGAAAACCTATGCAATGCAAAGATGACAAACACTTGAGACGAGTCAAGGATGAAAACCACATAAAATCACGGGTTTATAGAAAGACATGAATAGTGAAAGGAAATTCTGATCAATAGGCAGGACATACTTTTTGAAAATACCCATGTAGGCCTCGGTGTAAATCCTCCTCCTCCGCATATTTCCTCTTGAAGTAAGCAACTTTCGACGTTGTTGAATGGGTCTGTTTCTCTCACAGGGAAGGGGCTGCTGGAGGAAACGAAACAGACATTAGACTATAACTTAACGAGGGGGGGGACCCTCTGTGTTACCCAACAACACAATGAAAACATGTGCTGAGCCCTCGTTTAGAGGTTGAGATATAATGAGGTTGGAGAAAATGAGGATATTTGAGGCCACTGTATTTCATATTTACATCAGATTCAACATTCAGTCATTGAGATGAATGCGGCTTACAGGGACTATGCAAAGCCACATTTTAGAGTTATGCAGCTTGAGTGGCATATTTAAACCTATTGTTTTGGTTTTTAGAGCCTTTAGCTGTACAGTAACAGAAAGATAAAACCATAGTGGAGCATTTAGTGGAGTGGGTGGAGACCAAACCTGAGCTCAAAGCATGACAGATGATGGTTTATTTGTGTCTGTTGGATGTGTAAAATATGCCACTAGTGCTCAAATGTACGCTATTCTAACTTTAGGGTGATAATATGTCCAAAGCAGCTTGTTGCACGGACAGGATATTATATCGATGTGTGTTATAGGGCCATCAAACCACCTGTTCCCATCACCAGTGAGACCAGTGCTGATGCCTGGTGATCACATGAGTCACTGGGAGTAAACGAGGTGACAGAAAGGAGCTCTGATTACCTGCTGAAGATCCACAGATGATGCTCAGCTGCTGAATCACTGCCTCTTCACTGATATATACCTCCACATCTCCTGGAGGAGGAGGAGGAGGAGGAGGAGGAGGAGGAGGAAAAAACAATAATCATGTTATCATGAAGGAAGTAAACCACTTTTCAGAGCTGCCAACCTGTAATTGGATATTTTCTTTTCTTAATCCTCCTCCTTGTCATCTAAAATCACCTTTCTGCAGCATGGATATACAAACATTATCTTTTGGTCCTTATTTTTGGGATCAATCGTGGAAACCAATAATACAATCTACTACGTTGTTACTCATCGATATCTGATAACGCCCATTTGAACCCCTTGATAACATTTGAACCAGCTGCTGTCTTACTTGAAATACAATTTATATTCCAAACAGGCTGACGATAATGTCGACATGTTTTTGGTGTAAAGGATAAATTAAAGCAACTCTTTTTGTAAAGAAACATCAAACCAAAAACCATTATCAGAAGAAAGGCCACCTTCAAAACGAGAATGAAACAAAAATGAATCAAATAAATGTAAATAAAATGTGATAACATGAAAAGAAAAATGAAAATTGATTAAAAATGATTAAAATAATATGAACGTTCATTTTTTGTATGAAATGTGATATTAAATGTCTTATTCATGTCAATATATCTGCTATTTATTTGAAGGATTTCCACATTAAAACACTCTGTATGCCCTGCTATATTACATCCTGGGTTTACCCGTTATTATTTATAAAGCAGTCTTTTAAAAAAAGAAATCTGTTTTCCTTGTAAGCTCATTAAGATTCAAGAAAGAGGAGGAGGTGGAGAGATAAGAGGGCAGTGTGTGAGCGTGCGTGTGTGCGTGTGCGTGTGTGCGTGCGTGTGTGTGTGTGTGTGTGTGTGTGTGTTATTTAAAATGCCATAAATCAATCATAAACACAGAGTGGGAAGCTTTATCGTTCTCGCCAGCTTTCCCTGAAGCTGCTGCAGTGACTCAGTTTAACAACCGACTGCTGAGTAGAATGATGCATGAGAGAGGGATGCGTGGGAAGTGCGTGTGTGTGTGTGTGTGTGTGTGTGTGTGTGTGTGTGTGTGTGTGTGTGTGTGTGTGATACTCAGATACTCTACAGGGTAAAACAGCTGAATTATAACCAAACATGTTCATTTAACGTACTTTTCCTTTTTAACCTACTTTAATCAAAATAGCACTTTTTAGCCGTTTTTACATGTGCAAAAATAATGCATTATATAGTTATATATTACATTATTATGATTATAAAGACACTTTTATTAACCAATAGAGCAACTCTCAACCTCTCAGTTTATCTGCAAAATATCTAATTTGCAGTCCTGGGATTTACTTGAAGTGTAAAAATGATGTGTATTCCTTTTAATTTAGGACAAATATCGTTTAAAAATATATTAGTATGGAGAATTATGCACATATATTATGTTTTTCTTCAGTTTGCATGTTATTTTCATTTGATCTCACTTCTAAATCTCACTTTTTTCTGTCCTATTCTCCTGTGTGTTGTTTTTTTCTCCTTTCTTCATCCACGTTTGAAAGCTAAACTTGTCCAATGCGCAGTTTCAAAAAGAGAGTATAGCTGCTGTTTTAAATGCAAAGTGCACCTCCATTCAATCCATCATATATCCGAGCTTCTTACCTATGATTCAGCCCAGCAGCAGGTCAGTTAATCCCAGTTTTAAAGCCTCTCTTTCTCCGGTAAAATGCTCCGCTCTTCGGCGACAAATCCACCGTTCTCACGCCGACTCACAGACGCTCTTTTCCTGCCTGAAATCAGTCGCTTTCTCGGTCCCTGCAGACACTTCCAGCTCCAGAGCTCCTGAAGGGGTGTGACGCCTCCTAAAATATCCCGTTCACACACACACACACACACACACACACACACACACACACACACACACACACACAACACACACACACACACACACACACCTCTCTTTGCGTGCGTCCTGATTGGTCCTCTCGGAGGCAGATGTTTCCTGTTGCTAGGAGACTGAGTAAGCACAATGATGACGCTCCAGATTTCATCCTGCGTCTCTTCGGAGGAGGAAGAACAAAACAAAACAAACAAAACATGGGTTGTTTCTTTTTTGTTTGAAGACATCTGATTCAAGATTCAAGGATTCAAGGCTTTTATTGTCATTTGTACATAGCTACAGCAAGTGTATTCGTTGACGGACGTGGAGCCAGTGCAGGTTTTGAAGGACGGGGGTGATGTGGTCTCTGGAGCGGGTGTGGGGTCTGGAGGACGGAGTGACGTGGTCTCTGGAGCGGGTGTGGGGTCTGGAGGACGGGGTGACGTGGTCTCTGGAGCGGGTGTGGGGTCTGGAGGACGGAGTGACGTGGTCTCTGGAGCGGGTGTGGGGTCTGGAGGACGGGGTGACGTGGTCTCTGGAGCGGGTGTGGGGTCTGGAGGACGGGGTGACGTGGTCTCTGGAGCGGGTGTGGGGTCTGGAGGACGGGGTAATGTGGTCTCTGGAGCGGTGTGTGGGGTCTGAGGACGGGGTGATGTGGTCTCTGGAGCGGGTGTGGGGTCTGGAGGACGGGGTGATGTGGTCTCTGGAGCGGGTGTGGGGTCTGGAGGACGGGGTGATGTGGTCTCTGGAGCGGGTGTGGGGTCTGGAGGACGGGGTGATGTGGTCTCTGGAGCGGGTGTGGGGTCTGGAGGACGGGGTGATGTGGTCTCTGGAGCGGGTGTGGGGTCTGGAGGACGGGGTGACATGGTCTCTGGAGCGGGTGTGGGGTCTGGAGGACGGGGTGATGTGGTCTCTGGAGCGGGTGTGGGGTCTGGAGGACGGGGTGATGTGGTCTCTGGAGCGGGTGTGGGGTTCTGGAGGACGGGGTGATGTGGTCTCTGGAGCGGGTGTGGGGTCTGGAGGACGGGGTGATGTGGTCTCTGGAGCGGGTGTGGGGTCTGGAGGACGGGGTGATGTGGTCTCTGGAGCGGGTGTGGGGTCTGGAGGACGGGGTGATGTGGTCTCTGGAGCGGGTGTGGGTGAGGAGGACGGGGTGATGTGGTCTCTGGAGCGGGTGTGGGGGCATGGAGGATGGGGTTATGTGGTCTCTGGAGCGGGTGTGGGGTCTGGAGGACGGGGTGATGTGGTCTCTGGAGCGGGTGTGGGGTCTGGAGGACGGGGTGATGTGGTCTCTGGAGCGGGAGTGGGGTCTGGAGGACGGGGTGATGTGGTCTCTGGAGGACGGGGTGATGTGGTCTCTGGAGGACGGGTGATGTGGTCTCTGGAGGACGGGGTGATGTGGTCTCTGGAGGACGAGGTGACGTGGTCTCTGGAGGACGGGGTGATGTGGTCTCTGGAGGACGGGGGTGATTGGTCTCTGGAGGACGGGGTGATGTGGTCTCTGGAGGACGGGGTGACGTGGTCTCTGGGACGGGGTGATGTGGTCTCTGGAGGACGGGGTGATGTGGTCTCTGGAGGACGGGGTGATGTGGTCTCTGGAGGACGGGGTGATGTGGTCTCTGGAGGACGGGGTGATGTGGTCTCTGGAGGACGGGGTGATGTGGTCTCTGGAGGACGGGGTGATGTGGTCTCTTGAGTCCTTCCAACTGATCCTTATCCTGAGACTTTGAGACCCAAACAAAATGCAGATTACTTCATTAATTTGATTTCCAAAAAGTGATGGAAAAACCTGAATTTAAAACCTATTTTTTCTCATTTACTTAAAATGCTGAAATGAGGTTCATCACTGGGTCGGGAAATATAACCAAATAAATGTAGTTATTTTTTAAGACATTTTAAAGACTTTTAGGAAATACCTTTTGTATACTCTTTATCTTATAGTACATATATATAATGGGAGTAAGGTGATAAGAAACGAGATCACTATTGTTTGGCTTTACTTGAAATGACTTTAGGGAAATGAATGGTAGATTTTTGTGATCCAACGCCTGATAATTAATGTCAGGAACAGAAAAAAGATCTTAAAAATGGGTCAAATAAAGCTCAATACTCCCTTACTTTGAGAAGGAATAAAGGTTCAACTGAACAGCTAATAAAATGTACAAAAGCAGAGCATCATCATCATCAGTGTTCGGAGGCTACATCTTAAAACCAAAGCATCTGCTGCCGAAGATTAAACTGCGGCCAAAAACACAAAATACTTTCCTTAATCTGGAAATCCACAACTGGAAATCTCTACCGGCAAATCTGAGGAGGACGAGCTGCCGTGGGTTTGTTGTTGTTGGTTAAAATAAAGCCTCATTCTCAGAATTAAGACAAACAAGGAGACAGAAACAAGGAGACAGAAACAAGGAGACAAGAACAAGGAGACAGACACAAGGAGTCAGAAAAAGGAGACAGATGGCGGACAGACGTTCCCTCAGCGGGGAATCTTCTGGGTTTTATTGGCAACGACAAAACTTGGTACAAAAAGTGCTTTCTGGAGCTGCAGGGTCTCAACATGCAGACCGGACCAGGACTGAAGAATCTGAAGAATAAGTGTTTCAGACTCGTCTCTGTCAGTGTTTCAGACTCGTCTCTGTCTCTACAGAATCAGTGTTTCAGACTCGTCTCTGTCTCTAGAATCAGTGTTTCAGACTCGTCTCTGTCTCTAGAATCAGTGTTTCAGACTCGTCTCTGTCAGTGTTTCAGACTCGTCTCTGTCTCTACAGAATCAGTGTTTCAGACTTGTCTCTGTCTCTAGAATCAGTGTTTCAGACTTGTCTCTGTCTCTAGAATCAGTGTTTCAGACTTGTCTCTGTCTCTAGAATCAATGTTTCAGACTTGTTTCTGTCTCTAGAATCAATGTTTCAGACTCGTCTCTATCAGTGTTTCAGACTCGTCTCTGTCTCTACAGAATCAGTGTTTCAGACTTGTCTCTGTCTCTAGAATCAGTGTTTCAGACTTGTTTCTGTCTCTAGAATCAATGTTTCAGACTTGTTTCTGTCTCTAGAATCAGTGTTTCAGACTTGTTTCTGTCTCTAGAAAAAAATGTTTCAGACTCGTCTCTATCAGTGTTTCAGACTTGTCTCTGTCAGTGTTTCAGACTCGTCTCTGTCAGTGTTTCAGACTCGTCTCTGTCCCTACAGAATCAGTGTTTCAGACTTGTTTCTGTCTCTAGAATCAGTGTTTCAGACTTGTTTCTGTCTCTACAGAATCAGTGTTTCAGACTTGTCTCTGTCTCTAGAATCAATGTTTCAGACTTGTTTCTGTCTCTAGAATCAATGTTTCGGACTCGTCTCTATCAGTGTTTCAGACTCGTCTCTGTCTCTAGAATCAATGTTTCAGACTCGTCTCTGTCTCTACAGAATCAGTGTTTCAGACTTGTCTCTGTCTCTAGAATCAATGTTTCAGACTTGTCTCTGTCTCTAGAATCAGTGTTTCAGACTTGTCTCTGTCTCTAGAATCAATGTTTCAGACTTGTCTCTGTCTCTAGAATCAATGTTTCAGACTTGTCTCTGTCTCGAATCAATGTTTCAGACTTGTCTCTATCTCTACAGAATCAATGTTTCAGACTTGTCTCTGTCTCTACAGAATCAATGTTTCAGACTTGTTTCTGTCTCTACAGAATCAGTGTTTCAGACTTGTTTCTGTCTCTAGAATCAATGTTTCAGACTTGTCTCTGTCTCTAGAATCAGTGTTTCAGACTTGTCTCTGTCTCTAGAATCAATGTTTCAGACTTGTCTCTGTCTCTACAGAATCAATGTTTCAGACTTGTTTCTGTCCCTACAGAATCAGTGTTTCAGACTTGTTTCTGTCTCTAGAATCATTGTTTCAGACTTGTTTCTGTCTCTACAGAATCAGTGTTTCAGACTCGTCTGTCAGTGTTTCAGACTCGTCTGTCAGTGTTTCAGACTTGTCTCTGTCTCTACAGAATCAGTGTTTCAGACTTGTCTCTGTCTCTAGAATCAATGTTTCAGACTTGTTTCTGTCTCTAGAATCAATGTTTCAGACTTGTTTCTGTCTCTACAGAATCAGTGTTTCAGACTTGTCTGTCAGTGTTTCAGACTCGTCTCTGTCAGTGTTTCAGATTCGTCTGTCAGTGTTTCAGACTCGTCTTTGTCAGTGTTTCAGACTCATCTTTGTCAGTGTTTCAGACTCGTCTTTGTCAGTGTTTCAGTCTCGTCTCTGTCAGTGTTTCAGACTCGTCTTTGTCCATGTTTCAGACTCGTCTGTCAGTGTTTCAGACTCGTCTTTTTCAGTGTTTCAGACTTGTCTCTGTCAGTGTTTCAGACTCGTCTCTGTCAGTGTTTCACTCGTCTTTGTCCGTGTTTCAGACTCGTCTGTCAGTGTTTCAGACTCGTCTTTGTCAGTGTTTCAGACTCGTCTGTCAGTGTTTCAGACTCGTCTCTGTCAGTGTTTCAGACTCGTCTGTCAGTGTTGCAGACTCGTCTTTGTCAGTGTTTTAGACTCGTCTGTCAGTGTTTCAGACTCGTCTCTGTCAGTGTTTCAGACTCGTCTTTGTCAGTGTTTCAGACTCGTCTGTCAGTGTTTCAGACTCGTCTTTGTCAGTGTTTCAGACTCGTCTTTGTCAGTGTTTTAGACTCGTCTGTCAGTGTTTCAGACTCGTCTCTGTCAGTGTTTCAGACTCGTCTTTGTCAGTGTTTCAGACTCGTCTCTGTCAGTGTTTCAGACTCGTCTCTGGACCTTTATTTTGTAAATACTTATTTGTTCAGCTATAGAAAGCCAAGTAAACTTAAGGGGCTCAAGTCATTATAACAGCTTTTCTCATATTACTGATATTTGCCATCAAATAACAATAAATTCCTAAATAATAAATGTGTGTTTCAGTTTGTTTTGGTCTAGTCTTGGTCTAGTCTTGGTCTAGTCTTGGTCTAGTTTTGGTCTAGTCTTGGTCTAGTTTTGGTCTAGTCTTGGTCTAGTCTTGGTCTAGTCTTGGTCTAGTTTTGGTCTAGTTTTGGTCTAGTCTTGGTCTAGTTTTGGTCTAGTCTTGGTCTAGTTTTGGTCTAGTCTTGGTCTAGTCTTGGTCTAGTTTTGGTCTAGTCTTGGTCTAGTTTTGGTCTAGTCTTGGTCTAGTCTTGGTCTAGTCTTGGTCTAGTCTTGGTCTAGTTTTGGTCTAGTCTTGGTCTAGTTTTGGTCTAGTCTTGGTCTAGTTTTGGTCTAGTTTTGGTCTAGTCTTGGTCTAGTCTTGGTCTTGTTTTGGTCTTGTTTTGGTCTAGTCTTGGTCTAGTCTTGGTCTAGTTTTGGTCTAGTCTTGGTCTAGTTTTGGTCTAGTCTTGGTCTAGTTTTGGTCTAGTCTTGGTCTAGTCTTGGTCTAGTCTTGGTCTTGTTTTGGTCTAGTTTTGGTCTTGTCTTGGTCTAGTTTTGGTCTAGTTTTGGTCTTGTTTTGACTTCCTTTTGTCCTGTTGTGGATCTGAACCTGAGTCTTGTTCCACTTGGACCTCAGTCCTGGTCCAGGTCTTTACATCTGGGCCCTGTATTCACATTTCATGCATGCAGTCGTACAGCAGCATTCACAGAGAGCAAAGAGAAGAAAAGCTTCATGCAAAATGTGGATCATCTCGTCATCATAGTGGACATCAGGCACTTCATCATCAGAGCATCACATCTGACCCCACGGTCTCAAACTGAGCATGCACACGTGTTCATAGATATATATACGAATAGAAACCCTGGGAAATACTAATAAGAACATTAACATATACGTTTTTAGAAAATATAGAATAGATATTACAGATTCTGTACAACAACTCCACATGCATACAATATAACAGTTTGTGCAGTAAATATAGTTCATGTCACTTTCCACGCTCACATGTATGAAGCCTGCAGAAGAAAAGTGCTGATATTAAATATTAGGGTAGGATAGCGGGTCAATATCAGCATTTTGGGGCTTAATCGCTGAAATATGAAGAAATGTTTCTAGAATAAACAGTTTTTGTGCCATTTTGTTTTGTGCTATAACGTGATTTTCTTGTGATGAAATGATCATATTCTGCTGTTAAAGTGACAGTTTTAACCCAAAGCTTGACGCAACAGATGCTAACTGCTGATTTTGGACCCTGCCTACGTACATTTGAACTCAAAATCCCCATATTTTCATCTTTGAGGAGCGTTTATGTTCGAAAAACACTAACAAAACCTCTCCAACCTTTGCAGGAAATCCTTGAGAATTGAACAAAACGTCGATCCGTTTGCAGCACTCCTATTCTTCACACTTCTTCATTATACCTGAAGTACTCTCCATCTCCATCACATATCTGCAGTTTGAACACACACAGCATTTACAGCTTGTTTCTACAGATCACACAGAAAGAGTCCATTAAACCGTGCCCTCTTGTTTTCAGTCTTCACTGGAAACGTCCCCGAATGAATAAATAAATCATCGTGTTCTCATTCGAACAGAGAGAAGTGCTTCTGATGTGGATCGTCTGTTCTTTGACGATTAGTTATTATTATTGAATATTCAGGAGCTTCGAATGTCTGGGTTTTTCTATAATATGATTTTATTCTGTGTGTGTGTTTTATTCTTGTGCTGATCACATTGTGTGTTTTATTAGTCATTTTAGTCTGAAACTACGGTGGCCAACAGGTGCCAACATGTCACAACGTCACAACACATTTCCATTGGGAGAAACGCACTGCAGTTTTAACGTCAATGCAAATAAAGAAATCACAAATGTGCCGAAACACATGCTAATCTTAAGTGTTTTTTTGGTTATTAAAATATGATTTGGTTTGACAATTATGCAAACCTGGAAACACGTGTTTTTGTGCTCACAAATAAATTGTATTTATGTCTAGTATAATGTTGTATGTTGAGGCTGAAGTATTTGTCGAATCATAGCGTAAAACCATCCCCAGAAGCTCTGGATGACTCAGGGTTGTTCTAGGGACAGAGGGTCTTTGTGATTTGGGTGAACTGACCCTTTAAATGTGCATTACAAATGTGAATATGAGCATCAGCCTTTAAGTCAATTAGTTCCGCTTCACTTTCTTACTGTCATCTCCTCAAAACTCCCCAAAATGTGGTACTTTTGATTATTCTTCTTGCAGTTTCACCCTGTTTACAAGCTTTGTTGTCACCTGCCTGAAGTAAACAACAGCTCAAATTCAACCTTTTCTAGTTCTCGGTGTGTGTGAACGTATCTCGAGGAGTTTGGAGTTACAGCATCTCTTGAAACAAACATATATAATATATAATCCTCCCCCCCAGCCTTATGACTAATGATGCTGCAAGAGGACGAGCATTATAGCATTAGCATCATCACACTACCTCACTACCAATTACAACAGAGCGAGTGTGTAGGGAAGAGCAACACACACAGAGACACACACACACACACACACTTCCAGGGTAATTCATCGCATGGTACAGCTGCAGAGAGATATTTTTAAAAGCCTCTTTTCAGCTCAGCGTTGATGGGTGTTGAAATGAGCGTGGAAATGAGCTTTGAATGAGCTTTTGCCCTTTGAAGGAGGCCAAATAACATAATTCAGTGTTGACGGGGGAAGAGATATTTCTCGTTGTGACGGGGGTTAAGGGTCTCCAGCTGCTGCTACTTCCTGCCTGTAGTAAAATGCACGTGTCGAGAGAATATGAATGAGTGCTGAATGTGAATGAGACGCCTCCTTCCTCCTCCACTCGAATCACAAAACCTCTTCACTTCTACCCCCTCGTGAGTTTCCACGCTCAGTATTTAATGGTCACGTGATCCTTTAGTGGTAAAACTGATGCTAGTGAAGCTTCATCAACACTTTGTGCGTATGAGCACCAATTCTTATGAAAATTGACAAAGAAAATGACAAAATATGGACATTTCTACCCACTACTCTTATGTGAATATTAGTGGTTTGGTGTGATTTAACCACATTTTGCAATTGGCAATTGATGTGTCAATCATTGGCTTGTTTACGGAGAATATGAATGAGACGCCTCCTTCCTCCTCCAATTGAATCACAAAACATCTTCACTTCTACCCCCTCGTGTGTTTCCACGCTCAGTATTTAATGGTCACGTGATCCTTTAGATATCACACTGATGCTAGTGAAGCTTCATCATCATTTTGTGCGTATGAGCACCAATTCTTATGGAAATTGACAAAGAAAAGGCCAAAATATGGACATTTCTACCCACTACTGTTATTGGATTATTAGTGGTTTGGTGCAGTTCAACCACATTTTGCAATTGGCAATAGATGTGTCAATCATTGGCTTGTTTACAGAGAATGTGAATGAGACGCCTCCTTCCTCCTCCACTTGAATCACAAAACATCTTCACTTCTACCGCCTCGTGTGTTTCCACGCTCAGAATTTGATGGTCACTTGACTCTTTAGTGGTAACACTGAAGCAAGTACGGGTTTATATCAAGATATTGTGCACATTTTAACCAGATTTTAAGAACATTGGGCAAAGAAAATGGCAAAATATCTTCCTGAAGCACTCATTCCTGTCCATTAAGCTTCTTAACACTCACATGTAATGTAATATACTTTTAAATGTTGGCCATGAGGGTTGTGCAACAGGTCTCCATTGTCAGTATGTGTGTCTGTGTATTGTGTTGATCAAACGGTGCATGAGTGATGTATGTATTTCAATGTGTTTATGTTTGTAACAGTCCAGAACAAATGTCCTTAAGGGGACGATAAAGTGTATCGTATCGTAAACTCCCTTTATTTTACGCCTCCAATAAGACGTGCCAGCGGCAGACTTGCTGTCCTCGACTCTCCTTCATATCCTGCCAGTGGATCTGCTCCTCCTCTCCGCTGCTGTTCTGCCCCAAAGCGATCCATCCCACCATCTCTTTGCGCTTCATGCTGCGTCGGTTATAGATGGAGACCAGCAGGGTGACGTCCGACAGCTGGAACAACGCCACCTGGAAGACGAAAGTCTCCTTGTAGACGGGGTTGGGCTGTCCGCGACGCACCGACGTTTTACAGCGAGAAATCTCCTGACCCACCGAGTTCAGAAGGGTCAGACGTCCATAGGTGTCTGGAAGAAGGAGGGAGAGAAAGTTAAAGGTCACCTATTATGCAAAATCCACTTTTTCATGTCTTTTATACATAAACATGTGTCCCCTCTGTGTAAAGAGACTCTGAAACAGGAACAAAGACCCATGTTCCACTAATATTACACCGTAGAAGGGTCAGACGCCCATAGGTGTCTGGAGGAGGGAGGAAGGAAAAGTTAAAGGTCACCTATTGATCAAAAAATAGTTTTTTTTATAATCTGTGGTTAATCGTTATACAATCAAAGGTTAAGCCTTAAAGTGGCAGTCAATATTTGGGAAAATATATTGTTTATTATTTTGTAGTTTACACCCATATTACACCCATGTACCACTAATATTACACCGTAATTACACTGTTATAGCACCGACTTTACAGCCTGTAAAATAAATGTATACCCCAGGATACAGAAACCATTTAAGGGTTAAAAAACTAGTATAAACCTTTTTAGGTTGAGATGATTTCGGAATTGTTTGCATGAAGTCCAACAGTTTTCCGACACTGAGCTAAAGCATCAACAAAGCCGCTAAAGATAACACATGTTAACCTTTTTCTGTCATGTTGGAAAAAGAGGATTCAAATCCATGTTCGATTGTCACAAACATACACACTTAGCTTCTGCTTTTCACCCATCCTTGTCACACGTTTTATATTGTTATGGCTGGGATCGAACCGTTGACCCTCTGATTGGTAGATCCTTCGTTCTATAATTCATGAATCATTATCCGTTTGGCTATAATATCTGTGTGTGTGTCAGAGTTCCCGTTAGCCGGTAATTACCGGACTATGACCGGTAAAATATGCTGAAGACCGGCAAATCTAAATCTCTCCGGTCAAAATGTCCGGTCAAAATAATTTCCCCTTAGCGCAATACCGCATCAGTTGCGCCACTTATGTGACAGACAAGAATAGTATGTGACAGACAAAAGAGTATGTGACAGACAAGAATAGTCAATTCTAATGTCTAACACTTAATGTGGAGAAAGAGATGTCCTGTATGGATGGGTTGATTGTGCGTTGATCTGTTGGTAATGCCTCGGGGTTCCGGTGGGCACGTAAACAAATGCATAATGCTGCGCTATACTTTGTGGCCTCATCCGGTTGCATAGCGACGCTTATTGTTTAGGTGTCTTTTAATAAGCAGGTAGTCATATCATTAGCTAGAACTAGCTAGATCTGATCGATATGGACATAAACGCGAGTAAAGTCTAATCTGACGGGAGAGAGAGATCAGCTGCTGCTGACGAGTCGACACGCAGCTCTGCATGATCACCTGCAGCGGTGAGCGGAGCAACACACACACTTCAGGTTAGAATATCACACGTAGCTATTTTACCTCTCAAACTACCTAAACTAGTTATAGATATGTTTAGTTTTACTGTCGGGTCACTCTGGATCCGCGAGCTGCATGATACTGGCGGGCTGTCAGGAGAGGGAGAGAGCGCTCCGTTATTCCCGTGTTATTGTAAGTTACTGTACACTTTTGAATAATGTAGTCAATCTACTATAATTAGTTTGTTTAATATCGAATCATATCAATTTGTTTTAAAGCTCAATAAATAACAAAGAAGACCTTTGACCGGCACTTTTTTCATTTTGTCCGGAAGATTTAAACTTTAACGGACATTTTGACCGGCGGAAAAATATTCTAACGGGAACTCTGGTGTGTGTGTGTCTGTGTGTCTGTATAGGTAGAGTGTGTGTGGTGTTATGGCAATTATTGTATTAAAGCGTAATACAGTGTAATCCTCATGAAATGTAACTGTTAGCAAATTGGTATCCTGGGAATGGCAGAGAAATGTATGTGTGATAACAGATGTGTTCACAAAGGGTTTTATGACACGACAGGAAGAACATTTGCTCTGGGGGGGGTATCTGAACACCCAACTGTTCTTTATAGGGTGTGAGTTTTGCTTATTGTGATCCACCTGGACCCCATGTTGTTGTTTGAAATGTAAATGATCTTTGATGTTTCCCTATAAGAGAGTCTATCATACACAGAACACTCAGAAGGAGTCGTCATGCTTTCAAGCATTAAAAGAAAAGATCTTAAAATACTTTATATGGTAGTGAGCACTAATTTACTCATGTTACATAATTCACTCATGGAACTACGGGTTGGGGGTATTGTTCCGCACGGACACTTATGCTTACTGTACCTCCGGTGTATATACTGTGTCCTCCTTCCTTTCTCTTTCTCTTCTCTACTCGGACTGCAAGCCAGCAACATGTGCTTTTCTGCTGCTCAATAAAAACAACTTTGCACCTTCGATGCACCGCCTCCGACTCGCTTCTCTCGGCACTATAATATCGCAATTTCTCGAGGCAGCAGCTGATTTTAAGTGGCTCCGACAGTATTAATGAGTGTTAGTAATGATGATGGTGTGTGTGTGTGTGCGTGTGTGTGTGTGTGTGTGTGTGTGTGTTGTGTGTGTGGTGTGTGTGTGTGTGTGTGAGTGTGTGTGGTCTCACTGCTGACCTGGGGGTCTGTTGATGGCCAGGTTTCTGAAGTGGCTGCCCTTGATGAGTTCCACAGACATTCGTCCCGTCGTGGCGTTGTAAGTGAGACCGACCAGCAGCTCGGGGACGCCTCCGTGCGTCAGAGACTGAGTGGAAGAGGCGCTGTCGCTCTGAGAAACTGCAGAGAGACTCAGCTGGGAGTCCAAACTCTGAGGAAACACAGAGACAGAATCACAGTTTGAAACAATCCCTCGACAAAAAGCAAAGGGATCAATGGCAAACACACGTTTTGTTCAGCAGGATATCTCCACACTTGCAATTGCCAGAAGTAAAAAGCTAATGTTGGGCTATAAAGGAACTACAGCACGGTCACATGACTTCAGGTCACCGCCGCTAAGCTAAAGGAGGCTAATGTTGGGCTATAAAGGAACTACAGCACGGTCACATGACTTCACGTCACCACCGCTAAGCTAAAGGTGGTTAATGTTGGGCTATAAAGGAACTACAGCACGGTCACATGACTTCACGTCACCACCGCTAAGCTAAAGGTGGCTAATGTTCGACGCTGCTGTTTTCATGACACATAGAAGCTTCAGACATTCACCAGTGGGGTATTTACTGACATATTTTATATCGTAGGACAAAGAAAGAAAAGTCACCTTGAGGTTGCTGCGAGGCTCCATTATCAGCGTTGTCTCCATCGTCCCTCCGTTTGGATCCATCCCCCCCAAACGAAGCACTTTCTCCCCCATCATCTTTTCGCGGGACATCCTGGAAGCTCCGAGTGCATAAAGCCTGAATCTGATGGCCGACATCTGCATCTCGGAGGCATCGAGGCGAGAGAAGCGAAACGTCTCGTTGAAATGCGGCAGAGATCCTTTCTGAACCGTGGTCTTGTGGCGCTGCTTCTTTGAGGGAAGAAGCACCATGTGCACCTGTAAGAAAGAATCAATATATTGTGCCCGAACTTTAAAGGTCACCTATTGTGCAAAATCCCCTTCTTCATGTCTCTTCTACATCAGCATGTGTCCCCTTCTTCATGTCTCTTCTACATCAACATGTGTCCCCTCTTCTTCATGTCTCTTCTACATCAGCATGTGTCCCCTCTTCTTCATGTCTCTTCTACATCAACATGTGTCCCCTCTTCTTCATGTCTCTTCTACATCAACATGTGTCCCCTCTTCTTCATGTCTCTTCTACATCAACATGTGTCCCCTCTTCTTCATGTCTCTTCTACATCAACATGTGTCCCCTCTTCTTCATGTCTCTTCTACATCAACATGTGTCCCCTCTTCTTCATGTCTCTTCTACATCAACATGTGTCCCCTCTTCTTCATGTCTCTTCTACATCAACATGTGTCCCCTCTGTGTAAAGAGACTCTGAAAGTCTCAGGAACAAAGATTCTCTCTCTTTTTCTCCTGATCCATTTTTATAAAAACCTGTCTGAAAATGAGCTGATCAGATTTTGGACACTTTGTGATGTCATAACGATGTTTTGGCTTGTGTAACCATTAGCCAATCAGCAACCAAGGTACCCCCCGCCCCCCCCCTATCACCTGAATCTCCTCCTAGAGCACCATTGAGTTCTTTTTAACCAAATCTCTCTCAGAGGGGCGTGGGGAGGGGCTCCTTATTTTCATCTAAAGTAACAGACAGAGAATCAGCACTTTGGAAACAGGGCTGAAACAGAGGGGATTATGGGATGCTGCAATGATCTGTTTGGTCAAGCTTTGGAGAAGCGTCCTGGTCCTCTTTAGACTAACTCTTGGTCTTCAAACTAAAGACTCACCTGCCAGGAGTCCATGCCGCTGCGAGCTTTATCTGGAATATCCCGGGCAGCGATCACAGAAACCAGAAGCTTCTCCGTGTCCGCACGATACTCCAGAGAGAGAACCAGATCTCCACATTTAGAGATGGGGGGTCGAGAGGAAGAGCTCAGCGGCTCAGACGTGGGCTCATCCTGGGGAGGCTGGGAAAGAGAGGAGGCATATTTTAATTTATCTGTGCATAATTCAGCATTGACTGTGGTTAAAGAGGGTATATTCTTAGACTTTGAGAGCTGGTAAATGGAGCTGTTTTTCAATCTCTATGCTAACCATATCTTATAGCTTACGTATATTGTATGTTGCACTGTTGGAGAAGCCTAGGACTTAAGACTGTCATCACCAACAACTACTCTGTCGTTACAATGCATATTTAATAAAACCTTTTATATCTAAAATGACAAAAACGAGATATAAAAAGCCAACACTCGACCTCAGCTCTCCACCAGAAAGTGAATAAGTGCCAACCTTACACGAAGGCACTTCAATCAAAATCAGAATCTGACAACAAGCCGATAAAAAAAGCCACAAAACTACAAACTTCAATCAATCAATCGAAGTGTATTCATAAAGTACCGCATACTATGATTACAGCTTCTTTAGGGGATGGTAAAGAAAGATGCTAAGTGAAGGAAGAGACAAATAAAATAAGATAATAAATTAAGAAGACAGAGTTGCTCCAAGGCGTTTATGTATACGTAATGTGAAATCTTGCCAAGGCTAGTCAGAACATGTCGTTACACCTGATATATGACTTAAAGGTACCATGTCATGCTTTTCTGGTTATGACCCGTCCCCTTGTGTTCTGTAGCTTCTGCATGTAAACGGTCTGCAGAGTCACAAACCCTCAAAGTACACCCTGTAGCGAGTAAAACTCTAACACAGAGAAGACCTGTCTATGCTGCCCCAGAACGCCTCGTTGGAGATTTCTCTTTTTCCATTGTTTACTTCTTTGGGTATAGTGACGTATTTCGGGTATAGTGACGTAACGTAACGGCTCCGCAGATAGGTCCAAAAGAACCAATCCGCGGAGCCGTTACGTCCGGAGCCGTTACGTTTGGACCAATCCGCGGACTTCCTCACACACACACTCGGCGGGACGTTGCGAGGCTCGCTGCTGCGAGGAGCGGGACACTGTGAGCCGGCTCACTGGTGGGGGTCGGCGAGACAGCGAGACAACGCGGAACTCAGCCTGGGCACACACACAAACTCCCAGCCAGGCTGCGGGTGTGTGTGTGTTTGGGGCTGGGTTTCGCTGTGTCTCGCTGTCTCGCAGACGGCCACTGGGCTCACAGGGAGGGGGGGGGGGTCAGGAGCTCCAACAAGCCGTTTAGGACAGAGAGTGAATACACATACTATACAGAGATGCTGTATGAGAAACCAATGTGAGTTTGGAACATTGAACAATGTGAATGTATTCTAGTAGACCTCAACAACGGAACTATGATCAGTACAAATGGGACCTTTAATAACTTAAGTCTTGTTTTTAGACAAGGCATCTTAAGTATCTTTTTAAGTCAAAGTCTCTTAGGAACATCTCCAGCTAACATCAGGAAACAGAAAACGTCTCAGCATTTCTGTCTGTTTTTGTTACAAATTCCCTGATTCGGCTCAAATATAGTTCAAAAATAAGTTTTCCCAGCTAAATACAAGATCTCGTTTATCTAATTATCCCATCTTTACTTCAAGAAATCTCACCAAGCCATTTTGTACTTGTTCGATTGGCAGATTTGTTCACTTATTAAAAGCGAAAACACTTTTTTTATATATTTACTTGTTTTTGGAGCAGCTTTTTCCCAGTGCAGTATCTCCTTCAACAGGCTTCAGGGTTACTGTTATTTTTAACCACATCTGAACTGATTAGTCTTTATTTATAGCTTTACACACAATCCTCTGGAATATGAAGAGAAAGGCGACAGAGGAGGAAGAAGAAGAAGTGCAAACAAAGACTCGCGTCCTGATCCCCGAGCGTGACGATAATCCCCTCAGCTCCAAACAGATCCTTTCTGCAAACAAACTCTGCTTCAGGATCCACAAATCCTCTGGAAATGAACCCAGAAATAAATCGCTGCGTTTCAAACACGTGGATTTATGTCATTTTCACAATGGAGAGTCTATTCTGTATTAAAGGAAGTGTTTTCAAAGTATCTGCAGCGTAATCCACTCCTGTTTCATCGATGCAGGGACTATTTTAATAATTGTTATGATAAATATCTACTAGTTGAGGTAGTACTATTAGCAGTATCAGCAGTTTAGCATTAGCATAGCTGTTATATAACTATATAAATAAACCACTAAAACACGCCTCTCCCTTTCCCTCTCAGTTGTTTTTGTGGCTCGACTGAACCAAAACACATTTAGTATTTATGAAACGTTTCTCTATATCAATGTCACCCTGTGTGTGTGTGTGTGTGTGTGTGTGTGTGTGTGTGTGTGTGTGTGTGTGTGTGTGTGTGTGGGAGGTGTTCACTGCACAGATTGCTCCCAATTTCAAAGTGTGATTCGGTGACTGAGAGGTTGTTAAATTCTACATTCCCACTCTCTTACATTAACCAACACACACATAAATACATGTTAAATAGGTGTAAGCAAGTTCACAAACACACACACACACACACACAGAGAAACACACACACAGAGACAAACAGACACACACACACACAGAGAAACACACACACAAACACACACACACACACAGAGACAAACAGACATACACACACAGACACAGAGACAAACAGACACACACACACACACACAGAGACAAACAGACACACACACACACACACACACAGAGAGACAAACAGACACACACACACACACACACACACACACACACAGAGAAACACACACACATAGACAAACAGACACACACACACACACACACACAGAGACAAACAGACACACACACACACAGAGAAACACACACACAGAGACAAACAGACACACACACACACAGAGAAACACACACACAGAGACAAACAGACACACACACACACACAGTGATTATTATTCATGAGCTTCTGTTTGTTAGCCAACGCAGCGAAGGAAATATGAACTATTCACACAAAGCCTGGAGGCCTCAGTGAACCATGTTTGTTTCTTCCCAAACGGACCTGAGAGGACAACATGGCCGAGTGATAATCCGTGATTATCATGACATTACCTCTGCCAAGCATGATGGGAAACAGCAGGGATGATGGGAGCTCACTGACCCCTTTAATTAATCCCTGCCTCAGTTTCTGTGAGCTGAGAAAGAGTTGAATGTTTCTCAAGAGTCAGTTTCTAACGTCTCAGTCTGGAGTGAAGTGTGCACACTACAAAAACTCTACATCTTGCCCAGTATATGTGTCTAACATCTAGTCAGAATGTGTCTCTCCTCCTGATAGAAGACATGATAACTTCAGGAGTAACACTGCAGTGAGATATAGGCTCTTGTTTTTAGACAATGCATCATCTTGTTAAGTCAAATCATCTTACTTTGAGTTGTATCTCAGATGAAACACATCTTTATTTACATATTTATTAGAAAATCTCCAACTGACATCAGAAAACAGAAAACCTTTGAGCATTTGCGGCTTATTTTGTAACACAACATTTCCTGATTCTGGTGAAATATAGTTCAAAATGAGTTCTCCTGCTGATTACAAGATGTGATTTATCTAAATATCCCTTCTTATTTCATGTTCTCTCACCAAGCTAATGTTCACTTGTTCTATTGGCAGATTTTGGGACTTATTTCAAGAGAAAACACCTTGTTTTCATTATTGTTTAACTTGTTTTTGGAGCAGCATTTGTTCCAGTGTGACGTCTCAGTCTGGATCGAACAGTGCACTCAGAATAACAATTAAACATCTGATATAAAGCAAAAGGAACTAACGTGAACACACTCATATTGGAAAAAGACTTGGATTTGTTTTGTCAAAGAGATTATCCTGCTCCCAGATCTCTTCTCTAATTTGTTTGGCAATTTAAAGAAATCCGATGAAGCTGCCAAACAATCAGGGATTTGAAGACAAGACTTAGAAAATGAGCCTTTCTACGTATCTTTGCGAAATCCATGAAAAATCAGACAACGCTAAGCAAGAAATTGTTGTTTCTGGACGGTAAGATTCTGCCAATTAGCAATAGGATCATCAATCCATGGGTAAAAGAATGACTTCTATATATTAAGGTTTAAGCTTATTTACTATCAAAACTCAGGTCCCATTCACACCAGCCGTGTATAGTCCGGTTGAATCGAACCCTGGTGCGTTTACCCGCTTGGTGCGGTTCGTTTGGGTCGGTGTGAACGCAGTCCGAGACCTCTGAAGTGAACTAAACAACCGTACTCTGGTCCACCTCAAAGAGGTCGTCTCGGAGCGCTTGCTAGTCTCATCGCTGGTGTGAACGCAGTCCGCACCAAAACATAGGAAGCGTAGCATTTACGAGTCACAAGAACGCGGATGTCTTCCAAATCTTTAGCGAAAGACTCTTTCGCTAAAGATTTTGAAGACATCCGTGGTTTTTTAGTTAAAGAGTGAAGCAGAATGAAGTGTTGAACAGTGTCGTAACAGTAGAAATGCTCCGTCAACTATACATAAAAGTCAGAGCCACCTGCCGTCGGTGAACCCCCTCCTGACTGCAGAACATCTCTCATTATGTGTTATAATGTTTTTATCGCACGTTGTCTGATTATATAATCATATGCGCGGGCCGCTAGAGTCGGTTGATCTCCAGATTAACAGCAGCATGAAAATAACCTGCCGATGCTCCATGGCGGAGGCTCCGGTAGAAATTGTCGGGATTTGCGGTTTTACCCCTTAATGTCTGACCAATGGTTGAACAGCATTTCCGAGCACATGACTTGTGTTTAAAGTTTATAGTCCGTTTGAGTTCTGCCCGTGTGAACGCAAACCGAACCTTCTGAGAAATGAAACCATGTAACAAACTGTCGTCTGGTGCGCAGCAGAGAACGGACTCTAGGTGGGAATGCGACCTAAGATGCTTTAAAATCCCTAGAATCTGTGGTCCTAATATGAGTTTAAATCGCTTTCTGGTGGAGCTTCAGGTAATTTAAAAACGTATTAAGAACCACTTTGCCGTCTTTTTTTCATTTATCCAACATTAATTGGGGGCAAATACTTTACTCAACACTGATTGGTTAGAGTTCAACAATGAAACCGCCGCTACCAAAACAAGAAATCAGATAACGAGAACACGGCAACCTGATTTAAAGCAAACCTAGGTTTCATTTCTAACTAAAAGGTTGTTTTTCTCCCCTTCTTATTAAACAAACTGCTCTTTTTTCCAGGAACTAAAAGCGTATTAAAGTGCAATCGGCAGTAAATGGATTTCTTTTTAAACATAATGTTCCTCTTATGTACGTCCATCTACTGCTCATTGACATTTTGAGGGTTAATGGTTTTCTGGTTTCTTGCTGCAGTCCTTCAAACTATAATTACACACTCAGCGTCCATGTGGCCAGCATTTGATTTATTTTCCTCTTTTTTCCACATATTTATTTGGGTCAAGATTTTTGTAATGATACCATTACTGGATAATAGAATTGAGCGTCAGAACAGACTGGAAATGCAGGAAGAGACGACTGCTCCAAATTCAATGCTCATGGCCCGACTCGATACGACACAATACGGTAGGATCTGGTATGATTCGATTCTATGACATTTAACACTATTTCATTCAATGCGACACGATTCAATACATTCACTTCAATGCATGACAACGTTTTCATTGGTCCCTCTTCTTTAGAGAAGACCAGGAAATGATGGATACACGGATCGTGTTCAAATCAATAGGCACGCAATGACTCTAAATAATAATGATCACGCCACCAAACACACATTCAAACTAAAGGAACCAGCCTGTTTGAAACATGGAAGAAGTAGAAAGTACAGGTATTTGGGTTCAACATGTAAGAAGTAGAAAGTACAGGTATTTGGGTTCAACATGGAAGAAGTAGAAAGTACAGGTATTTGGGTTCAAAATGTAAGAAGTAGAAAGTACAGGTATTTGGGTTCAACATGTAAGAAGTAGAAAGTACAGGCATTTGGGTTCAACATGTAAGAAGTAGAAAGTACAGGTATTTGGGTTCAACATGTAGGAAGTAGAAAGTACAGGTATTTGGGTTCAAAGTGTAAGAAGTAGAAAGTACAGGTATTTGGGTTCAACATGTGAGAAGTAGAAAGTACAGGTATTTGGGTTCAAAATGTAAGAAGTAGAAAGTACAGGTATATGATACGATTTCTCTACAATACGATGCGATACGATACGATTTTGCTGCGATACGATACAATATGATACGATACGATTTCGCTACGATACGCTACGATATGATGCGAAACGATGCGAAAACATGCGATGCCATATAGTTTGTAACAATTTGAAACATTTAGCTACAATACTATTCGATACGATTTCATACGATAACATTCAATACAATTCAACATGATGCGATACGATGCGGTTTAACCTCATTAAATTATGGAACCCTAAGCCTTGGTGTATTATAGCTTTTTCATCAGAATAGTGTGAATCTAAACCAGCGATGTCAGTGTCTGCAGTACCTCTGGGCTCCAGGTGGTGGAGCTGTCTGTGACATCGTTTTTGACGCTATCTGCTGCCTTCTCCGTGTCCTCGCTGCCGTCGGCCGCCTGCCGGTTCATGCTCAGTTTGAGACTCTCTCTGGCGGCTGATTCCCTGCCGGTTGAAGGTTTGTCCAGAGAAGAGGAAGTCGTCGCTCTCTCAGTTTCTTCCAGCGCTGCAGAGAGAGGGTCCTGGAAACCCTGATGCTGGCTCTTTGCCTCCATCTCTGCATCGAGAAAAGGCAAAAACAAGAGAAGAGTGAGCATTAAACTCCTCTGGTGGTCGCTTTTAAAGATAGGATACACTGGAACAAATGCTGCTCCAGAAACAAGTTAAACAATAATGAAAACAAGCAGTTTTCTCTTGAAATAAGAAGGGATATTTAGATAAATACAGATGTTCACCATTTTTTAAATCTGAATAATGTTTTCGGATCAAGTCATCGAATAAAATGAAATGAAGATTTGTCGAACACATCGTTTCGGAACGTTTTCAAGAGCCTTCATTTAAATATAATCTTACTAACTGTATAAATTACTAAAACAGATAGTTTATTCTTATTTAATTAGTCCAGATATTTTCCATTTACTGGATCCAAAATGCAGCTGTTTGTGAGGATGGCTGTGAGGAGGCTGTGAGGAGGCTGTGAGGAGGCTGTGAGGAGGCTGTGAGGAGACTGTGAGGAGGCTGTGAGGAGGCTGTGAGGAGACTGTGAGGAGGCTGTGAGGAGACTGTGAGGAGGCTGTGAGGAGACTGTGAGGAGGCTGTGAGGAGGCTGTGAGGAGGCTGTGAGGAGACTGTGAGGAGGCTGTGAGGAGGCTGTGAGGAGGCTGTGAGGAGACTGTGAGGATGCTGTGAGGAGACTGTGAGGAGGCTGTGAGGAGACTGTGAGGAGGCTGTGAGGAGGCTGTGAGGAGACTGTGAGGAGGCTGTGAGGAGACTGTGAGGAGGCTGTGAGGAGACTGTGAGGAGGCTGTGAGGAGGCTGTGAGGAGGCTGTGAGGATGCTGTGAGGAGACTGTGAGGAGGCTGTGAGGAGGCTGTGAGGAGGCTGTGAGGAGACTGTGAGGATGCTGTGAGGAGACTGTGAGGAGACTGTGAGGAGACTGTGAGGAGGCTGTGAGGAGACTGTGAGGAGACTGTGAGGAGGGTGTGAGGAGACTGTGAGGAGGCTGTGAGGAGGCTGTGAGGAGACTGTGTGGAGGCTGTGAGGAGACTGTACGTAAAGATGTCCTAATAACTCTTTCTAATGGACGAATTCACACAAATATTATTTCCTCCTTTCCTTCCTTCCTATCCTGCTGATCCTCCTCTCCCCTTCTTTCATTTATACTTCGTCTACTCCTATGTCCTCCTTTCCTTACTTCCTTGTTTCCACTCTTTGTTTCCATCTTGATTTGTTTCCTTTCTTCAACTTCGCTCGTCTCCTCCCTTCCTCTAATCTTTTGTCCTCCACTTTACTCCCTTCCTTTCTTCCTTGTTTCCTCTCTCTTCGTTTTCCTCTTCTCTCTTTCAACTTCGCTCGTCTCCTTCCTTCCTCTCCCCCGATGCATATTGGTTTGCACATTGAGACTATGACTAAATGTAAAAATAACTACTAAAATGTACACAAATGGCCTTTCTTTAAATCCTGCAAAGCGGAACAATGTGCTGGTTTCACGTCTCGGTCTCCTCTGGTTCACTACATAATCATAATCATAATCATAATACATTTCATTATTATAGCGCTCGTCCTGGTGCTCGAAGACGCTTAAATGAAGGTACGAGGTCTTACAGCAGCTACAGTAACCTTGTTTGTTTGTGTTGTTTGTTTACAGAAGTGATGTCGGTCAAACCTTGGCCTTTTGTTGAGACAGAAACACTCGGAGAAGAACAGGCCGTTCCTCCGACCAATCAATATCATCATCTCCAATTCACAATCATTAAGGTCGGACTGTTTAACCAATGGCTGCAGAGCGTGGGCCATAGCAACTGAGGTGAGTCATCTACCTGTGTGTGTGTGTGTGTGTGTGTGTGCGTGTGTGCGTGCGTGTGTGCGTGCGTACGTGCGTGCGTGCGTGCGTGCGTGCGTGTGTGCGTGCGTGCGTGTGGAAATGAAATACCCGTTGAGACACAGACATACAACCAGCTGCTTGTTTAGGAGAATCAGTTTAAGATGTTTTTTCTAATTTGGAGGATTATAAATATGATGCTATTTGGTTAGCATGTTAGCTGCGTAGCAAGTAGCTTTATGTCAAGGCTCATATTGTTCTTGCAAGTCTTTGCTCCAGTAGCTTCTGTAACTCAAGGAAATCTGCCTTTCTGGAATAAGTGATGTTTGGATCCAATAGGGCTGAAGAACTGATGATTATTTAGATTTTAAACGAAGGGTTAAGTGATTAAAATGTGAAGATTAAACAGTGAGACGATGCTATTTTAAAGATGCTATTAACAGATATACAATATATTTGTACATGTGCATTTTGAAGCTGACTTTAGAGTTTATTTGGCGTATGTGCTGGAAAAATGACTTGTAATCAATAATCAAATCAACCACCTAACGACCCGATGAAGTGCCTGTTGAAGCTCCAGTTCAACACATTCATATTGTGGGAGAGGAGAGGAGCGAGGAGAGGGGAGAGGGGGGAGGAGAGGAGAGGAGAGGAGAGGAGAGGAGAGGAGAGGAGAGGAGAGGAGAGGAGAGGAGAGGAGAGGAGATTTTGACGGCGCTCCATGATCCAGGATCAGATGATAATCCAGATTATGTCGTGGTGGATGTTGGAGGATTAATATTAATCACAATTTTTAGGAAGTACATTTTAGGAACCTCCGTGCTTAAACATTTGGCAATCTATGTTTGAATGCTTAAATACTGAAATTGGTGAAATTAGACGGCGTGTAACTGCTGCTGGTTTCTGTGCTAAATATCACAAATCCTCGGGTTAAAGAACAACCAATCAGGTCCTCCGTCCAACACATTCTGTAGTTCAGCATTTAGTTTCCCAAGTTCATTACATTAACTTCAATTAGATGCAGATAACCAAACAAGGTGAGTCAACAAAAGTGGGAAAGGAATCTAAATCTCCAGTTCTCTTTCTTGTTGTCTTCTGTCTTTAATAATCTCTGACTACAAACAGATTCCTAATTCAAGCCTCTGAGCCTCCCTGAGCTCTTCACTGCCTCTCTAATCTGCAGTCAAAACCTTATTCAGGGTCTTTTGGCTCAATGACACCGGGATGGATTAGAGTTTTCTGTTCGTAGGAGTTTCAGGTCTCGAGCATGACATCATTTATCTCCCTGACCCTTCTCATACAAACGTTTTGGCAAAGAGAAAGGTTAAACAACTGGTTGCACGTTTTCCCCTCAATGTGAAATTGACAGTAGGGAATTTTTAAGCACTTTGATGAATCCAGGGATCTTTGGTGTGACTCGCTGCTCTCTTACGAAGAAGAAAGAGGAATCCATTTGTTGTGAAACACACATAAAAGCATCGTTTCTCAAGAGGCAAAACCTTTCCTCTTTTGAACTGATTTGAAACCCGATTGACCAGCTTCTCACAGATATTTGATCATTACATTACATTACATGTTAGACGCTTTTTTTCAAAGCGACTTACATACTCAATACTGAGGACAATCCCCACAGGAGCACTTTGGGGTGAAGTGTCTCAGGGACACAACGACATGCTGACTGCAGTGGGGTTTGAACCTGTGACCCCCTGATCCCAACACCAAGGCTCTATCCACTGCGCCACACGCCTCCCTGATCAAATATGTTAGCTGGTAAATTAATCTCTGCTTTATGAGACTTACTAGGGATTGGGGAAATAATTGATACAGCATAGTGTCGCGATACTTTGCGTGGTGATATTGTGTCGATACACGGTCGCCAAGTATCAATATTTTGTTATATAAACTATTAATATTGCAAATCCAAATAAAAAATGTTGGTAACGATCGTTTTTCTATCCACTGGATGCTGAGCTTGTCCTTGTGCAGTCATCATGGCCATGAGTCAAGTCAGTGGGATTGGCAGGAAGTTAGTCAAAACAAAGATGTAAATATATATATCGCAATATATCGTATCGCGATACTTAGCATATCGTAGAATCGCAACACTATCGTATCGTGGTTTAAGTATCGTGATAGCCTGGTAAGTGCTCTACAGATGTAAATATGTTCATTTGAATTCATTTCTTATTTTAAAGTTACTAACTTAACTGTATATCTTTAATTGTATTCATATTTAATCTGTGTGAATCTGTGCTGTTTTTCAGTCTCACCCTGTTGCTGTTAATCTGAACTTCCCCACGGGGATTAATAAAGATCCATCTTATCTTATCTTATCTTATCTTATCTTACTTAGCATATCGTAGAATCGCAATACTATCGTATCGTTGTTTAAGTATCGCGATAGTATCGTATCGTGGGGAGCCTGGTGATTCCCACCCCTTAGACATACTGCAAGTGCTCGACATACTAACCCTCTCTCTCTCAGTCTCTTCCTGGACCCTGTAATATGTGCAGAGGAATCAGTGATGAATGGAGCTTTTGGACCATCACCTTCACAGTCTGACGGCTCCGTGCTTCCTTCCTCCTGGTCCGACAGTCGGCTGAATTTGTGTCGACGGCTGACTGACAGCTGGGTTTGTTGTTGTTGTTGTTGTTGTTGTTGTTCGATGCTGTTTGTTGCTGCAGGAGCTCGAAAACTCTGAGACCGAGAGACAGAGATCTCAAACTGCTTCAGGACCTCCTCTTCACTGTCAGAAGAGCTGCTGCCTTCATCTTCATCATCCTCACCATAACTGTTCACTGCAGGGACAGAAACACAGGGAGACAAAGGGGTGAGGAAGAGGAGAGGCTGGGAGAGGAAGGAGGAAGAGGAGAGGAAGAGAGGAGGATAGGAAGAGAGGAAGAGAGGAAGAGGGGAAGAGGAGAGGAGAGGACAGGAGAGGAGAGAGGAGAGAGGAGAGGAGAGGAGAGGAGGAAGGAAGAGAGGGAAGGACAGAAAGAGAGGAGAGGAGGAGAGGAAGAGAGGAAGAGGAGAGGAGTAGAGGATGAAACAGGAGAGGAAGGAAGGAAGGAGACAAGTGAAGAGTAAGAAAGGAGAGTAGAGGAATAAAAGGAGAGAAGCAGAGGACAAAAGATGAGAGGAAGGGAGGAGACGAGCGAAGTTGATGAAAGGAAACAAAGAGTAAAGGAGAGAAGAGGAAAAAGAGGAGAGGAGGAACCAAGGAAGAAAGGAAAGGAGAGGAGAGGAAGTCCAGGTTGAAAGAAAGCATAGAAATCACTTCTAAATCTCTCACATCAGTGAAGACAGTCAGCCAGGAGAGCACAGGGACCATCGCAGTGAAGCTGGAACTACATCAGTATTTATCGTAAGAAACAAACGAAATGAAGACGTCGCAGTGCCAAAAACTGAAGTTTCCTCGAAGGCTCTGAAGTGAGTCGGCAAGAGAAGGACCTCCTGGACCTTCTGCACTATTTAAATACAAACACTTGGCCTCTTTTATGCAAATGAGCTCTATAGAGTGCCACAGTGACGCGTCCTAAAACCCGGAAGTGAGTCAGCATTTCACCACTTCCTGTTCCCTCGTCTCAGAGCCAATGGGATCTCTCCATAGGGTTTAGGAAAATATCTGAAATAAGGTCTGTGGTTGAGACACATTGAAGAGACGGATCACGTTTTGTTCTAGGACATTAAATCCATCAGCAGTGACCCCACTGGGGATTTCTGAAGAGTTGAGGTGTCTGAAAAACGATGGTTGTTACCAAGTGGCTGAATAGGACTACAGAAGTTGTGGAGCACGTTGTACGTCATTACGCCGAACACGTAAACACTCCTCTAAGTTAGTTTGCCCTGTTCTGCTTGAAAGCAAGTACCTGCCTCCTGCAGACTGTTCAAACAAACGCTTCAACTTGTTCCATTTAGAATCTGTGTGTTTGAATATGGATCTGAAGTTGGCGTGACGTTGAAGTCGTGCTGCTGGACTCGGCTGCAGTTCCTTTATAGCATCACGTTAGCATTTAGCTTCTGGCCATTAGATTTATGATTAGAAAATTATAAAAGTAGGGTAGACATGTGGAGATGATCCGGCTGAACAAAACGTGATCCGTCTCTTAAATGTGTCTCAACCACAGACCTTATTTCCAGCTATCTTCCTAAATCCTATGGAGAGATTGCATTGCGTTTTTGTCGAAGGAACCGGAAGGAGGTTTTAGGACGCGTCACTGTGGCTCTCTATTGCAAAACCAGTTTACAAAGATCAGCAATGTGTGAAGGTACAGGGAAATATGAGCGTCTTCAAGAAGCAACGCAGACTTTCCACTGATAATGAAATCCTTCCTTGTAGTTTTTGAGGAATCTTTCTGCACCTTCTGCAACATGTCTAAATGTCTCTCTCTCTAATGTGTTCCCGGCACAAAGGCCACATGTGTCATTTTCCATATTTACCACACAGCTGCAAAACGTTACGGGACTGTTTGCCGTTTTATTTTGTTTATTGTCTACTCTTTTTATTTGTCAATAGCCTATGTGAAATGGCTTGTTTGAACATGCTGCTGTAACGGAAAAAACAACAACATTTGGGATCATCAATAAAGTTTATCTTATCTTCCTATGGGGCTTTTAGATCGATCGATGGTTTGAATCTGGCCGTCAGTGCCGTTGATTTGCATCCAATACAACCCTTAAATAATACTAGTAGAACCAGTTCAGATCCTCTCAATCAAACGTTACCAAAGGGGGAAGAACAACAAGAATCTGGTTTGAATAAAATGATTTTAAACACCAGCTGATCACAGGTATTTAATCCACTTTGTGCTGCTAAGATAATCGCTCCTTTGTGAGACGTAAGAGCTCTTAAACACGTTTACACCCTCTCTCTCTCTCTCTCTCTCTCTCTCTCTCTCTCTCTCTCTCTCTCTCTCTCACAGTGTCTTTGTGATTTAAAATAAGAAGTTGTTAGCGTTAGGGTCACTGCACTCACTTCATAATTTGACCATAATTGGATAGCAACAGCTGAATGAGTGACGCTTGAATCGAGGGGTCTCCTCTCTAAAGTGCAGGTCACAATATCTACCTGAGCGTAGCCATGGTTACAGAGCAGGAAGCAGCCGCTGTCGCTCGCCCACTCAGATCGACACACACACACACACACACATGCACACACACACACACACACACACACACACACACACACACACACACACACACACACACACACACACACAGAGAGATTGGCAGATTGGTCCATGAACACGTTTTTCCTGGAGATGTGAACCTGAAGTGGAGGGATGTGCCTCATACACGTAAGTGCAGTACACACACACACACACACACACACACCACACACACACACACACACACACACACACACACACATACATACACACACAGACACACACACTCACACACACACACACACACACACACACACACACACACACACACATACATACATGTACAGATACACATGAGTACTTTCTGAAAAAAGTGTCTCCACCACTTTTGAAAACGAAGTGACGCCCATGTCTGTGACGATGCATTTTCCCTCTGATCCGAGACACTTTTTAAATAGTTTAATTAACTTTAGAAGTATGATAATTCTCTCACGATAGAGAGACACTAAACCTCTCAGAAAAGTACAGTATTTGCCTTTGTTGATATTTTGTAAACAGTACTACAGTAAATCTGAGAGTGATCCATGAGCTTTTCCATTGTTCTTTGAACACAGTCAATTATTGAAATGATGCCTGCGGGTTAAAAAGTAATTCAATTAGACAGAAATAACCCAACATAACAAAAGAGCCCCTACCTGGAGCGCTGAGTCCCAACAGGATGTGTTGTTTGTTCAGGAAATCAACTGGAAATACCAGAGACTCCACCTGCTGCAGGTGAGTGTTTGCTCAGTGATTCACTCAGTCTTTACCTGGAGTCCACCGTCCTGCTGGAGGCTAACAGAAACCTATTCTTTCTCTCTTTTGGTCTCATTTAAAACATCGAACTGTGAGGTAGAAAAAGCTACCAAATGTGGACTGAAAATGACTCACAGACAGAATTTAATTAGGGCAGGAATTATCCTCCAGCCTAGAAAGCTCTCATTGTAGCCCTTTCAGGTTATCAAAGCACTTTACAAATACTATAATGTTGAACTCTAAACTTTTTTTACTCTGGTTTTGTCTGCTTGGTGAGTGGCCGGTTAAATTGGCATTTTTAGCACAGTATTTAGAACTTAAAGAGTCCTCTCCTGCTGATGTTCAGGTGTATATCAGTATGTAGTGTCTCTACTTTAAAGAGTCCTCTCCTGCTGATGTTCAGGTGTATATCAGTATGTAGTGTCTCTACTTTAAAGAGTCCTCTCCTGCTGATGTTCAGGTGTATATCAGTATGTAGTGTCTCTACTTTAAAGAGTCCTCTCCTGCTGATGTTCAGGTGTATATCAGTATGTAGTGTCTCTACTTTAAAGAGTCCTCTCCTGCTGATGTTCAGGTGTATATCAGTATGTAGTGTCTCTACTTTAAAGAGTCCTCTCCTGCTGATGTTCAGGTGTATATCAGTATGTTGTGTCTCTACTTTAAAGAGTCCTCTCCTGCTGATGTTCAGGTGTATATCAGTATGTAGTGTCTCTACTTTAAAGAGTCCTCTCCTGCTGATGTTCAGGTGTATATCAGTATGTAGTGTCTCTACTTTAAAGAGTCCTCTCCTGCTGATGTTCAGGTGTATATCAGTATGTAGTGTCTCTACTTTAAAGAGTCCTCTCCTGCTGATGTTCAGGTGTATATCAGTATGTAGTGTCTCTACTTTAAAGAGTCCTCTCCTGCTGATGTTCAGGTGTATATCAGTATGTAGTGTCTCTACTTTAAAGAGTCCTCTCCTGCTGATGTTCAGGTGTATATCAGTATGTAGTGTCTCTACTTTAAAGAGTCCTCTCCTGCTGATGTTCAGTTGTATATCAGTATGTAGTGTCTCTACTTTAAAGAGTCCTCTCCTGCTGATGTTCAGGTGTATATCAGTATGTAGTGTCTCTACTTTAAAGAGTCCTCTCCTGCTGATGTTCAGTTGTATCAGTATGTAGTGTCTCTACTTTAAAGAGTCCTCTCCTGCTGATGTTCAGGTGTATATCAGTATGTAGTGTCTCTACTTTAAAGAGTCCTCTCCTGCTGATGTTCAGGTGTATATCAGTATGTTGTGTCTCTACTTTAAAGAGTCCTCTCCTGCTGATGTTCAGGTGTATATCAGTATGTAGTGTCTCTACTTTAAAGAGTCCTCTCCTGCTGATGTTCAGGTGTATATCAGTATGTAGTGTCTCTACTTTAAAGAGTCCTCTCCTGCTGATGTTCAGGTGTATCAGTATGTAGTGTCTCTACTTTAAAGAGTCCTCTCCTGCTGATGTTCAGGTGTATCAGTATGTAGTGTCTCTACTTTAAAGAGTCCTCTCCTGCTGATGTTCAGGTGTATATCAGTATGTAGTGTCTCTACTTTAAAGAGTCCTCTCCTGCTGATGTTCAGGTGTATATCAGTATGTAGTGTCTCTACTTTAAAGAGTCCTCTCCTGCTGATGTTCAGGTGTATATCAGTATGTAGTGTCTCTACTTTAAAGAGTCCTCTCCTGCTGGTGTTCAGGTGTATATCAGTATGTAGTGTCTCTACTTTAAAGAGTCCTCTCCTGCTGATGTTCAGGTGTATATCAGTATGTAGTGTCTCTATTTTAAAGAGTCCTCTCCTGCTGATGTTCAGGTGTATATCAGTATGTAGTGTCTCTACTTTAAAGAGTCCTCTCCTGCTGATGTTCAGGTGTATATCAGTATGTAGTGTCTCTACTTTAAAGAGTCCTCTCCTGCTGATGTTCAGCTGTATATCAGTACGTAGTGTCTCTACTTTAAAGAGTCCTCGCCTGCTGATGTTCAGGTGTATATCAGTATGTAGTGTCTCTACTTTAAAGAGTCCTCTCCTGCTGATGTTCAGTTGTATATCAGTATGGTGTCTCTACTTTAAAGAGTCCTCTCCTGCTGATGTTCAGGTGTATATCAGTATGTAGTGTCTCTACTTTAAAGAGTCCTCTCCTGCTGATGTTCAGGTGTATATCAGTATGTTGTGTCTCTACTTTAAAGAGTCCTCTCCTGCTGATGTTCAGGTGTATATCAGTATGTAGTGTCTCTACTTTAAAGAGTCCTCTCCTGCTGATGTTCAGGTGTATATCAGTATGTAGTGTCTCTACTTTAAAGAGTCCTCTCCTGCTGATGTTCAGGTGTATCAGTATGTAGTGTCTCTACTTTAAAGAGTCCTCTCCTGCTGATGTTCAGGTGTATATCAGTATGTAGTGTCTCTACTTTAAAGAGTCCTCTCCTGCTGATGTTCAGGTGTATATCAGTATGTAGTGTCTCTACTTTAAAGAGTCCTCTCCTGCTGATGTTCAGGTGTATATCAGTATGTAGTGTCTTTACTTTAAAGAGTCCTCTCCTGCTGATGTTCAGGTGTATATCAGTATGTAGTGTCTCTACTTTAAGAGTCCGCTCCTGCTGATGTTCAGGTGTATATCAGTATGTAGTGTCTCTACTTTAAAGAGTCCTCTCCTGCTGATGTTCAGGTGTATATCAGTATGTAGTGTCTCTACTTTAAAGAGTCCTCTCCTGCTGATGTTCAGGTGTATATCAGTATGTAGTGTCTCTACTTTAAAGAGTCCGCTCCTGCTGATGTTCAGGTGTATATCAGTATGTAGTGTCTCTACTTTAAAGAGTCCTCTCCTGCTGATGTTCAGGTGTATATCAGTATGTAGTGTCTCTACCTTAAAGAGTCCTCTCCTGCTGATGTTCAGGTGTATATCAGTCTGTAGTGTCTCTACTTTAAAGAGTCCTCTCCTGTAGTAAACTTTGCTCTGTGTTTTCAGCGTGGGAGGAAAGAAGAAGTTTTACTGTGTGAAACAGAGAATGAAAAACTGAGTGCCCTTTTCTCTGTTTCTCTTCAAATGTTCTTCAAGGTTTCTGTAATGTTCATATTTGATGTTTCATTGTGAGCTGCAGCAGAGCTTTATACGTCTGACTCACTCAAGTCTTTCTCTCATACGCACAATCTCGCCCACAGAAAGCACTGCGCAAATACAACCTCCCCCACGTTGTTCCTCCGTTACTGAAGGGTTCAACAGGAGCTATAATGCAGTCTCTTTCTCTGAATTATTCAAGGTTATATTCAGCGAAAGTATGAAAGCAACAGCGCGCTCAGATGTTCTCGTAATCACTTCAACATGTTGGGAAATAGTCTTTCTTTCAGAGAGGGTAAGACCATGTAAATGGTCTACAATCCAAAAGTTGAATAAAGCATCAACCCCCATTATGTCATAATTCCTCCTTCCTGGTTTATTCTGTTTAAAAAAATGAATAGATGACTTCATAAACTTGTATGAATTATATAAAAATATATATATATAATACATTTCATATGTATTATGTTCTGTTGGGTGGAAGTATTTACTCAAAGCTCTTCATTATGATTACGTCCAGCGCTCTGAGGAAATGCCAAACACTTCAAAAGTGAACAAAATATTTAAATGAGATTTGTTGTTTCCTGTTCTCTGATTTATGGAGCTCCATCTGACCAACTCTTCACACTTTTGTTGACTCTTAGGAGGATTTTCTAAGCCGTTTCTGTATTATCTAGGAGGTTGTAATAGTGAACAGGTATATCCCACAATGCATCATGGTCAACACCAAAGACTCACCCACTCGACCTTTCAGATTATTACACGGTTTAGTTGAATACTCTAATCTGATTGGTCAATTTGGACATTTCAGAGGTTGTTAATACTCGATAACACACCGCTGCTAAGCTAAATAATGACTGTTGCTAAGGAGGATCAACGATTGGTTAGCTGGCCTGCTCTGTTGTGATTGGTCAACCGCTTAGAGATGACCCGCCCCTTAGCCTATCACGTACAATATGTAGGAGCGCTAGCGAATAGGAGCGCGACTGTTACAAAGTGATGTCAATATAGTTCACGTTTCAAGGCTTTATTGTCATTAGCACATTAGCTACAGTGGAGATATGTCAATGACAATCTGAAGTCCTCCTCCAACAGAGCAACATGAATATATATAGGACCTAAAACTAATTAAAACTGATAAAATAGTGCAAGAGAATGTTTTGAGATGTGCAAGTAAATACAAATAAAATAGAAATAGTGCAGAAGAGTCTGTATACAAGTAAATGGAATATGATATATAGATAAATAATTAGTAAAATGCAAACAGATGAATGTTTATGGATGTTCTTTAAAAAGTTCAGGTGTTTAATAGTTAATTATCAGTAATTGTTTAATATTCCATTTACATGCACTAAAACCTATATGACACACTGCCACTATATAGTGATGTCCCTATAGTTCCTGAAGTAAACAAAGGAGTCCATTGGAGGCGTTTCAGGGAGGAGAGAAAGTCACTCTGGAGGGAACTTTGGGATTTCAGCCTTTGCAAACCATTTACATGCACTAAAACATGCCACAGTCTCACTCACCGAGCCCCTGGCGGATCCCCACTCGACCTTTCTTCCGGCGGCCATGTTGTTCCAGACAGGGCATTCCCCCGACGCGAGAGAAACACAGTTTTTTGTTGATGAAGAGGAAGAGGACGGCCAACGCCACGATGAAGACGCCAACAGCTGACAGGAAGCCAATGGCCTCTGGAGGAACTGAGAGGAGGAGAGAGAGGGAGAGAGGACACACAATGACACACTGATCAGACCACACAAACAGGCAGTCTGTACACACACACACACACACACACACACACACACACACACACACACACAGTACGCATGGTATATGTGAAGCAAACAGACACACAACGAGTGACACTTTAGTATTTCAGTGACTTGATCAAGAACAGTCAGTGTATAATATCCATCCATCTATCCATCCATTCATCTATCTATCTATCTATCTATCTATCCATCCATCCATCCATCCATCCATCTATCCATCCATCCATCTATCCAACCATCCATCCATCCATCCATCCATCCATCCATCTATCCATCTATCTATGTGACTGTCCACGACACTATAAACTAATAAACTAAACTAAAAATGGTGCAACTGCTGGAGAAAGGCTTGGTGCCTTGCTCAAGAACAGAGGCAGTGGTACAATATGTTGTTTTATGACACTTTTAACTATTTATGTTTGATTGGTAATGGGGAGTTTTTGCAAGCGTTACATCTAATTGAACTATTTGCAGAGTATTGCGGGGGAGAAACAATTGAATTGAATCAGATCAAAAATATAATACAAAAAATAACATAAAATAAAGACATTTATATAAACATAAGAAATTAAAGAATATGTAATATATTTATAACATTTTAAAATAAATTGACAGAGGAATTGGAAGAGATTGGAGATAGATGACGAGATACAAAATAAATCACGAGGAGGAGGTGATAAAACATCTGGAGCGAAGTACGAGAAAAGAAACAGATGATTGAAACCAGGAGGAAGTGAGAAACTGACGGAGTGAGAGATGAGGAGTAAATTACTGACTCCCAACACACAGGAATAGAAACACATAAAGGGGGGGGGTCTCTGTTTCCACAGTAACATCTCAGAGAGACGAATCAATGGCAGAGAAAGAGGAGACGAGTGCACATCCCGCTGAGAGCCAAATAAAGGAGTGTGTGTGTGCGTGTGTGTTTGTGTGTGTGTGTGTGTGTTAATTACTATTATGTTGCGTGTATGCAGCTCCTTTTGTTTTGGCACTCTTCACGTCGCTCTAAGGAATTAGATCTCCCACGCTGCACAGATATACCTCATTATTAATCTGCAACTGTGTGTGTGTGTGTGTGTGCGTGCCTGTGTGTGTGCGTGTGTGCATGCCTGTGTGTGTGTGTGTGCATGCGTGCGTGTGTGCCTGTGTGTGTGCATGCGTGTGTGTGTGCGTGCCTGTGTGTGTGCATGCGTGTGTGTTTGTGTGTGTGCATGCGTGTGTGTGCCTGTGTGTGTGCGTGCCTGTGTGTGTGTGCGCGTGTGTGTGTGCATGCGTTCCTGTGTGTGTGTGTGTGCGCGTGTGTGTGTGCGTGCCTGTGTGTATGTGTGTGTGCGTGCCTGTGTGTGTGTGCGTGCCTGTGTGCGTGCCTGTGCGTGCGTGTGCATGTGTGCCTGTGTGTGTGTGCGTGCCTGTGTGTGTGTGCGTGCCTGTGTGTGTGGGTGTGCGTCCGTGTGTGTGTGTGTGTGCGTGCCTGTGTGTGTGTGTGTGTGTGCGTGCCTGTGTGTGTATGTGTGTGTGTGCGTGCCTGTGTGTGTGCGTGCCTGTGTGTGTGTGTGTGTGCGTGTGTGCGTGCGTGCCTGTGTGTGTGTGGAGGTAAAATAACTGCAGCTACATGGTTCGATCCATCCTTTAGCACGCACAAGTATTTATATATGTGTTGAAAACTACATTTTAGAAGTCTTGCATTGAAAATCTTATGATTTTATCGACTTAAAAATGATCGTATTTCTTCCGCTAAGAAAGAAAAACTCCACGGCGCACCAACGGCTGGAACTGCGACAACAACAACTTTACGGCAGCACGGTTCTGTTCAAAGTTTCTGATCCACTAACAAGTCCCTAAACTCTGCAGAGCTCATACCGTGTTCTGTTAGTGTTTACTTCCTCTCTGCCTTCTCCTGGGGATTTATCTGACGTCCAGCGCTCCGCCTTTTAACCTCTTCTCCTTTCTCTTTCTTGATTCTCGAAGAAAAATAGTCCGTTGTTACCGTTTGATCTACGTAGCAACGGCAGGATCTGCTTCGATAGCGTTTTTGAGGAGCTTTCTGATTACAGATTTGAAAACATCGTTGCTTGCTTTAAAAGTAGCACAATTCATTATGTCAAAGCTTGGGAAGTATCTAGATATCCCTGCCCTAATGCCAAAGGAACTGCACACTGAATATGTGTCGCCGTTTGATGTCTATGTCTGGACCGCTGCGTAAAAAGGAGGGTTTCTGCCCCGTTACTTCTCCGCTGTTTCCTTGTCCCAGTTCCAAACAGTATACAGTTCAATCGACCGGACTTCTTTCTGCAGATGTGAGCGTCCTTAACAACGGTCAATAAATCCTTGACAGCGGTCTGTACTACTGGATTAACAACGTGTCGCGTGTTCTGAATTGACCAATCAGAATCGAGTATTCAACTAAAACATGTAATAAATCAATTACAGATATTTGTCCTTAAACATACATCACAGCTTCAGGTACAACTTAAGTGCAAGTATTTGTCTTTTATACAGTTGATGCATTATGTATGTATTCATTTAGTCAAGATGTTAAGGTGTTGAATGGCGGAAAGCTCTAAAAAAAGTGACTCCTTCATTCCGTTAACTGTTGTACGTATTTGTGTTTCTCTTATTTTCCTACGATACTGTTATGATTGGCTGTGAATGAGAAAATATGAAGGACAGACCATCTACTTGGGGGCCGGTAATATCAGATTATGTTCGAGTACGGTGTGTTTATAGAGACATGTTTTGTTAATAATTGTTATATATTAAGTTGTGCATACCATGAACGGAACAAATAAAGATGAAATGAAATTTAAATGAACACACAGTAGACGTCTGGACGGTGTGTTTGTGTGCAGTTGTAAAGCGGAGTTTCCCCTCTCAGCTGTTCAGACACTGAGCTCAGTGTTGAGTTCAGAGAATCTCCTACTGTTTGCCTCCAGATGGACAGGAAGAAACCCCGGGTCAAAGTCTGGCCCCACACCTGCTACACACACACACACACACACACACACACGCTCACACACGGAGGACTCAAACATGGATGCACTTAATTTGAAATTCAGAGACCTGTTTGCTTGGCTCTCTCTTGAACACAACACACACACTCACACTAACACACCAAACACACACACACTCTCTCACACACACATGCACACACACACTCACTCACACTAACACACCAAACACACACTCACTCACACTAACACACCAAACACACACACTCACACTAACACACCAAACACACACACACTCACTCACACTAACACACCAAACACACATACACTCACACACACACACTCACAAACACACACACACACCGGACTCAAACATGGATGCATTTAATTTGAAACCTCTGTTTGCTCGGCTCTCTCTTGAACACACATTTTATACCATGCACACAAACTAACCTCATATTACACTTTCAATAAATGCCTGTGACATATTTAAATATCTTTATTCTGGCCACCGCATTATGATCATCTGTAATACTGTATTATATTTCCATTGTATTACATAGTAAGGATAGTTAGTTGATAATAAAACATATAACTTCATATTTTTCCCAATAGATATGCGTGTGTGTGTGTGTGTGTGTTTATCTTCAAAACTGCTACACCCATCTGCCTCATTGTTGTCTTCTTTGTTCTCGTTTATGACTGTATGCTCAAGGATGTCTGAGTCACATGTTCTCTAAACACGATCTACTCAAGCTCTGTATACGCATTGAGCTCCTGTTATCGTAGATGATGATGATGATGATGACATGAAATTCAGTGTTAAAACAAACAGGAATTGTGATTTTATTGGGAATTGGCACAAAAAGGCAATTAAAAAAAGAACTTTTAACACAAAATAATCTCTTTTTTTTCAATGTTGTATCCGTTTGCTATCGCTTACTCACAACATGTCCTCAGAATAAATCAGATTAGATGACTCTAAAACGATCTCAATGGCAAGTAAATGGTATTATCCCAGCAGCAGCCTTTACACACAGTGTGTAGGACGGGTTTAACTCACACTATAATGAATTATTGAACAAACGAGGAGGAGGGGGGGCGATGTGACCCACGATCAACACGACGCATCGGATCAGGATAATGAGACGGAGAGACTGAACCAATGGAGATAAAAAAAATCACAACGGCTAATCTGTGACAGACACGGTGAGAAAGGTTGTGTGTGTGAAGAGTGTGTGTGTGAAGAGTGTGTGTGTGAATACTAAAGCCTTATCCCCCGATTACTATGCAGCTGCTGACTTTTCAACCCCGGCTTTGAAGCGAGGAGAAAAGAGAGCACTTTGATGTGAGGAGGATGAGAGCAATACAATGCAAAGGGGCTTTATTGGCATGACCACATTTTAAACTAATATCGCCAAAGCATTCCTCACAAGGCGTTATAACAGAACAAAAAGAAACACTAAACATAAATGGCACAACAGCATAACACTAAACTTACTGTACATGCCAACAACGTGCAAATAATAGAAAAGCAAGAGAGCTTGCTGTGTCTCTCAGCTCGATGTGAGGTCATGGATGTGGAGTTAGTTCTAGGAAGATCTCGATTAAGAAATGGACAGCAAAATCTGTTTAACAGCCAAAATGATAAAGAAATAAACCAGAAATTGAGGCACCAGTTAGAGCAGTGGTTCCCAACCTTTCTCAGTCAGGCCCCCCTTGGGTAATTGGAAATATGTTCGAGCCCCCCCCAACCCGGTTCCACCGAGATTGGTAGAATGAATTGTATATAGTTCTACAAACATTACATTTTCTCTGCTAATAATAACAAGAGAAAAAGTTCCAACTATAATTTTATATTTGATTATGGATTGAACATGAACCAAAGTGCTTGTATTGGCAGATGATCCTGTGCCACTGAATAATGAGGCCTAATTGAAACAATTACAAGTACTGCTTATCGATCCGATTCTTTAACAGTATTTTTATAGATTATTACGACTAAACAAATTAGAAACAGAATTAACATTGATTTATTTTATGTATAGTGTGGATTATGGGCTGCTAGCACACAGGACATACCTGCAGTGGAGGTAGTAACTAAGTAGATTTCAAGTACTGTACTTATTTTGAGGTACTTAAGTATTTCCACTTTTGCTTCTTTGTACTTCTACTCCACTACAGTTCAGAGGTACATGGTGTACTTTTACTCCACTACATGTATTTAATACCTTTAGTTACTTCACAGATCTGGATGAATGATGTGAAATATAATCAAGTCTTAAATCAGACTTTAGTTCCACCTGGAGTAAATCCTCAAGCTACCCTGGAGTATACTACTTTTACTTAAGTACTTGATCTGAGTACTTCTCCCACCTTACACGTAATCAGGGCAACAGAACTCCGAGTTAAGGAAGTTGAAAACGGTGCATTTCTCCGTATGAATACGATGCCTTTTGGCCGGCTGATGGACAGATTGCTCGTGTTTCCGCGAAAATACTTATGGCAAACGAGCATTGACCACATCGAGCCTTGTAGATTGTCACTTTTGAACGCTCTGTTGTCCTCCGGCAGATCTCTGTGTGCACGGTGCTGCAGCGAGTCTGTGAGGCCCCGCCCCCCACACACAGAGAGAGAGATCTCCCCACCGACCACGTTAGATGTCAAGGGAGATGTATGCCTCATCATACTTTGTTGATTTGGGCATTATAGCTGAAAGGCCACTTTTCTTTTAACTGCCGGTTGTGTTAAAAATGTGTAAATTGTATTGATTTTGGGGGGGCGCCCCCAGGCTGGGAACCACTGAGTTAGCGGATCTTATGCAGGGTTCAATGATCCAGAAAAGACTCCTTTCTGTGCATTTTATTCCTTTAACAATATGCAACGAACAGAGGTCTAACACTCTTTTCTGTGGCCTCCTCGTGTTTCCCTGGTAAAAAAACATATGCCATACTGGTGCTCTACTCCCTCCTCCAACTATCTTCAATATACACAAATACAAAAGGTGCCCGAATACTAGGGCTGCACGATATATCGTGTCGTGACGATAATCGCGTTATGCGCATGCGCGATATTCACATCGCAGGACGTGCGATATTAAGTAGGCAAATGAACTCAAACACGTCATGTTACAATTATTTTGCTGCTTGCTACAAAAGGAAAACTTGCGCAGCTCTCATGTCAGGGGTACTTGAGTGAGTGACATGCCGGCTCTGCATGCACAGCAAACCACCAATCACAATCATTCTTGATCAGATCACAGCAGGATAACCGAGCTAGCTCAGCTTGTTGCTCTTATAACTTAAGATAACTTAAGATTTAGAAGTCCGTGACTAAAATCCTTCATCCGGTTAAATATTGTTAAAAAAATACCAATTGTATAGCATTAAAGTTCAAGAAAGGATGGTTTTCAGACAAAAGAAACGGTCTTTTCTTCAATTCCTGTATTTTTTCTTATCGCAATATATATATATATATATATATATATCACAGGGGAAGAAAATATCGCAATGTCAGTTTTTTCCAATATTGTGAAGCCCTACCGAATACACCTTCAAAATAAAAGCATAAAACTACTTTAACTAACTTTAATAATAACACATTTACTATAAACAAAATATAGCTCCAACAATCATCTTTCAATTTTATTTTGATGATCCAAATCAAAAGTAAGATTCACGTGTCTCTTTTTTTTCCCCTACATCTGCGCCTACTTGCAGGAGTCCAAAGAAGTAAACACACACACACACACACAGACAGACACAGACACACACACACACACACACACACACAGACACAGACACACACACACACACACACACACACACAATTAATCTACAGGTAGCTCAAAGACAACAAGGTGTGTTTTACAGAAACCAACTTTCGAGACTCCATAGTCACTTTTTTACTCAAAATATATTAGAGAATCACCAACTAGTGAAGCCTGAAGTACCGAAATACACTAATATATACTATACTTATATATATACTTATATAAAACGGACAAGTCAAATCAAGCAATCTGATTGGTTCTTAACCGTGATATAATGAGCGTATACGACGTGTAGAATTGTAGTTACTTTTCACATTCACAACAAGTCAGTATCCCTCCGCGTCTGAGAAAAGCTACAACCGTTACAACTGTTACATTACGTCCGTTACGAAACTAACTAACTAACAAAGCTTAAGATGGAAACATGTAAGGGATAATGTGCAGCAAGGACTTATTGACCGTTGTTAAAGGACGCTCACATCTGCAGAAAGAAGTCCGGTCGATGTGTGTGAGTGTCTGTCTGTCTGTCTGTGTGTGAGTGTCTGTCTGTCTGTCTGTCTGTGTGTGAGTGTCTGTCTGTCTGTCTGTCTGTGTGTATGTGTGTGTGCGCTTCGCGTCGGGCCGAACCACGCCCCTTAGCTGTGATATAGTGAGCATATTCCACGGCCTGTCGTGAGCTATTGCTTAAATATATAATATACTTAAATATAAGTTAAATTCCACCACTAGTGCTATAGAGAAGAAGCAAGTTAGTGTTTAGAAAGAGACCTGTTGCAAATGCACCTAACATTCAAAATTGACCAGAGTTAAAAAATATGATTCTACGGTCTGTTTGGATGTTTTTGAAGTGAAATGCATCATGGGACTTGTAGTCTCTTGTTATTAAGATATCTCTACGTCTGCAGAGGCTCTCACTTTTTAAACTGAGAGCAAGATAGAGAGATGTCAAGCAACATCCAAAATTGACGCAAAATCAGAATGTGAAAATATATAATTATACGGTCTGTTTGGATGTTTTGAAGTGAAATGCATCATGGGACTTGTAGTCTCTTGTTATTTAGATATCTAATGTCTGCAGAGGCTCCTGAGAGCAGGATATGTTATAAAGCAGGTGATCATCCTTTCTGTTTCTGTTCATTCACAGAGATTACGGCTCCATCTTTCAGTCAACTCACAGATTTATAAACCAAATATGATTATACGACTATTACATCCGCAAACCACGAAACCTCCAAATACATTTTCCCTACTTCGCAATTTTCGTTGATGCTTTTCCCGTAAAAAAAAAAAAGAAGCCTTGAACTCAACGGCTTACGTGACGTTCACTGACGGCTGTTGTTTTCGGCACATTGTGTTTTCAGTCCAACACGAACCTACTGACCACAAGGCAATTTGACACACACACACACACACACACACACACTCACACACACACTCACACACACACACAAATGCAAACACACACAAATACACAAATGCAAACACACACACACACACACACATACACACACACACACACACACACACACACACCACACACACACACACCTGAAAGTCATAGTTACCCTGGAAACAGCCCGGTGGCTCCATTGAGGTATAATGAGTGTGCCTTTGCCCACCCACATGTAAGAAGGTCTCATGTTACCATGGCGCTGTCTGTCTGCTCGTCCTGATTGGCTCAAAAGCCTCTCAGTGTTGAGATAAAGGAGACAGCGATGAAAAGAAGAAGACAACAACAACAACAACAACAACAACAGAGGCGGTCTCTCTCAGAGGATAAAGGGATCAAAAAAGCCACGGCTCTGCCATCAAACTCATTTACTGAACATGCTTCATTCAACTAACACTAAAAACACTGTTATTGACTTCTAGCAACACAGGGTTAGAAATATAATGTGTTGTTCTATTTTCAATCAATATCTGAACTAAAGCATGAACTATGGGAGGTATGTTTGATATAGGATGGTACATATACAATCCTCTCAATACATTGATGATTGCTGTGCAGCAGTTGTAGTCAAACATGGGATTATCTTGTTTGCCATCAAACGTTTGTTTACCAAAATTGAAAATAATCTGGTTTACATTGCTTTGAACGCGCTCTTTCCTACGCATTATTTATAATGAGATAACTTCCTAAAAGCACTTCTTTATATTATATTTGATCTTTGTGTTACTGTAATCATCATCTGTGGTAATAAAGTTTGTTGTTCAAGCTATAAAATATCCAGTTCTTTACATTCAATCGTAAGAAACTATAAAAAAAAATATGTCCTCTCTCCTCTCTCCTCTCTCCTCTCCTCTCCTCTCTCCCCTCTCCTCTCCTCTCTCCTCTCCTCTCTCCTCTTTCCTCTCTCCTATCTCCTCTCCTCTCTCCTCTCCTCTCTCCTCTCTCCTCTTTCCTCTCTCCTATCTCCTCTCCTCTCTCCTCTCCTCTCTCCTCTTTCCTCTCTCCTCTCTCCTCTCTCCTATCTCCTCTCTCCCCTCTCCTCTCTCCTCTCTCCTCTCTCCTCTCCTCTCTCCTCTCTCCTCTCTCCTCTCTCCTCTCCTTTCTCCCCTCTTCTCTCTCCTCTCCTCTCTCCTCTCTTCTCCTCTCTCCTCTCTCTCCTCTCCTCTCTCCTCTCATCTCCTCTCTCTTCTCCTCTGTCCTCTCTCTCCTCTCCTCTCTCTTCTCCTCTCTCCTCTCTCTCCTCTCCTCTCTCCTCTCCTCTCTCCCCTCTCCTCTCTTCTCCTCTCTCCTCTCCTCTCTCCTCTCCTCTCCTCTCTCTTCTCCTCTCTCCTCTCTCTTCTCCTCTCCTCTCCTCTCTCCTCTCTCTCCTCTCTCCCTCCTCTCTCCTCTCTCCTCTCCTCTCTCCTCTCTCCTCTCTTCTCCTCTCTCCTCTCCTCTCTCCTCTCCTCTCCTCTCTCTTCTCCTCTCTCCGCTCTCCTCTCCTTCTCCTCTCCTCTCCTCTCTCCTCTCCTCTCTCCTCTCTCCTCTTTCCTCTCTCCTATCTCCTCTCTCCCTCTCCTCTCTCCTCTCTCCTCTCCTCTCTCCTCTCCTCTCTCCTCTCCTCTCTCCTCTCTCCTCTCCTTTCTCCCCTCTCCTCTCTCCTCTCTCCTCTCCTCTCTCCTCTCTTCTCCTCTCTCTCCTCTCCTCTCTCCTCTCCTCTCCTCTCTCTTCTCCTCTGTCCTCTCTCCTCTCCTCTCTCTTCTCCTCTCTCCTCTCCTCTCTCCTCTCCTCTCTCCCCTCTCCTCTCTCCTCTCTCCTCTCTCCTCTCCTCTCCTCTCTCCTCTCTTCTCCTCTCTCCTCTCCTCTCTCTTCTCTCCTCTCCTCTCTCCTCTCTCCTCTCCTCTCTCCTCTCTCCTCTCTTCTCCTCTCTCTTCTCCCTCCTCTCCTCTCTCCTCTCTCTACTCTCCTCTCTCCTCTCTCCTCTCTCTTCTCCTCCTCCTCTCTCTCCTCTCCTCTCTCTTCTCCTCTCTCCTCTCTCCTCTCCTCTCCTCTCTCCTCTCTCCTCTCTCTTCTCCTCTCTCTTCTCCTCTCTCCTCTCTCCTCTCCTCTCCTCTCTCCTCTCTCCTCTCTCCTCTCCTCTCTCTTCTCCTCTGTCCTCTCTCCTCTCCTCTCTCTTCTCCTCTCTCCTCTCCTCTCTCCTCTCTCGTCTCCTCTCTCCCCTCTCCTCTCTCCTCTCTCCTCTCTCCTCTCTCCTCTCCTCTCTCCTCTCTCCTCTCTCCTCTCCTCTCTCCTCTCCTCTCTCCTCTCTCTACTCTCCTCTCTCTCCTCTCTCTTCTCCTCTCTCCTCTCTCTCCTCTCTCCTCTCCTCTCCTCTCTCTTCTCCTCTCTCCTCTCTCTCCTCTCTCTTCTCCTCTCTCCTCTCTCTCCTCTCTCCTCTCTCCTCTCCTCTCCTCTCTCTTCTCCTCTCTCCTCTCTCTCCTCTCCTCTCTCCTCTCTCCTCTCCTCTCTCTTCTCCTCTCCTCAGAATACAGAGGGATGTGCTGTACTGACAGTATTGTAATTACAATACAATGTTATATTTTCCGTATAACATCCATTTTTTTAAATCAGTAGCAAATGATCTATAGCCCAGTGGTTCTCAACTGGTGGGTCGCGACCCACCAGTTGAGAACCACTGCTATAGCCTATCTTCTGTATCAGTCTGCAATACATATTGAGGTGTTTTCTTATTTGCACCCACTGGTAAAGCCGACAGGAAGTGAACACATGTTGTGTTATTTGACACCAGAACAAACACTAACTATGACTTATTTTACTAACCAACACCACCATCTATCTGTATGTTAGAGGATCATGGCATCACTTCAGTCACATGCTTTTATCACATGGCAATACTAATGATGATGTATAATGTTTTTATAATTGTTATGCGATGATGTTTGTATTTTGTTGTTGTCTTTGTGCAGCGCTTTAAGGCATTTCTTGTGATTTGGGGCAATAATAATACATTTGGATTTGGATGTGTTGCTCCAATAAAGCTTTAAAGCGGTGATGCTGTGGCGCTACCTGCTGGTGACAGGCTGTATTGCACCCTAACAACTTGAGACAAAACACCTGCTGTGGTTTCCCTGATTTAACTCCAAACACTCAGATAATTGGAGTAAAACTGGAGCTATCTTTTAAATGTTGACTTTTAAATTGGTGTTCAAAAACCGATCAAAACCTTAGTTGCAGAGGTGTGCATTAACTAAGTACCTTTACTCAAGTACTGTACTTAAGTACTATTTAGAGGTACTTGTACTTTACTTTATTTCCATTTTATGCTACTGTGTACTTCTACTCCACTACAGTTCAGAGGTACATGGTGTACTTTTCCTCCACTGCATGTATTTAATACCTTTAGTTACTTCACAGATGTGGATGAATGATGTGAAATATAACCAAGTGTTAAATCAGACTTTAGTTCGACCTGGAGTAAATCCACAAGCTACCCTGCAGTATACAAAGTCATTCAAACTAGCTGCACCTTTACCAGCTTTGAGAACACTTTAATGATCAATCATTATAAAACATATCATATATATTATTCTGAAATGGACCAATCTGCACAATGACTACTTTTACTGTCGCTACTTTCACTATATTTTGATGATAATACTTTTCTACTTTCACTTGAGGAACATTTTGAATGCAGGACTTTTACTGTAACAGAGTATTCCTACACTCTGGTACTTCTACTTTTACTCAAGTACAAGATCTGAGTACTTCTACTTTTACTAGAGTACAAGATATGAGTACTTCTACTTTTACTCAAGTACAATATCTGAGTACTTCTACTTTTACTCCAGTACAATATCTGAGTACTTCTACTTTTACTCAAGTACAAGAACTGAGTACTTCTACTTTTACTCAAGTACAATATCTGAGTACTTCTACTTTTACTCCAGTTCAAGATCTGAGTACTTCTACTTCTACTCAAGTACAAGATCTGAGTACTTCTACTTTACTCAAGTACAAGAACTGAGTACTTCTACTTTTACTCAAGTACAAGATCTAAGTACTTCTACTTTTACTCAAGTACAAGAACTGAGTACTTCTACTTTTACTCAAGTACAAGAACTGAGTACTTCTACTTTTACTCAAGTACAAGATCTGAGTACTTCTACTTTTACTCAAGTACTAGACCTGAGTACTTCTCCCCTCTCTGATTAGTTGGAACGTCACACAGCTTAAAGAAGTATTGGAAAAACCGTGTTATGGATCTCAAAGTACAATTTCCCACTGAGATAAAAGGATCTCAAACACATCGCTGGGGCCTTCCCAGTCTGAGGGATTCAAAGCTTGTTGGAAAACATTTGTTCTTTTCTTGATCTTTAAAAACACTTTTACAAGTAGCCTATAGCTCAACTAACATGTCAATAAATGCATTAGTTGATAACTTGAACTATGACAACACTATTGTAATATAACCGTTTATCATTCACAGTGATGTCCACTCAACAGTTGCTTTCACATTAAGGCACGACCTGAAGATACCATATGGTTTACACAGTCACAGTCGACATGTCAGTAAACTTTCCTGATTAAACTTCATTGTTTTACTCTACATTTTACATCAGATTGCATTCATTCAATACGACCAGAAAGTAAATAACATTCTCTGAGACCAACAGCAAGTAACCTAACCAACCGAGACAAAGACGAGAGACTAGATCAACTACCGTCATAGTTTTCAGGATAACGATAAATCAAACTCACAGTGAATCCTTTCTCCTTTGCTGGCCATGTTTTTGACTTCCTCTTCCTCTCCTTCTCTCCTTTTCCTATCCACTCCTTTCTTATCCTCCTATAATCCAAATTGATTGAGTCCAAACTCAACCGTCCTAACTCTCACCTTCTTCCCATTAAACTAAAATCTAACTGAAGCGTTCTGCGTCTTGAATGAAGCGTCAATCATCACAACTTCCCTGCCTCCCATTGGGCGAGGCGGACGTTTCTTCCTGTAAATCAGCGAGACACAACAACACAGAGGAAGGAGAGAGAGACCGACCAAACACGGCCTCCAGGACAATAGAAGTGCTCAAACGTGGTGATTATTTTCAAAATAGAGTTACGAAACCCTTTGAATCTTTCTCAGGAAGTGAGGCTGTGATCACTTGATGAGAATCCCAGTGGATGAGCTAATATACTGTATCAGTATGTAGTGTCTCTACTTTAAAGAGTCCTCTCCTGCTGATGTTCAGGTGTATATCAGTATGTAGTGTCTCTACTTTAAAGAGTCCTCTCCTGCTGATGTTCAGGTGTATATCAGTATGTAGTGTCTCTACTTTAAAGAGTCCTCTCCTGCTGCTGTTCAGGTGTATATCAGTATGTAGTGTCTCTACTTTAAAGAGTCCTCTCCTGCTGATGTTAAGGTGTATATCAGTATGTAGTGTCTCTACTTAAAGAGTCCTCTCCTGCTGATGTTCAGGTGTATATCAGTATGTAGTGTCTCTACTTTAAAGAGTCCTCTCCTGCTGATGTTCAGGTGTATATCAGTATGTAGTGTCCTACTTTAAAGAGTCCTCTCCTGCTGATGTTCAGGTGAATATCAGTATGTAGTGTCTCTACTTTAAAGAGTCCTCTCCTGCTGATGTTCAGGTGTATATCAGTATGTAGTGTCTCTACTTTAAAGAGTCCTCTCCTGCTGGTGTTCAGGTGTATATCAGTATGTAGTGTCTCTACTTTAAAGAGTCCTCTCCTGCTGATGTTCAGGTGTATATCAGTATGTAGTGTCTCTACTTTAAAGAGTCCTCTCCTGCTGATGTTCAGGTGAATATCAGTATGTAGTGTCTTTACTTTAAAGAGTCCTCTCCTGCTGATGTTCAGGTGTATATCAGTATGTAGTGTCTCTACTTTAAAGAGTCCTCTCCTGCTGGTGTTCAGGTGTATATCAGTATGTAGTGTCTCTACTTTAAAGAGTCCTCTCCTGCTGATGTTCAGGTGTATATCAGTATGTAGTGTCTCTACTTTAAAGAGTCCTCTCCTGCTGATGTTCAGGTGTATATCAGTATGTAGTGTCTCTACTTTAAAGAGTCCTCTCCTGCTGATGGTCAGGTGTATATCAGTATGTAGTGTCTCCACTTTAAAGAGTCTGCTCTGATTGGTTAGCTGGCCGGCTCTGTTGTGATTGGTCAACCGCTTAGAGATGTCCCGCCCCTTAATCTATCGCGTACAATGTATTTGAGCTCTAGCCAAAAGAAACGTGAGTGTTACATAGTGATGTCACTTTAATCCGGAAGTAAACAAAGGGGTCGAATGGAGGCTTTTCAGCCTTTTCAGACCATTTACATGCACACAAACTACAAGAGGTAAAAAGCCAAAAAACATACTAAGGCCTCTTTACAAAGTTATCGGGAGGATTGTTTTTAAACCAAGGTGAATACATTCCTTTCTTGGAAATGTATAACCTAAACGGCTACAGCAAGAATAAAGGGGATCTCCCCGTCAATAGGCCCAGTGCACAGACAACAGAAACAATAAAGGATTTGATGGACGTTTCCACTTCCTGGTACAACACACACACACACACACACACACACACACACACACACACACACACACAGTATATATAGACCCACACACTTACAGACCAGGCATTCAATATCAGTCCTAATTCAGAGCTCTTTCCTCTCTCCTCTCCTCTCCTCTCCTCTCCTCTCCTCTCCCTCCTCCTCTCTTCTCCTCTCTCCTCTCCTCTCCTCTCCCTCCTCTCTCTCCTCTCCTCTCCTCTCTCCTCTCTCCTCTCTCTCAGTCTGTAACTAGGCCACAATAACCAGAAGCATGATGGCTGACTGCTTTTGATTCTGATGTACATCTCAACTCTCGTCACATCCCAGAGGAGAGAAAGGTAGGAGGAAACACCCAGTGAGTGGGTTAACACACAGTGAGTGGGTTATAACCCAGTGAGTGGGTTATAACCCAGTGAGTGGGAATATAAGCAACAACCAGCTGGTATGATATCTGTCTGAAAGCTATAGTGTTGTCATCATTGTGTTTTCAGACGAGTCCCCAGATACAGCAGCATGTAAAACTGCTCTTTAATGGGAGAGGGTCAGTTGAATTGGACAGAATGAGCAAGATCAGTGGATAATATTAAATAATGGAGCAAGAATTCTGCATTAAACTTTGACACAAAGCACCGTGCTGCATTCAATTGTATGTTCCCCTCTTCTCTATAAAACTGATCAACAACAAGGGTACGTTTTGCAGGGAGTTATAAAAACTGTAGTCACAAAAAAGGTTTGGACATAACCAGTGGCGGACTGGCCATCGGGACGTTCGGGACGAATCCCGATGGGCCGGTACCGAAGTGGGCCGGTAGGATAAGTCACTAGCATTATCTTGTATTTCAATCTTTATTTAATCACCAGGCAGAGAGAATCTAAATAAAGACTCCATTAAGGTGCATTATGGGAAATGTAGTATCCAGAGCTGGAATAGGGTAATAATAATGTTTTACTAATTATTATATTCTTTACAGAAAGCCTGTTACAAACTGGATATGTGGGTCTTGTTTTTAAAAAGAGTCATATTTATGTCATCACCAGGCAGAGAAAATCTAATTAAAGACTCCATTAAGATGCATTATGGGAAATGTAGTATCCAGTGTTTTAGTAGTCACATTCTAAAATCCCGGCTCTATAACATACATGTTGTCCTTTTAGTCACAGTAGGAAGTACAGGAGTAAATAATAAAATGAAAGAGGCTGAATGTAATGTCCCTGCTTCAGTGTCAGGGTCTTGTTATTGTGCACATTATAGCTCACTGTCGCTGCTTATTCCGTGGTGCACTTGAATGCATCACAGACATCGTTAATGCCATCAGTGTCACCTGTGTGTTTCCCAATGTGACAGATCAGTGGAGGTTTCCTAACACACACACACACACACACACACACACACACGGCAGCATCTCTCCTCTCCTCTCTCCTCTCTCCTCTCCTCTCCTCTCTCCTCTCCTCTCCTCTCCTCTCCTCTCCTCTCTCCTCTCTCCTCTCTCCTCTCTCCTCTCCTCTCCTCTCTCCTCTCTCCTCTCTGTGGAGAAGTGCATACTAAACTAAATAATTATACTAAATAATAACAATAAACACAACTAAAAATCACAGTGGTCTGATTGGTGTTATTATTTCTTATGTTTTCCATTATTTACTGTCATTACTTTATGTTAGGTACTTATTTAACCTGCAAAATAACTCTACTAACTATTGTTGAAGTAGAAGTATAGCCTACATTAAATGGACATGCTCAAGTAAAGGAGAACGATGTCAAAATGATAGTTGCATACCCTTAAACTACACTTATTATTTGATTATAAAGTGAAATATATCAGCAGACCTCTCAGCAGGAATATGACATATTACAAATAATAACAAACGCAGTTAAATATAGAACAGGCTGTCTGCAGGCCTGTGTTATAAAACAGAAGACTAGGACAATGCATTTAAATTCTACAGAGCCACAGTTATCCATTTGAAGGATTGCACAATTAACCCATATTCAGATTTATAATTTATTACAGAAATTCAGTGGCCATGATGAGGCAGCTCTCCAGTGAGATCAGAGCATTAACCCCTGCAGGAACACTGAGGAAATATACCATTATTACAAGTTTAAATAAAGACCCTTAATATCAAATAAAATGCAAATAAACGCCATTATTGGGTCACATGATCTTGCTTAATGTTCAAATGTCTTAGCAGTTTTTTTATATAATAGATTTTGCAACTATACAGAGCTTTAGCAATACTGTATGTAACTATGATCATGCTAATAAAGACCCTGAAATATCAAATAAAATGCTAATAAACGCCATTATTAGGTAATATGTTCTTGCGTAATGTTCAATTTTTTATAGCAGTTTGTTGATGTATTTGTGTATAGATATTGCAACTATACAGAGCTTTAGCAATACTATATGTATCATGCTAATACAGCTATTGCATTGAATTGAGAATAAATTGGCCTATACGCATCTTGGCGTTTTCCAGACAGACAACCAGAGAGGCTGAAACTGAGCTTCTCTACCCGGGGAATGACGCATCAGAGGCGGCCACACAGTGAGCAGAGGGTCGGTACTTACTGTCGGAGACCATGGTTGCGGTTCTTCAGACTTCCAGAGAACCGAGAGACAGTTGACCGGGAGAGGAAGCAGCTTCCCCGCCGCTCCTCATCCTCAAAACCCGCAGAAATCTGCAGCCATACAGCGGGGAACCAGGACGCCTTCAAGTACTGTAGGAAATATGATAACTCTATTGGGTTTCATGCTAGTGTCGTTTTCTACATTTGGTCATTTCAAACGTTTAGATTATGATTTTATTTTGAGTAAGGAAGGCATTTGTGTCGTAAAGTGTTCAAATGTAATGCTTCAATATGCTTAATTGCTCATTTTACTGCACTGTTAGTGTACATTAGTATTATTATGCTGCTGTGTTTATTGTATCTTTGTAACTCTGGAAAATGTACCTTTTCCGATTTTATCCCATTGTCCTTAAATCTGTTAAATATGACAACTCTTTTGGGTTTTATGAGTCTCGTTTTCTACATTTGGTCATTTCAAACCTTTAAATTATCTTTTTTTTTTTGTAAGGTAGATATGATACCAAACAGATCACCCATTCTAGCCATGCCTCATATCCCTCTATTTCACTTCCTGTTTCTAAAGTGCTGATTTTGGGTATGAAGCTTTATAAATAAAGAGGAGGGGTCTGAGCTCATGCGGGACCCGGCAGCTACTGTCTAAACTAAATGCTGCCGTGATGAAACGCCATATCATGGATTATCAAGGATTCTCTCTGAAACAGTATGGAGCTCAAAGGCTCTCTCTTGCCGGTTATACCACAAGGTGAGTTCCTTTTCATTTCCTGCTTCTTCACACACATGCTCTCCAGTACAGGTTAGCTCTGAGTGTTAGCCATGCTAATGTAAACACCGACCATATTACGTCCAAAACAGTCGGGCATTGTTTCTGATAGCAACTTTCTGATTGGGCCCGTGGGTCCACATTTCAGATATTACGTCATATCGGACGCACATCTGGATCAGCTCCGTTGTTCCCCCGTTTTTAGAGATTTGGGTACGGAGGAAAAGAGAGAGGGTTTTATTTTCTGACGCTGCGTGAGTTCCCTGACACACCGGGGACACACCGGGGACACACCGGGGACACACCGGGGACACATGTTGATGTAGAGAAGACATCAGAAAGTGACTTTTGCATGATAGGTCCCCTTTAAAGCTTGTTTTATAATGTATTGGTATTAATAATTAATACAATAGAGGAATAAACCTCATTTACTTACCATTAGTTCCCCTTCTAGTCGTTTCCAATCATTACTCTGCTCACACTTCTGCTTTTCAGCTTCCGTTAATCACACAGACAAATAAAGGGTGGATCAATATGATCAAAATGAAAAGCCTAAAGAAGGCAGTACAAAGTCAATGTTTCTGTACCAGTGCAACAGTGTTTTGAATGTGTAGGCTATCTTCTTTAGAAAAGGATGACGTGAATTAAAGTGAATTAATAACAATACACACAAATCCATTGGTCAAATTTGAGTGATCAGTAATTGCCCATTTGTGCCATATGGTAACAATTATAAGCCACAGAAACACATTCAACCTTTTATTAAACAGGTATTTTTAGTAGGACAATTGCTATAGACAATTAAGCAAACTTTACTTACCATTAGTTTCCCTTCTATCGTTTCCAATCATCACGTATCAATAGTTCTGTCTCCCTCGTAAGAAGCAATGACAGCTGAAGTCATGAAGAGAATATGGTAATCTCGTCAGCAGGAGTTTACTTAGTGTAATCGCCTGGTTTATTTAGTTCATTTGCTTTATTTAGTATTCAGTATTTAACTGTTTCTACGTACCATACTCACCACTATTTCCAAAGAGAAGAGGGATACAAATACAGGTGAACGCAAAACTGTAAACAATGTCTGAAGAAAGAGACGGGACCAGAGGAGAGGTTAAAAAAAACATTCAACAGAATGCGCTTTGTTCATCCTTTTCACACATCTTCATCTTCATGTACCGTACTGTGAACACATCAGATGCCAACTCTCTGTGAGCTTTCCCTGTCACTCAAACAGTCCCAACGTACCATAACAACCGGAAATACAATACCAAAATTCAACTAAGGAGAGGAGAGAGGAGAGGGGAGGGGAGGAGAGGGGAGGAGAGGAGAGATGAGAGGAGAGGCGAAGAGAGGAGAGAGGAGAGGAGGAGAGGAGGAGAGGAGAGGAGAGGAGAGATGAGAGGAGAGGAGAGGGAGGAGAGGGGAGAGGAGAGAGGAGAGAGGAGAGGAGAGGAGAGGCGAAGAGAGGAGAGAGGAGAGGTGGAGAGGAGAGAGAGGGAGGGGAGAGGAGAGGAGAGAGGAGAGGAGAAGAGAGAGAGAGGAGAGGAGAGAGGAGAGGAGAGGAGAGGAGAGGAGAGAGGAGAGAGGAGAGGAGAGGAGAGGAGAGGAGAAGAGAGGAGAGGAGAGGAGAAGAGAGGAGAGGAGAGGAGAGGAGAGGAGAGGAGAGGAGAGAAGAGAGGAGAGGAGAGGAGAAGAGGAGAGGAGAGGAGAAGAGGAGAGGAGAGAGGAACATATCCAAGGTGATTTTCCTTCCCTTAGGGTACAGACAGAACCCGTTGCTGATTTTAAGGTAAAAGTAGATCATGGTCAACTTTCAACAAGTGATGGCTGTAAAACTTTTTTAAAGAACTGAATTCCTTCAGCTTTACATTTTAAAACAAGTTATTAACATCAGAACAATATTTTTTCAGTAAAAGACACATTTGTTAGTTTTAGTTTCAGCCATTACAAGATTTGTTTTCCAAGTTAAAACCATAGACTGTATATATAAACATTTAAAACCTTAAATAGCATTCAGACCTGAACGATTCAGATACATTCAAGAAGAAGATTATCATATCATTTTAAAACAAACGTGATAATCGACTGGACAGCAGCTCCTCTCGTGATGAAGGTCCTTTCATCTCGTCTTCATCAACACTTTCATATTTTGGAGTCCTTCGGTTTATCTGAACGGAGGAACAACAACATTAAAAAAGAGTTGAACAGAGAAGTACTTAATAAAAGTAGAAGTACTCAAATCTTGTTCTTGAGTAAAAGTACCTCAAATATTGTACTTAGTTACGTCCCACCTCAATAAATGAATGTGTGAATATGACAGAATAACCCTCTTATCTGTAAAGAGAGAGAGTGAGAGAGAGAGAGAGTGAGAGAGTGAGAGAGAGAGAGAGAGTGAGAGAGTGTGTGAGAGAGAGAGAAAGTGAGAGAGTGTGTGAGAGAGAGAGAGTGAGAGAGAGAAAGTGAGAGAGTGTGTGAGAGAGAAAGAGAGTGAGAAAGTGAGAGAGAGTGTGTGAGAAAGAGTGAGAGAGTGAGAGAGAGAGAGTGTTAGAGAGTGAGAGAGAGAGAGTGAGAGAGTGAGAGAGAGTGTGTGAGAAAGAGTGAGAGAGTGAGAAAGTGAGAGAGAGTGTGTGAGAAAGAGTGAGAGAGTGAGAGAGAGAGAGAAAGTGAGAGTGTGTGAGAGAGAGAGTGAGAAAGTGAGAGAGAGTGTGTGAGAAAGAGTGAGAGAGAGAGTGTGAGAGAGTGAGAGAGAGAGTGAGAGAGAGTGTGTGAGAAAGAGTGAGAGTGAGAAAGTGAGAGAGAGTGTGTGAGAAAGAGTGAGAGAGAGTGTGAGAGAGTGAGAGAGAGAGAGTGTGTGAGAAAGAGAGAGAGAGTGAGAGAGAGTGAGAGAGAGAGAGAGAGAGAGAGAGAGAGTGTGTGAGAAAGAGTGAGAGAGTGAGAGAGTGAGAGAGAGAGAGAGAGAGAGAGTGAAAATCGTACCTTCAGGTTTAAAGTCCAGAGCGCAGAGTTGGCTGATCGTACTCGCCGACGTGACTCCTTCGTACAGATCACCTGACGAGAAACATGTCAATAAGTTAGGAAAAGTTAACAAAACATTTAAGATAAAAGCTCCATCTTTGAAGCTCACTTTCTGCCTCTAGACAACATTTAAACCTCTGCTTATAATCAGAAATAGAGTGCCACAGTGACGCGTCCTAAAACCCGGAAATGAGTTAGCATTTCACCACTTCCTGTTCCCTCGTCTCAGAGCCAATGGGATCTCTCCATAGGGTTTAGGAAACTAGCTGAAATAAGGTCTGTGGTTGAGACACATTGAAGAGACGGATCACGTTTTGTTCTACGACATTAAATCCATCAGCAGTGACCCCACTGGGGATTTCTGAAGAGTTGACGTGTCTGAAAAACGATGGTTGTTACCAAGTGGCTGAATAGGACTACAGAAGTCGTGGAGGCCGTTGTTCGTCATTACGCCGAACACGTAAACACTCCTCTAAGTTAGTTTGCCCTGTTCTGCTTGAAAGCAAGTACCTGCCTCCTGCAGACTGTTCAAACAAACGCTTCAACTCGTTCCATTTAGAATCTGTATGTTTGAATATGGATCTGAAGTTGGCGTGACGTTGAAGTCGTGCTGCTGGACTCGGCTGTAGTTCCTTTATAGCATAACGTTAGCATTTAGCTTCTGGACATTAGAGTTATGATTAGAAAATGATAAAAGTCGGGTAGACACAGTGGCGCCTGGTCATTAGGGGCAGGTGGCACAGCCCCACCTAGTGTCAGCAGAAAGTATTAAAATAATAATTACAAAAAAATGCAAAAAAAATACATCTTAAAATATATTTTAAGATTATGTTTAATCATCTGATTCGTTGCTGTTTTAGTCTGCGTTCTTCTAATTAGTGTCTACAGTGTGCTTATTGAGCCGTTTTGAGCGACGTGGGTCAAGCCCCGATCTAGCCCCTCTCTCTCACTGTCTAAGTGAATGGGGACTGTAAAAACTACACAGCGCATGCTCAGAGTCTTTTTCAATGTGTGCGGCAAAAGATAATAATAAATCACCATAGGGGCAGTGTGTCTGGCATCCCCACCAAACGTCATCTCATAATTCAGAGCTGATTGGCTCGTGTGCCGCGAAAAGTGTAGTGTGTGAAGAGGAGACGCGAGAGAGCAGCGTATAGAGCGGTGCAGTGACGCGTCCTAAAACCCGGAAGTAAGCCGCTGGTTCCCTCGACAAAAAAGCAATGGGATTCCTCTCCAGAGGGTTTAGGAAAATAGCTGGAAATAAGGTCTGTGGGAAACGAACCTGTGAGATAAATGCACGTTTTGTTCAGCCGGATAATCTCCACATGTCTACCCTACTTTTATCATTTTCTAATCATAAATCTATCGATCGATTTATGATTCGACTTTTGAAACTACAAGAAGATAAGGAGGACTTTTACAAAAAAGTAATAGATTGTTGTCCAGAAGGATAGCATGGACCACCATTTCACTGAAAAAGGGATCTTACTAAGAGAGAACAATCCAACATTTAAATGACACAATTACATGTTTTGGGTCTCCTTTTGTTGAACTGTCTGTTTAAAATGAATCGAAGCATCAGACTAAAAAAGCTTTTGAAAATAATATTATATTTTGATTTAGGTCAAAATATAATATTTGTAAACCTGAAGAGTCAGAGCCTCAGCAGCCATGAACCTCACTGCACGTCACTGCAGAAGTTTATATATAAACATCTACGTTGTTTGTGCCCCACCACTTTTGTACATATAAAAACGCCACTGGGTAGACATGTGGAGATTACCCGGCTGAACAAAACGTGCACAGATCTTATTTCCAGCTCTTTTCCTAAGTCCTATGGAGAAATCCCGTTGCTTTTTGTGGAGGGAACCAGCAGCTTCCTTCAGGGTAAAAACGTCATCCCTGCACCGCTCTATTGTGCATTTGAATGATATGAAAGCGTCAACTCCATTTAGTAACATTTCGTCTCTGTCTGTCAGCTAGGAAACATGAGCATATTTCATAATATATCATGTTTTTAATGTCTGTTGATAACGTGTTGAAGCTAAATCCTGCATAAATCATCTCTTCTCTATGTTTTTGTTATACATGGTCCATGTTTAACAAAGACTGATAACACTTTGATGTAAGTGATGTATTTATAGACATCATATTGATTGTATTCAGCACCCAAATGATCAAAGTGACACTCAGCCCATCTTTCTCTGATATGTATTTAGGTCTAATTTTCTTCTACTGTGAGTGTACATTTTATTTTAAATTGGTGATTCTTTCTGATATTTCACTGCTGAAGGGGGCTGCAGCACCCCCACCTGCGAGGCTCCACTAGCCAATGGGTCCATTTGGGCATGGTCACGTCACAGAACCCAGGAAGAAAGAAATGGAAAAATAAAAATGTCCAACGAGGCGTTCTGGGGCAGCAGAGACAGGTCTTCTCTGTGTTAGAGTTTTACTCGCTACAGGGTGCACTTTGAGGGTTTGTGACTCTGCAGACCGTTTACATGCAGAAGCTTCAGAACACAAGGGGACGGGGAATAACCAGAAAAGCATGACATGGGACCTTTAAGTAGGCCCTGAGTTGAAAAAGCTTGGGAACCGCTGATCTAGTGAGCGGCCCAGACCTTCGTATATTTTTCTGTGTGTGGCCCTCGGTGAAGAAAGTTTGGACCCCTGCTTTAGAGGAAGTGATTTACCTGAGACCAGTAAGCTCTCGTTGGTTCTGGCTCTGAGTGACAGCTTGTTGACTCTGTTGTTGTTGTACGAGGCCGGGGGTCCGGCCACGCTACTTGTATAATCCACCTCAACCTGCCGATGGCGCCTCGATTTCCGTGCCTGAGAGACGTGTGAATGCATGGATACATACTTTAGATTATGCATATTCATCACATTTAGCACACATTGTAAATCCTATCAGAACTGAATGTATGTATGGTGGGTGTACTGGGAGTTCTACCTGAGGGTCGAGAAGAGAGGTCTAAGACTTATCTATTAAGAATTGTATTGACAGCGGCCCTGAAGTGCATCAGCATTAACCCTCCTGTTGTCTTCATCTCCCCCCCCTTACTTTGGTGTTTGCGGTCACATTTGACCGGTCCTGTTTTAACTGCTATTACATTAACACAAAAAACATGAATCATCACCAAATTTCATTTAACTCCCTTTCAAACTGTACATATTGTATCAGACTACTGGTACACATGAAGAACTGCAGTAAATATACAAAGAACAGACACTGAACATGTATTGGTGTGATCCATGTGGGGGGATGGGTACATAAGAGTGGGAAATGTGTCAAATTGTTCTGTGTGTGTGTGTGTGTGTGTGTGTGTGTGTGTGTGTGTGTGTGTGTGTGTGTGTGTGTGTGTGTGTGTGTGTGTGCCAGGTGTGATTCACATGGGGGGATTGGGCACATAAGGGGACACACACACATCTAGAGTATGTGTGTGTGTGTGTGTGGTGTGTGTGTGTGTGTGTGTGTGTGTGTGTGAGTGACCGGGAACACCATGGTGTTACAAAGTTGACTAAATCATCCAAAATTCAATGAAAGTGGTGATCAGCCATTGTATATGTTCAAATGTCTGCTGTGAAGGATATCATGAAGCCTGAATGCAATTGAATGTAAAACAAAAAAGTTATGATTGATGAAAGTAGTGAATCGGTCAGATTTGACCCGAAGACAACAGGAGGGTTGGTTGAAACCAGAACCTCACACCTATAACTGCTGGATTCAGAGAGCGTGGGATATCCAACACATGGAGCAAACCACATATTTATTACGCCTACAGAAAAATATATTCATCGAGCGATGGGCCCCTGTCATGCATCTACTCATACAACATCAAGCGATGGGCCCCTGTCATGCATCTACTCATACAACATCAAGCGATGGGCCCCTGTCATGCATCTACTCATACAACATCAAGCGATGGGCCCGTCATGCATCTACTCATACAACATCAAGCGATGGGCCCGTCATGCATCTACTCATACAACATCAAGCGATGGGCCCCTGTCATGCATCTACTCATACAACATCGAGCGATGGGCCCCTGTCATGCATCTACTCATACAACATCGAGCGATGGGCCCCTGTCATGCATCTACTCATACAACATCAAGCGATGGGCCCCTGTCATGCATCTACTCATACAACATCAAGCGATGGGCCCCTGTCATGCATCTACTCATACAACATCAAGCGATGGGCCCGTCATGCATCTACTCATACAACATCAAGCGATGGGCCCGTCATGCATCTACTCATACAACATCAAGCGATGGGCCCCTGTCATGCATCTACTCATACAACATCGAGCGATGGGCCCCTGTCATGCATCTACTCATACAACATCGAGCGATGGGCCCCTGTCATGCATCTACTCATACAACATCAAGCGATGGGCCCCTGTCATGCATCTACTCATACAACATCAAGCGATGGGCCCCTGTCATGCATCTACTCATACAACATCAAGCGATGGGCCCCTGTCATGCATCTACTCATAACATCAAGTATTCAACTAAGCCATGTAATAAGAATTGTGAACACCTTTGTATGTCACTTCTCTTTCCATCATTCTTATTGTTGTTAATTTACAGGTATCGAGTGTTCTTGCATTTTAATGGGAGTTTTTGTTTACCTTGGGAAACACGATCTTTCTGTGTTACAAACATATTTTGAGATTGACAATAAAGTTGACTTTGATATTTATTTTCTAAGTTAGGCCATCTTTATTACATTTAAATAAAATAGAAAATGTTTAGCCCTGGAGTGGAACGCTGATACTGGTGGACTGATACTTGAAACCTATTCAGGACGGTATTGAGACAACTGGAAAACTGAAAATGTGAAGATGTATTGTACTGTATTATTGTTTGAAACCAAACAAAGAAGTGAATCTGTATCATGAAGCACAAACCTCGGCTGCCTCTCCGTACGCTTTGGACTTGATGGAGGCGATGAGTTGGGCTCTTCTGGAGCACTGAGGACACAGAGAGACAGGTTTAATCCCGCAGGAGGTGAACCAGAGAGGCTTTGAAACTTCAGTAAGGTTTAGTGTAACTCACGTCCTGCTGGGATGACATTCCCTCACCGCTGCCTTCATCTTCATCTTCATCTTCATCAGTGGCACCCTGACGAGACAAGACTTATCAGCACTAGTGTTGTCACGATACCAACATTTTTGTTTAGATTCCGATACCAAGTCAAGAATTGCGATTTTTCAATACTTTTCTTAAAAAAGGGGAAACGTCATATTGTGCTTTATTTCAAACCTGGAAACGTGTTTCAGTCACATGACACGAACTTTGGAACAATGAGAAGAACAGATCAAATACATCAAAGCAATGGCATTCAAGGTAAGATGACCTTATGATATTAGTGTCATGCCGAGTCTTTAAGAGCGAGAGAGAGGGGTGTGGCGTGCGTGTGTGTTTCTGTGTGTGTTTCTGTGTGCGTGTGCGTGTGTGTGTGTGCGTTTCTGTGTGTGTGCGTGTGTGTGTGTGTGTGTGTGTGTGCTTCTGTGCGTGTGGTGTGTGTGTGTGTGTGTGTGTGTGTGTGTGTGTGTGTGTTTCTGTGTGTGTGTGTGTGTGTGTTTCTGTGTGTGTGTTTCTGTGTGTGTGTGTGTGTCTGTGGCGTGCGTGTGTGTGTGTTTCTGTCTGTGTGTGTGCGTGTGTGTGTGTGTTTCTGTGTGTGTGTGTGTGTGTGTGCGTGTTTCTGCGTGTGCGTGTGTGTGTGTGTGTTTCTGTGTGTGTGTGTGTGTGTGCATGTGTGTGTGTGCATGTGTGTGTGTGTGTGTGTTTGTTTGTCTGTTTCTGTGTGTGTGTGTGTGTGTGTGTGTGTGTTTCTGTGTGTGTGTGTGTGTTTCTGTGTGTGTATGTGTGTGTGTCTGTATGTGCGTGTGTGTGTGTGCATGTGTGTTTCTGTGTGTGTATGTGTGTGTGTCTGTATGTGCGTGTGTGTGTGTGCATGTGTGTGTGTGTGTGCGTGTGTGTGTGCATGTGTGTGTGTGTGCGTGTGTGTGTGTTTCTGTGTGTGTGTGTGTGTGTGTTTCTGTGTGTGTGTGTGTGTGTGTGTGTGCGCATGTGCATGTGTGTGTGTGTGTGTGTGTGTGTGCATTTCTGTGTGTGTGCGTGTGTGTGCGTGTGTGTGCGTGTGCTTCTGAGGGATTAAACTAGATGCTCCTCACTGTCTTCTGTGTATCTGTCTCACTGTCTCACTGTCTTCTGTGTATCTGTCTCACTGTCTCACTGTCTTCTGTGTATCTGTCTCACTGTCTCACTGTCTTCTGTGTATCCGTCTCACTGTCTTCTGTGTCTCTGTCTCACTGTCTTCTGTGTATCTGTCTCACTGTCTTCTGTGTATCTGTCTCACTGTCTTCTGTGTCTCTGTCTCACTGTCTTCTGTGTATCCGTCTCACTGTCTTCTGTGTATCCGTCTCACTGTCTTCTGTGTCTCCGTCTCACTGTCTTCTGTGTATCTGTCTCACTGTCTTCTGTCTCACTGTCTTCTGTCTCACTGCACGTGTCTTGTAACTCCTCTATCACTAAATAATAATACATAAACAAATGAATGAAATGACCCGTTAGCTCTTGTAGAAACTGGGAGGAGCACCTTTTGTATAACAGCAGATATGGACACAATACCATTTGAACTAACACCTGCTGTGGTGACTATTGGCTCCTCTATATCACAGAGGGATTATTAAACTGGGTAATCTCGAACGCGAACATTTCCCAATGGGGATGAATGCAGACCTCCTTCTCTCTCACCTGCCGGCACTGCCACTTGTAGAAATCCACCACGGTGTTTCGCAGCTGAGGAATCAGATCTTGATGGATCAGATTAACGGACGACTCCTCTGACGTCTCAGAAACAGAAGACTTCAGGTTCCCGTAGAGATCATGGACATTAGAGAGTTCCTACAACAACAACAACAACAACAACAACACTTAATATCAGAGGTGGGAAGTAGTGGAGGACAAATACTTCGTTACTGTACTTAAGTACATGTTTCTGGTATCAGTACTTTACTCCACTACTTATTTTCCTGACCACTTTTTACTTTCACTTCTTACATGTTGAACCCAAATACCTGTACTTTCTACTTCTTCCATGTTGAACACAAATACCTGTACTTTCTACTTCTTCCATGTTGAACCCAAATACCTGAACTTTCTGCTTCTTCCATGTTGAACACAAATACCTGTACTTTCTACTTCTTCCATGTTGAACACAAATACCTGTACTTTCTACTTCTTACATGTTCCAAACAGGCTGGTTCCTTTAGTCTGAATGTGTGTTTGGTGGCGTGATCATTATTATTTAGAGTCATTGCGTGCCTATTGATTTGAACACGATCCGTGTATCCATCATTTCCTGGTCTTCTCTAAAGAAGAGGGACCAATGAAAACGTTGTCATGTTGCCGTTGTTCAGCATGGAAACATTCATTAGCTAACAATGACATTATTGTTCTATTAATATAAAGGGAGGTCAGGTACTCTTTAAAACAGCTGCTAGTTATGGGTACTTTTTACTGAAGTACATTTCAAAGCCCTCTTTACTTTTACTTGAGGAAAGAAGTTTAGTCAGTACTTCTACTTTTACCAGAGTCTTTTTAAACAGGAGTATCTGTACTTCTACTTGAGTAAAGGATGTGTGTACTTCTACTTGAGTAAAGGATGTGTGTACTTCTACTTGAGTAAAGGATGTGTGTACTTCTACTTGAGTAAAGGATGTGTGTACTTTTACCCTCTCTGGTTAATATCTTTTAATGATTTAATTGAACAGTGTTTTAATGGAGGGGTTCTTCTCACCTCCAGCAGGTCGATGTTGATGAGTTCCTGCGGACGACTCGCTCTCTCAATGAACTTCTCACACAGCGCCGGGGTCTCCTTCTTCCTCTGCTTTCTGAAGACAAGCTGGGAGGAGGAGGAGGAAGAGGAGGAGGAGGAAGAGGAGGAAGAAGAGGAGGAGGAAGAGGAAGTGGAGGAGGAGGAGGAAGTACATATCTGAGTACTTCTACTTTTACTCAAGTACAAGATCTGAGTACTTCTACTTTTACTCAAGAACAGGATCTCTGTCACCCCTTTACATGCACAGAACCCTATAAACACACAGCAGGAGAAGGAACAGCCCAGAAAGCAGAATAGAGTGTCTCTAAAGTAGAACTCACCAGAGTGGGCATGGCGCTGAAGTGAAAAGCTTTCTGGAGCCTCAGCTGTCGGAGGATGTAAATGACGTCCATGTGCTGAGCGTCTATCGCGTCTTTCTCAAACTTCTTCACGTGCTCCCAGTCCTTCAGCGCCATGCGGATCTGAGCCGGAAACACAACAGAGGACTCTAGTTTAAGCATATAAAGGTCCCCTATCATACTGTTTCTCATCAATATATCACAGCTCTCAGATATATACAGAACCTGTCTCTGATTGGCTGAAACACCAAACAGATCATTGCAGCATTACCCATAATCCCCTCTGTTTCAGCCCTGTTTCCAAAGTGCTGATTCTCTGTCTGTTACTTTAGATGAAAATAAGGAGCCCCTCCCCACGCCCCTCTGAGAGAGATTTGGTTACAAAGAACTCAATGGTGCTCTAGGAGGAGATTCAGGTGATAATGGGGGGGGGGGGGGTTACCTTGGTTGCTGATTGGCTAATGGTTACACAAGACAAAACATCGTTATGACATCATAAAGTGGCCAAAATCTGATCAGCTCATTTTCAGACAGGTTTTTATAGAAATGGATCAGGAGAAAAAGAGAGAGAATCTTTGTTCCTGAAACTTTCAGAGTCTCTTTACACAGAGGGGACACATGTTGATGTAGAAGAGACATGAAGAAGAGGGGACACATGTTGATGTAGAAGAGACATGAAGAAGAGGGGACACATGTTGATGTAGAAGAGACATGAAGAAGAGGGGACACATGTTGATGTAGAAGAGACATGAAGAAGAGGGGACACATGTTGATGTAGAAGAGACATGAGAAGAGGGGACACATGTTGATGTAGAAGAGACATGAAGAAGAGGGGACACATGTTGATGTAGAAGAGACATGAAGAAGAGGGGACACATGTTGATGTAGAAGAGACATGAAGAAGAGGGGACACATGTTGATGTAGAAGAGACATGAAGAAGAGGGGACACATGTTGATGTAGAAGAGACATGTGTAAAGAGAGAAGAGGGGACACATGTTGATGTAGAAGAGACATGAAGAAGAGGGGACACATGTTGATGTAGAAGAGACATGAAGAAGAGGGGACACATGTTGATGTAGAAGAGACATGAAGAAGAGGGGACACATGTTGATGTAGAAGAGACATGAAGAAGAGGGGACACATGTTGATGTAGAAGAGACATGTAAAGAGAGAGAAGAGGGGACACATGTTGATGTAGAAGAGACATGAAGAAGAGGGGACACATGTTGATGTAGAAGAGACATGAAGAAGAGGGGACACATGTTGATGTAGAAGAGACATGAAGAAGAGGGGACACATGTTGATGTAGAAGAGACATGAAGAAGAGGGGACACATGTTGATGTAGAAGAGACATGAAGAAGAGGGGACACATGTTGATGTAGAAGAGACATCTGTGTAAAGAGAGAGAAGAGGGGACACTGTTGATGTAGAGAGACATGTGTCCCCTCTGTGTAAGAGAGGTCTCTTTACACAGAGGGGACACATGTTGATGTAGAAGAGACATGAACAAGTGGTGATGTGTGTGGTGTTCCTCACCTGCTCTGGAGGCGCTGCAGTCTGACTCTGGAACAGGCTGTAAAGAAGGTAAAGCCCCCCCACTCTGATCTGGAAGCTGAAGGGAGGCAGCAGGAAGCTGTACGCCGAGTCCAGGATCAGACGACTGAACGACCGCTTCTCGTGTTTCACTGTGCCGCTGGGAGCAAAGTAATACAGAAAGTAAATAAGACCTGACTACTTCTACTTTTACCCAAGTATGAGATCTGATAACTTCTCCCACTTCTGCACATTACAGCTAACAATATATATATATATAAAAGTAGGATATTATGTACATAGTGTGCAAGGAATAGCATCTTAAATTGAATATAAATGTACAATGTGAAGGCACTACTGTATATAGATGAATGATGGTATTGTCCATAGACTGTATATATAAAGGTATTGTCACGTTATTAAAGAACCATCAGATTCAAAGATTCAAGATTCAAAGGTTGTATCGTCAGATGCTCAGCAGCTTCAGTGTAGAAAGGGCAATGCAATCCTTCCGACCTGAGCTCCTCCAACAATGCAACATATATAATAACATACACAAATACAAAAATAGTGCAAGAAGTCTATATACATGTAAATAGAATATGATGTACATGTACTTGTATCCTACTTCCTCCCCACCACTGCAGTATAAAGAGATGTTTCATGGAGACTCACTGGAAGATGTGGGAGAAGTTCATCTCTCTCCATATTGTGGAGAAAACCTCGAATCGAACAGAGTCAGTTTTCTGGAAGAGACTCAGCAGATTCTCACAGTCTTCGATCACCGGGGATCGATAAAGCTCCATCTCTCCTCTTCTGTTCCGCTTAGCCGACATGTTGAACTACTTTAAGATACAGTTACAGATTAAAACCAGAAACACACACGGGATGTAAACAAACACACGACCGAACAACGGCTGTCGACGGATTTGTGCGTCATCAGAGTGACCGACGTCTTCAGCCAGCGTTGGGGATGCGTTCAGGTACTGCGCGTAATAGTTCCCATATCACGAATAATAAGGGAACTATTATACGGTGACGGTCTGTGAATAATTCTAAGTACAGACATACAGGGGTGGGAGAAGTACTCAGATCTTGTACTTGAGTTAAAGTAGAAGTTTGTTGTCATTTGGTACAATCATCTTTTATAATAGTACACTTTTTTTATTTATTTTTGCTAGGCATTTCATTATTTTATATCTTTCTATTCTTCTTTCTGTGTCTCTGTGTTCACCACTTATACCAAAGCAAATGCATCGTATGTGTTGGTTATAAAACCCCATTTTGATTCGGATGTAAACCAACTAAAAAACCTTCTTTACAGTACAAAAAAACCTTATGCTTGGTAGCGTTAATTCTGATTCTCTGATCCTGTCCCTGAACGCACCAACCGGATGTTCGTTCCTCTCGTCGTGCGGAAGTAAACAAGCTCAGCTGACGTGGAGCTGCGGAGCAAAACTGGACAATCCTGAACATTGCGCTGCTTTTACAGCAACAAGTGTCCGTCCAGCTCCATTCCGAGAGCTTTATTTACTATCTGAGAGCTTTATGTACTAGCTAAGAGCTTTGTTTACTAGCTGTCTTCTTGCTGGGGTCGTCTAAACTCCCGGGATTAACGCAACGCAAACAGAAAGACAAACATGGCGGACGAGGCTAACAGACAATTCGCCGGACTTTCGGACGTCTCTATCTCGGAAGATATCCCCGTGGAGGGAGATATTTCCGTGCCAATGGGTTCCTCTTCCTCCAACAGACAGCGGGGGGAAGAGGATGAGTTCTCCACCCTGGATGAACCCGTGAAGGAGACCATTTTGCGGGATCTTCGGGCGGTGGGCAGTAAGTTCATCCACGTGCTGTACCCGAAGAGGAGCTCCGTGCTGCTGCGGGACTGGGACCTGTGGGGCCCGCTGCTGCTGTGCGTCACCCTGGCCCTGCTGCTCCAGGGAGGAGCCGCGGACAAGGAGGACCAGGGGGGGCCGCAGTTCGCTGAGGTACCTGACAATGTGTATTTATGTATCCTCATGTCATTGTCCTCCACTACTTCCCACCTCTGATCCTAATGTCAGAAAACACGTTTGTGTCAGTGGACTAGAAGTACTGGGATGTTGTACTTGAGTAAAAGTAGAAGTACTGGGATAATTTGTACTTGAGTAAAAGTAGAAGTACTGGGATGTTGTACTTGAGTAAAAGTAGAAGTACTGGGATAATTTGTACTTGAGTAAAAGTAGAAGTACTGGGATGTTGTACTTGAGTAAAAGTAGAAGTACTGGGTGAGCGATGACCAGGGGGGCTGAGGTACCTGACTGTCGCCCAGTGTCAGAAAACACGTTTGTGTCAGTGGGGATTAGAGATTAGTATTCAAAGTAGAAGTACTGGGACTGAGGTACCTGACTGTAGTGTCACATCAACGTTTATTTATAAAGCCTAATGTCAGAAAACACGACTGACGTTTGTGTCAGTGGGCTTTGAAGATGAACACACACAGAAGCGCTGTATTCAAGGGAATGTCCTCAACATGTAAACCCATGTCTCTATAACCCTTGGTATCTGACTTTAGTGTCACATCAAAGTGTATGTATAGCCCAGCCCAAAACACGTTTGTGTCAGTGGGCTTTACAGATTAACACACGTCACACATAGATAACGCCTTTATTAAAAAGGAATGTCCTCAACTCAACACACTCTTAACATGTTGGACATGTCTGCCTCCCTCTGAAAAACACAGGATGTTTAGGACTCATTATTGGTATCTTCTAGGGGTGGTAGAAGTACCAGAGTGTAGGAATGCTCTGTTACAAGTAAAAGTATTCAGATCTTGTACTTGAGTAAAAGTAGAAGTACTCAGATCTTGTACTTGAGTAAAAGTAGAAGTACTCAGGTCTTGTACTTGAGTAAAATAAACCTTTGAATCTTGAAGGGCCAAAAGACCAAAAAAAATAACAAAAAGACAGAAAGTGAAATACATAAAACAAAGAACATCAACATATTATTTTTAATAATTGTTGATAATACTTCATTCCTTAATTTAAGTTTAGATTAAATTGTAAAATTAAATGTTAACAACTCAAAGTCCAAAGGTTTTCAATGAACTACCGCATTGTTAATTTGGCACTAGTTAATCTGTTTTAATCCATGAATTGACTAAGTGTCCTGACTAAGTGTCCTGACCAAGTGTCCTGTCTAAGTGTCCTGTCTAAGTGTCCTGTCTAAGTGTCCTGACTAAGTGTCCTGTCTAAGTGTCCTGACTAAGTGTCCTGTCTAAGTGTCCTGACTAAGTGTCCTGTCTAAGTGTCCTATCTAAGTGTCCTGTCTAAGTGTCCTATCTAAGTGTCCTGACTAAGTGTCCTGTCTAAGTGTCCTGACTAAGTGTCCTGACTAAGTGTCCTGTCTAAGTGTCCTGTCTAAGTGTCCTGACTAAGTGTCCTGTCTAAGTGTCCTGACTAAGTGTCCTGACTAAGTGTCCTGTCTAAGTGTCCTGACTAAGTGTCCTGTCTAAGTGTCCTGTCTAAGTGTCCTGTCTAAGTGTCCTGTCTAAGTGTCCTGTCTAAGTGTCCTGTCTAAGTGTCCTGACTAAGTGTCCTGTCTAAGTGTCCTGACTAAGTGTTTTTATTGTTTTTCGTTTTTGTTACAATAATGAACAGACAAACAATATGAGTCAAAATAAATGCTTACTATGTTGTAGAAAACATTATAGATAACATACACACATGCAATACGTACTTGTATACACATTTATCTCCTTAGATGCTCCAACAGTGTGTGCATACATGTATAGGCATGCAGCGTTCCTTAAGGCAGGGTGACATGACACTCAGGGTAGTAATGTATTCTTAAAGTCTTACACGAACTGATTTCTGTCTCTTAGATAAAGCGATATATCTCTCTCTCACATATTTGTAATATTTCTCCCCCAGGTCTTCGTCATCGTGTGGTTCGGCTCCATCATCATCACCTTGAACTCCAAGCTTCTGGGCGGCACCATCTCTTTCTTCCAGAGCCTGTGTGTGTGGGATACTGCATCATGCCTCTGACGGCGGCCATGGCGGTGTGTCGTATCGTTCTGGTGGGCGGCTCGGGGACAGTAAGCTTCATCGTGCGTCTCGTGGTCGTAACGGCGTCTTTTGGTTGGTCCACCTTCGCCTCCACGGCTTTTCTCGCCGACAACCAGCCACCCGGGCGAAAATCTCTGGTCGTTTACCCCGTGTTCCTGTTCTACTTCGTGATCGGGTGGATGGTCCTGACGTTCTCTCCGTCACAGTAGAAAGAGTGTTTGTTAAAACGGACCGAGAGGAGGGAGGGGTTTTGTGGAGTGAAAGAACTCAAACAATCTGCCTCTGAGGGAAGAGGAAAAACTACTGAAGTGACTGGGGTGATTTCCGAGCTTCTGATAAAGCTCCAGAGGCTCGTGGGACATCAAAATAATTCCTCTCAGATCAGACGGTGGACGCTGTGCTGCACACGGTGAAAAGCGAATGAATATCTTCTCCTTATGAGCTGTGTAATGGTTAAATACATAGTCTTGTATGTGCTCTATGAATGTTGGAACTACCAGGGCTTTGATATCATATTTTATTTTACTCCCGGTCAAAGAATGTGTTTATTTCTATGGTCATTTCCACGCTACATTCTTTACTTTTAGACGTTCAGCAGAGGCGCTCCTGCAGCTCGACCACGCATCCTGGCTGTCAGTGAGCAGCTGTGATTTCTGGTGATTGTTGTCCCTTTCTTTTAGTATTTCGGGGGGGATTTTTGATTTTATTAGACAGATTACAGGAGACAAAGAGATTGGAAAGACCTCTCGTCCACAAGAGTGATCTCATGTCGGGGAAATATGAAGCTACAGCCACGTTAGCTTAGCTTAGCATGAAGTCAAGGAACAGGGGAAATGATTAGCTTCTTTCTGTCCAAAGTTAACAACCTACCATCACCTCTCAAACTATAAAAGATAAATAACAAGTCGTGTTTTGTGTGAACACAATAATTAATGTCGTCTTATGTACAATAATTTTCTGTGGGGTATCAATCTTCTCATCCAACCCTTGGATGGAAAAAGGATAATTGTATTTCTCAAAAAGCTTCCTTAAGGATGTAAAACCGACTTCATTACGTTGCAAAGCGCCGTCACCACTCCACATGGATTCAGAAAGATGTGATTTAAGATGTGAAAACAGTCTGATTTACAGCTTCTGTATCTTTCTGTCATTCCTCTAACGCCGGCACGTTGCATGTTGGCAGTCAGCTGGTTTTAAAGGCACAGTGAGTAGTCCGTTGCACTTTGTAAACATAAAAACCATCACCTGATTCTCTCTGTGACGAGTTGTGTTTGTTTAGCATCTCGCCCACGATATATTCGCGTTTCTACAGCAACGTGTTCGCCATTTCTGCAGCTTCTGCTTCTTGGATGCATGCTTACGATTCAGTTCGTTATTTACGAGACGTTGAGACTCAGTGAAATGAAAACAGCTGGTTCTGCAGATACCCGATTAGAGAGGGTGATACGTGAAGATTGAGAAATCCTACTCATTTAATAAGTCAACCTTTGTCTGTGCTTATTGTCTAAAGTCTTCTTGAATAAACCAACATTAGGAGAAATCAGAGCTTACTACTATATCATATTTATGACTACAGGACATTCAGTATCACCGCTTTCTGTCTCGAGTGAGAGATGTACTTCTTTCTGTTTCTTTCAAAATGAATTGAATCATTTAAATGTCCATCTTTACTTCCTATGTTAAACACTCTTTGACCATTTACTTGCGGACATTGAAATGTAGACGTAATGATCCCTGAATTTGGTTGTAAACGGCATTCTGGGAAATGTAGGAAATGGCTGCAGCAGATTGAGGGAAAAAAGGAATTGTAATATTTCTCATAGATCGTGTCCCACCACACGCTGATAATACGTCAGTGATTGGATATCTCGCTCTTCTTCGTCGACTGTTTTCTGCCCTTCTACTAATCTCTGATGACCTCTGTCAACAGATAACCTGTTCTTTAAGTTCCTTTAAAATCACCAAGTTTTAATTTATATGATTTCCTTTACAGAAAGATTAAAATATAATGAATCTGCTTTGATTGTTCCTCTCTTTTCTTTGACCTTCACCCTGCTTCACATTATTCAAATCATTTCTATACATTGTACACATTGTTAGGATAGTTAGAAGTCAACTCTATAGACTTCCAATGACTTTGCTTTCACCTGTCAAATACTCAAAGCTCTTTATCCATTAACACCTGAAATGTGGTTCTGCACCAAAGTCACTTTCCCCACTTTAATCGGGGCCTTTTCTTCCTATAGGCGGACTATGCAGATGCACAGGGCCCCCGCGGCCACTAGGGGGCCCCAAGCTGAAAGTTCAGGTTCAGCCTCAATATATTTGGGGAGAATTCAAATGAGCCGTCTTTCTTTGTAGACAGCCGAGCCCCTCTGTGTTCGGTGAAGCATCACAAGCTTACAAATCAAATGTAGGATATAAACACAACTAAACTGCAATGATAGCAAAGCCGAGGCTTGTGTTTGTGGGGATCAATAAAGTCCAAATCATCGTTGGGCTGTCAGCCAATCAGTGACGTCTGAGGAAGATGAAAAATGTCAAATAAACATTGTTGAGAAAATGCTGCATCTCTTGCATGTACTGACGTAGAGGAGCCTCATTGTTCACCTTTTTAATATCATTTTTTGTAAGTTTTAATTGCTTGGCTTTCGTGAAATTAGCCTGTTTTCCTCTTGAAGTGTAACAGACTGATGCGTCTCCACAGATCATCTGAAAGGCTTCGGAGTCCCCCCATTGTAGTTAAAAAACTGTAAAGACTAGGACCCCCAAACAGCATCTTGCATAGGACCCCCTAGAAACAGCCCTGACTTTAATCTAATTATATTCTGGACATAATCCCATTTTCTATACATTTTTGTTAAAGCGGGTTTTATGTCTTCACTCTAATAATATTCCTCTGTAGAGCAACGCTTATAAAATAAGATGAATACAATAGGAGTAAACTATAAACTAAAGTTGACTATGTATTTCAAGTCTTTCACTAAAAAAGTGAACATGGATATTCTTCCAAGCAACAAGCAGCTGTGAAGGAATTTCATTTCATATTAAAGTAATTTATTATTACATTCTGGGTCTACATCTTATTAATATGAATAACGCTTTTAAGATGTTAATATATATAAAATATAGGGTTAGGGTTTAAATGATTATTTAAAGGCAGGTTGTAATAGAGTCTGGCCTGCCTGGACCTGTGCCTGCTAAGACAAGGCAGGAATCACAAAAAACAAGACATGAATTCATTACACAGTAGTGTTAAGATATGGCTTTATTAGCGTTTGGTTTACAGACAGAGAGGGGCATAGTTGAGGCAAGTGGTAGGAGGCAGGGTCAGTGGTAGGAGGCAGGGTCAGTGGTAGGAGGTAGGAGGTAGGAGGCAGGGTCAGTGGTAGGAGGTAGGAGGTAGGAGGCAGGGTCGGTGGTAGGAGGCAGGGTCAGTGGTAGGAGGTAGAAGGCAGGGTCAGTGGTAGGAGGTAGGAGGCAGGGTCAGTGGTAGGAAGTAGGGTCAGTGGTAGGAGGTAGGAGGCAGGGTCAGTGGTAGGAGGCAGGGTCAGTGGTAGGAGGTAGGAGGCAGGGTCAGTGGTAGGAAGTAGGGTCAGTGGTAGGAGGTAGGAGGCAGGGTCAGTGGTAGGAAGTAGGGTCAGTGGTAGGAGGTAGGAGGCAGGGTCAGTGGTAGGAGGCAGGGTCAGTGGTAGGAGGAGGGTCAGTGGTAGGAGGTAGGAGGCAGGGTCAGTGGTAGGAGGTAGGAGGCAGGGTCAGTGGTAGGAAGTAGGGTCAGTGGTAGGAGGTAGGAGGCAGGGTCAGTGGTAGGAGGTAGGAGGCAGTGTCAGTGGTAGGAGGCAGGGTCGGTGGTAGGAGGCAGGGTCAGTGGTAGGAGGTAGGAGGCAGGGTCAGTGGTAGGAAGTAGGGTCAGTGGTAGGAGGTAGGAGGCAGGGTCAGTGGTAGGAGGCAGGGTCAGTGGTAGGAGGTAGGGTCAGTGGTAGGAGGTAGGAGGAGGGTCAGTGGTAGGAGGTAGGAGGTAGGGTCAGTGGTAGGAGGTAGGAGGTAGCGTCAGTGGTAGGAGGTAGGAGGCAGGGTCAGTGGTAGGAGGTAGGAGGTAGCGTCAGTGGTAGGAGGTAGGAGGCAGGGTCAGTGGTAGGAGGTAGGGTCGGTGGTAGGAGGTAGGAAGCAGGGTCAGTGGTAGGAGGTAGGAGGTAGGAGGTAGGGTCGGTGGTAGGAGGCAGGGTCAGTGGTAGGAGGTAGGAAGCAGGGTCAGTGGTAGGAGGTAGGAGGTAGGAGGTAGGAAGCAGGGTCAGTGGTAGGAGGTAGGAGGTAGGAGGTAGGGTCAGTGGTAGGAGGCAGGGTCGGTGGTAGGAGGCAGGGTCAGTGGTAGGAGGTAGGAAGCAGGGTCAGTGGTAGGAGGTAGGAGGTAGGAAGCAGGGTCAGTGGTAGGAGGTAGGAGGTAGGAGGTAGGAAGCAGGGTCAGTGGTAGGAGGTAGGAGGTAGGAGGTAGGAAGCAGGGTCAGTGGTAGGAGGTAGTAACAGGAAGCCTCAGAGCTGTTAGATAAAGACTCCTGTTTTTAGTGCAAACTGCTTGCGCCCTGTGCAGCGTGAACTCAGATCACAGCGGCCATTATTATTGACTGACATCTTTATTCCTGTGGTTTTTATGTAACCTTTATTTAACCAGATAAAAGGCATTGAGATAAAATCTAATTTACAAAGCTGACCTGGCCAAGAAGGCAGCAACGTTACACATCACACAAACATGTCAAATACAGAGAACACAACTAAGTAAACAAAAGACGAAAAGCAGTCACTACATTGAGCACATTAGGACAGTAAGAAAGGTACTACTTATTACTGCAAGAGCAGCTGGTGGTAAGGACCCCAGACAAGTTCAATTTAAAACAGGCTATAGGGACAAGTGCCATCAGTTTGAGGCTTGATTGAAGGTCATTCCAAGACCAAGGACCATAATGAAAAAGACTCCTTTTTCCAGCCTCAGTCCGCACAGCAGGAACCTGGACCCGTATCCAGGAACCTGGACCCGTATCAGGCACTGGGTCTGAGGTTGTAAGAGTCACAAACTGGGGCAAATCTGGCACATATGTACAGTTGAAGCTTACCTACAATGGCTTTATACATGAATAACAACCAATGCTGCATCCTACGCATAGTAAGTGGGGACCATCCAGTTAGGCTATACAGTTTGTAATGATGAGTCCTATAGGGTGCCTTTGATATGTATCGCAGTGCAGCATAGGAGAGTGGGTCAAGTTTGGCCAAAACAGTGGGACAGGCAGATCTATAGATTGTATCACCTTAGTCCAGCTGGGACAGGAATAATCCAGAGACCAACCTTTGGCTGTGCTGTAAACTGATACTGCTCCTCTGTTGTGTTTCTGACACAGGCGCTGCTCCAGGCATGTTTGCTGGAGCGTTACAGTTTCTTTTTAATTGCTAAACCCGAATAAAAACAAATACAGGGTTTTTTTTTTGGTCAAACCAGTACACAAGAGTCCCACAACCAAGATAAATACTTTGTTTAAAACGATCTAATCATATTCTGTTTGAACCAGCTGTCCTTATTTATTTTTCCCACAGGCTCCCTGAACGTCTCACGGGCTGCTGATCAGTAGGATACATTTTATTTCTACATTTGATTGGAGAAACATTATATGTACTCTGATGTAGAGATTCCTGCTGTTAGTCTCAAACTAGTACTTTCTGTAAAAACTAGAACCGGAGTGAACCTGTTCTGTAATATTTTGGGTTTAAAACCTTAGATAACTCCACATTCAGTTGCTGTAGATCAGGGGTGTCCAAACTACGGCCCCATTTTGAATCGGCCCTCAGCAAATTCAAAAAGCATAATGGAATGCGGCCCACGAATGAAACTTGAGCTTGTCTTGTACTTCTTAAATATATCTGTAAACATATATTACACAGTATTCATGTGTTAATAAGAGCACTTTCAGTCAATTAAAGTTGAACATATGTTCTAACAAATCTAAGTTGATAAGAAAAAAGCCCAATAACTTATTTACACAACAAGCTTGAAATAAACCCTTCATATTTCCTCTTATTATCAGCAATCTGAAGCTTCTGTTTTAAGGCATGAGCTGCTGACACAATGAATGAAACCCTCTGGAGAGCTAGGCTGTTGTGTCAATCATCATTTACTGACATTTGATTGATTTTGCTGACTTATAACTTCACTCATGAGGCAATAAACCTCTAGTGAGCGTCCCAGCCCTTCGAATATAATATTTGGAATATGTTATGCAACCTAGTTATATAACAATCGTAGATAATGAATTAACTGGTTATTTATAGTCTCAACAAATCATTCTAGGGAGACAACATGTTTTATAAAATGACCAGCAAGTAACAAATATACCCAAATGCAATGATTAACTTTTATTTGTATAATCTCTATCAAATAGCAAAACTTCGTATCTGCACGTTGCCGACAAGGGTAGCCGGCAAGTAAAAAACAAAATGTCAGCATACAAAAAGATATTTCATAAAACGCACAAAAAAAACAAGTACTTATAACAAAAGACATATCAAAAGACCAAACTATATTTACAAAAAATATAAATAAAGATATTTAAGGTTCAGTTCCTGATTCAGAGAATCCTCAGTTTGGTCTCCTGGGACCGAAAACAGCGAGAAGCAATGTGGTAGAAAAGATAAAAGATTTACTGCAGGTTTTTTCAGCAACATTCAAAAAGAAAAATACTTAAAGGGGAACTATCATGCAAAATGCACTTTTTTAATTCTCTTATACATCAACATGTGTCCCCGGTGCGTCCCCGGTGTGTCCCCGGTGTGTCCCCGGTGTGTCCCCGGTGTGTCGGGGAACTCACGCAGCGTCAGAGAATAAAACCCTCTCTCTTTTCCTCTGTACCCACATCTCTAAAAACGGGGGAACAACGGAGCTGATACAGATTTGCTGCCGATCTGACGTCAAATCGGCGGTGGACCCACAGAAATTTGTTATTAGAAACAATGCCTGACGTGTTTTGGACGTAATCTCGTCTTTGTTTACATTAGCAAGCCTCGCTAACACTCAGAGCTAACCTGTACTGGAGAGCACATGTGTTTAAAAAGCAGGAAATACAAAAAGGAACTCACCTTGTGATGAACCCGCAAGAGAAAAAGCATTTGAGCTCCATACTGTTTCAGAAATAATCCTTGATGTGGTTTAGAACAGGATGGCGTTTTATCACAGCAGAATTTAACTTTATCTCCGGTAGAATTCTGATCGGGCATTAGCTCCGCCTCCTCTTTTTTTCAAACTAAGGACCCAAAATCTGCGTTTCTCTAACAGCTGGAATAGAGGGTATGAGGGCTACAATGCATGATCTGTTTGTATTTTGAGAAAAACACATCAAAGATATGTTTTTATATTTTTTTATATATCTGAGACCCACAATAAATGCCTTAAAATAGCACGATAGGTGACCTTTAAAGTACATTCAACAGTATGAAGTAGACATTAGCTTCATGCTGGCCCCGCCCCCTTTGGAGCACGGCATGGCAAGCTGTGAGGTCTGTGACGAGCAGGCTGTCTGCTCAGATGCAGCTAAATGCTGCCGTGATTAAACTCCATGTCATGTTCTAAACCACATCAAGGATTCTTTCTGAAACAGTATGGAGCTCAAACTCTTTTTGTCTCTCAGGTTTACCACAAGGTGAGTTCCTTTTTATTTCCTGTTTCTTTACACACACTCTCTCCGGTACAGCCTTAGCCCTGAGTGTTAGCGATGCTAATGTAAACACAGACCATATTACGTCCAGAACACATCGGGCATTGTTTCTGATAGCGACATTTCTGATAGGGCCGTGGGTGTAAAGCCCGCCCACATTTCAGATATTACGTCATATCGGCAGCAAATCTGGATCAGCTACGTTGTTCCCCGTTTTCAGAGATTTGGGTACGGAGGAAAAGAGAGAGCGTTTGTTTTCTGACACTTTGTGAGTCTCCTGACACACCGGGGACACACCGGGGACACACCGGGGACACACCGGGGAGACACCGGGGACACATGTTGATGTATTCAAGACATCAACAAGTGCATTTTGCATGATAGGAGACCTTTAAGAGACTTTGGTCTAACACTTATGACAATAATTATGATGTCAAAAGTATGACATCACTAATGCATGGCTTGGTACGATTCCTTAAATGGACTAAATCACGGAGAGAAGCACGATATCTTTAACTTTAAGTTAACATTAAAACGGGAAGAAGGTGTTTTTTGTTTTGTCGATGTGCATTCAGATCCGGACAAGCCGGATGAGTGTGGCTGCGTTGTTTCGTCCTCATCGACACAAGGTTTTTGGCGGACCTCCACCGTACCTGTATAAGCAATTCAATTATGAATCAATTAGTAGAGTAACTGATATTGAATTCTATAAAAGTAAATCAATAATGATACAAAGCTATTTCAGAATCAGACTATTGAGTTAAAGCTGAAGATTTGCATCAGTGAATGCATACTACTGACATTTGGAAAACATATATACATGTGTCTATCCTTTTTTCCAACCCAGCTTAGATTTGAGCAGCTAGTCGCTTCATCGAGCATGTTTTTCAAGTAGATCAATGAAAAAAGCGCTATTTTCAACGTGAAAGATGATCACAGTTAGTAATAGCAGAGTAAGTGTTAACTCATCTTTGAATAGAGCGGTGCAGGGATGACGTATTGTTTTAGGCCGACCCGGAAGTAAGCTGCGCATGGGTTCCCTCGACAAAGAAGCAACGGGATTTCTACATAGGATTTTGGAATATTGTAAAAAATAAGGTCTGTGGAAAACGAACCTGTTTGATAAATGCATTGTTTTGTTCAGCCGGATAATCTCCACATGTCTACCCTACTTTTATCATTTTAGAATCCTAAATCTAATTGATAGATTTATGATCGATAGAATTATGATTCGAAAGGGAAGTAGGAAGTGAGGGAGAGGAACCGTGCAGAGAGGTGCTTCACTAACTGTGGTCCAATAAATACTAAATTGATCATAGTTTAGCGGCCCATTTACCCAAACTAGAGTATACATGATATTACTTGATGTTGTTAACATGGGGTTGTCGTTTTCGTTATACATCCGTGATGCAGTCGCGCAGAGCTACGTCGTGTGGAAGTAGGCGTGGTTACATCTCAACTGGGTTGGAAAACCGGAAAGACGCCTACAGGACTGTGTGAAGAGAGTGGGAGGAACATTCTTACCCCTGTGGCTTTGCAGTTTGTCAGCGAGATCACGCCGATGTATATCTCGGAGAACATGTTGTGTGACGCGTAAAGCCTTGTCAGGTCCGTAGTGGCTGGTCACTACTGTAGCGATGTCACTGGTGTCTTTACCTTCCAGTTTGCACAGGGGAATTGCTGTGCACTCAGGGTCTGTGTAATGGTTCAGATGAAATTTAAAATTGTTGAAATCGGATGTCGAAAGCCCATCCAGGTTATCCTTGATCAACGGGGCTGGCTTCTGGAGAAAAAACAGAATAGAAATTAAAAAATAAAAGTTGAACCTGGAAGAAGCCGATATTTCTCACACCGCTCAAACAACAACAACATTCTCATGACCTGGAAAACAAACCTGACATTTTACTTCAGTTGTCTTTCTCATTGGCAGATTCTTGCCTGCTTGTTTGTTTTGCCCTTTAAGAACGATTTGATTTTGGATGGTGGCGTTGACTCTTGAATTCTCAGTCGCCTGAGATCCTTCAGGATCTTGATAGTGGGACCCCTCTTTAGCTCCAGATCCAGGAAATCCTGCTTCTCGAAGCAAACAAGACAATCTCCAGACACTTCTTCCTCTTGAAATCTTTCAGCCTTTTTGCCACTGACCTTCCCATGCCCCACTATCCACTGAGCCACTTTCTCCTTTGTCCAGTTTTCCGCTTCACTTTGAAACTGGGGCTGATGTTGTGATCCTTTCTTAAGCCTCTCTAGATAATGGGAGATTTTGACAGCGGGGCCGTGTGGTATTTCTAATTTCAATATATATGACTTCTCAATCTCATTGAGAGCTTCTCCATTAATTTCATGCTCCAGAAAAAGATCGGCACAACTCTGAGGAACTTTGACCACATTCATCAGCCATTGGTGGACGTCCTCTTTGGTCCACATATTCAACTCAGGTGGTTCCTCAGTTGATGACTGGCTCATTTTGGATGAACTAAAAATAAAACAAAGAAACAAGTTAAATACTGCTGATTTATGTGCTGCTTTTTAGACTTTGGTTGTGGTCGAATTGTCAATTTTGCTTAGGAGCGTTCCTAACTCAGGGAAATCACATTACATCTCACTTGTTAGACGCTTTTATCCAAAGCGACTTGCATACTCAATACTGTGGACAATTCCCACAGGAGCAATCTGGGGTGAAGTGTCTCAGGGACACAACGACATGCTGACTGCAGTGGGACTCGAACTCGCTACCCCCTGATTCGAAGTCCATCACACTATCCACTGAGCCACAGCCTCCAGCCTCCCTGACCCAGAAGTGGCAGGCTTAATATCTGTTAGAATTCTCTAGGTCATGGGTGTCGAAACTTTTTTGAAAGAAAGCCAGATTTGATAATGTGAATATACCCGTGGGCCATTGTCCCTCCTGACATTTTTTAAACATAAAAATACACTGCTATATAACAATGATCTTTATTTTTCAAAAGGCAATATAACTAAATATAAGAAGGCGTGAATAAATCTAAAAACACGACTTTTCATTCATATCTGGAGAGTCAGATAACATTGAACAGATTATAGTGAATACCTTAACTTTGCAGCGGGTTTGACCTACTTTTAATAAAGTGGGGTGCCAGTCAGAATCAGCGTGTGGTGAAAAGAGTCAATATATACAGTTCAATCCACTTTAGCAAAGAGTCCAGTTGGTTACTGTAACGACTGAGAGAACACCAGTAGAGGACTCAATAGCACGACTCAGGGACAGAGGCGTAGGTTGCAAAAAGGTCTTTATATGCAGAGGTTCGGTACACGGTAGATGAGGATTAGGCAGGAACAGGGTCAGGACACGAAGCTGGGTCCGGTACACGGTAGATGAGGATTAGGCAGGAACAGGGTCAGGACACGAAGCTGGGTCCGGTACACGGTAGATGAGGATTAGGCAGGAACAGGGTCAGGACACGAAGCTGGGTCCGGTACACGGTAGATGAGGATTAGGCAGGAACAGGGTCAGGACACGAAGCTGGGTCCGGTACACGGTAGATGAGGATTAGGCAGGAACAGGGTCAGGACACGAAGCTGGGTCCGGTACACGGTAGATGAGGATTAGGCAGGAACAGGGTCAGGACACGAAGCTGGGTCCGGTACACGGTAGATGAGGATTAGGCAGGAACAGGGTCAGGACACGAAGCTGGGTCCGGTACACGTGGAATCAAGATACTAGGAATAAACACTGATGGAACGCTAGGATAACTAAGACGAACTGGTACTGAGGGGAATGTGGACGCAGACCAAATAGACAGGGGAGGGATGATAATGGGGCACAGGTGAGGCTAATGGGATGGGAAGCAGGTGGAGTTCAATCAGGGGCAGAAAGTGCTGATACTGATCATTATATATTGGACACGAGGTGGTGGGATTGGCACCAGTTTGAGCATATGGTATTTAACAGGAGAAACACAGGAAAGGTGAAACCATTGTTCTTTATATGTGTATTATTGGAATACAAGAAAATAAACCGAACAAAGACGAAAAGACTATAAAGGATTCATAAAGTAATTAGGTTATTAATTAGGTTGTAAACACTTTATTAATCATTAAGAACCATTTATAAACCAGTTCTAACATAGCTTTCATACATCAGCACAGGCTCACTATTTGGCAAGAAGCCTTATATTGGCTACCTAGCTACTTCGTCTTCTTCATCAGCCAGCATCCTTGGTATCTGTAGTTCACTGAGTTGATTCCCCCCCCTTCCATCTTGATGTTTCTTGGCATCTTTTTATGAACATTTATTTATGAGTTACTAACATTTATAATTTGTTTAAGTTATATTAAGCCTTAAAGTTATGCATAAATTAGGGCGTGGTCACATTGAGTGACAGGTGTCCAGTGACTGCTGTGTTAGCTTCCTGTCTCTCTGCTAGCAGCTCCGTGATGCTACAGGGACTCAGCCTGCTCAGCTCATCCGGGGAACATAACTTGAACTCGGCCGTGTTTGTTGTGCTGGTGCCTTGTGGACTGTTCTTCATGCTTATATCGGACTCTTGTGTTAAAACAGACGGTGCATGAATGCGGGTTTGCGGTAAGTGAAATTTGAGTACTTTATTTATGTGTTGCTTATGTTTTTAGTCAGCTAACGTTAATGAATGTTAAGGCTTGGGTTAGCATGTAAGCAAGTGGTAGCTACATCTGTGCTAACGATGCTAATCGTAGCCTCCAAGTTAAAACGTAATAGAGAAGTGTTAAGCATTAAGTGGGATAATACTGGCTTCTTCTGTTTGAGGTTGGTAAAATAAGGTCATCCTTGTAAGTTAGAGAGATATTTTATTAGGTAGGTAACTTTATGCATCGCTAAGGTTAATTTAAATTCGCTATGATCGATTATGTAGACAAGCTAACGTCAAAGTAGTGTTGAAGAGCGGCGTAGTGTATGTGAAATCAACCTCACAATAAGATGTGTGTATATTACAAATAATAATGTCATATTTCAAGATGATTACTTAGATATTACAATATGGTTGGTTGAGCTGGAGTTCATTATTGAGCTTACACGTTAACGTCACAGTCATATATCTGAAGAACGAACCCAAACCTTGTTCTTTTATTAATTGTATTACCAAATTGGTATCAAATAAATAGTAAGCATTGGTAACATGCTGATAAAGTAAACTATTTTATTTGAGTATTTGTGTCTGGGAGAAGGTACTGTACCCAGTTCCTATGTTCGGCAGTTATAGACTGGGCTTTCTTGTACAAGAGAATACAAAAAATATCAATATGGACCATTACTGTATAATTATCCTTAAATTATGTTATACAATGCACCTAATAAACAAGTATGGCATTTTGAAACATGATGTGCAACAATTTTTACTGTAATTTGTGTGCATTTTGTTGTTAACTAAGATGATGTTATGATTTATTTTTTGTTAGTATGCACGTGGACGCTTTGGACATACCTGGAGAAGGAAGAAATGGGTCTTCGGAATGATGGGAGTTAAAGACAAAAGGCGGAGACTTGTGTTGAGACTAGTGGAGAAACGATCAAGATGCCACCTTCTCCCTCTGATTAGACGGCATGTTAAGTCAGGAAGTAGCATTATTAGTGATGGAGGGCATACAGGAGAGTGCTGAGGAACATGGGGTACAACCACTACACCATAAACCACAGCAGGTGTGTGAACCCCCAGACTGGCAGTCATACCCAACATATAGAAAGAGCTTGGTCGACCGTCAAAGGACATGTCCGTAGACTGAGAGGAAACCGTACAGAGAGTTTGTTGGAGGAACACCTCAAGGTTCTTGAATGGTCATCTTGGCTTGGCTCTGCTCACCCTGATGGACTGCTTGGACGCTTGTTCAAGGATATACACAAAGCCTTTCCAGTCTGAGTACCATTATGTCTTACCAAGTCTTTCATTTATGTCTGAGAAAAGCTTTTATGTTTAAATATGTGTATCAGTCATACTAAACAGTCATTACTTTGAGTCCTGATTTTCTTCATGTGTGAATACAATGTTTTGCTTGGTCTGTTGCATCTTACTTTGCATTTCATGTGAAAAATGTGTATTAAGTCAGCATGAATGTTATAAGTCATTAATAAATGGACATGTGTATTAAACTTAAAAACAACGCACCCGTTCAGTAGTTATAAATGTTAGTGACTCATTCATAGATGGGAATGTGTTTTACACTTTACAACAAGGCTCCCCTTTGGCAGTTATAAATGTTAGTACTCATTCATAATGGTCAAGAGATGCCAAGAAACATCAAGATGGATGGGGGGAATCAACTCAGTGCAACAGATACCAAGGATGCTGGCTGATGAAGAAGATGAAGTAAGCTAGGTAGCCAATATAAGGCTTAGCAGTACAGATACATGTGGGCTCACTATTTGGCACAGTCACCCTGTTTCTCTCATGTCTTATAAAAGCTTATTAATGATTTATAAAGTGTTGACAACTTTATTAGTAAATGAATTACAAACTATTCGTAAACCCGTTATCAGGAGTCTTATTGTAAAGTGATACCCAATATTGACCTGCGTAAGATATGCTTACTGGTGACCCAGCCGCAGTTTTAGTATAAGTTAGATTTCCATTTTTATTTCTTTAGTTTGCTGTTACAGTATTAGTTACTTTGAAGATTCAGATCATTCGGAAATAAATATAATCTACAAATACAATTAACCTTATTTGTATGAAGGTTTTAGTGCATGTAAATGGTCTGCACAGGCTAAAATCAGAATGGGTGGAGATCGTTTTCTTGAGTTTTATGTCTCATGTCAAATGCATAACAACAACATTAATCCCCTTTTCTACGATAATAATTCAGAATGTTTAAATATGAGTTTGAACATGTTCTGTGCATGAAGGGAGACAAACTGAACTTCAAACCCTGTAATGTTTAACGACATAAAGCTGAGCCTTGATCAGTTTATTGCAGCCATATTGTCTGTGGAAGAGTAAAGTGAAAATAGAAAGTAACAACAATGTGCTCATACAAATTTGATTCTGTGGGATACTGACCAATTCATTTAAAATCTCTGACTCTCTGCATATTTTGGTCAACGCTTGATAAGGATCCTTAAAAATAAATTTCCAAAATGTTGTGTTTGTAAACGTAACAAAAAATGATGCAGTTCAATTCATCGTATAGTTCTTTTCTAGAATGCAGAGATCAAAGAAAGAAAAAGGAGACATTAACAGAACTACATAACTATATATATTATAATATGATATAAAAACTGTCAAAACTCCCCAAAGTAAAATTAGACTTTCCTTAAAAGAATGTGTGAAATATTTGCTAAATAAATAACTAACTTTATGGGGAAAAAAATGGTCAATACATTTTCTGAGAATGCTAATTCTGAAAAATATGATTCTTATGAACAATCTCTGGATTATCACGCTGAAAGCTTTCCTTGTTTACGAATAATTTCGGCCATGATTATACCCTGCAGTTAGTCTAATAACCCCAAAATACTGTTGCATTGTTTTTATTTGGAAACATTACATGCATTACATACCTACCATGTCCCCCCCCCTCCAGGACACCCTGTCCTCACTGCAGCTCCTTCAGCGACAGGCTGCTGCACCCCGCTGACTCACGGAGAGATACTGCAGGTCCTCCCTTCCTGCAGCGGTCAGACTATACAACCAGCACAGCCCCTAGCTGCTAAATACCAACGAACTATGTGCTAGATGTGCAATATATATAGATGCCGTTAATAACTGTGCTATATCTACCTGGCTGCTAAATCCGTAGAACTGTTACAGGATGTGTATTTTTTTAATTATGTAACTTTCTATTTTTTATTATATCATAACTTAGTACTTTGTAATGCATGTCACATATGTAACATTAAGCTGTCTGTGGCTCTTTCTCCTGCTGTAACTACGCACATTTCCCCTCTGTGGGGGTGTTCTGATTCTGATACCTGTTCCGATCCATTAAACTTCATCAGCCAAAGGTAAAGATCTATCCGTACCAATCGTTCTGTGATCGGTTTTATCAGACATTTCTCTAAGGGGTTTCCTTTTCTGTTAATGATTAACTTCAACCACATACGTTCCAAACCTACCAGGTAAAACAACCCGCAGGGTCTGAAAGACGTCCTAGGAGTTCATTATTAACTTGCGTGGTGAAGCAAATATTGGTCTGGATTTCACTACATCTATCGTGCAGCTTTACTTACTTAATACACTAAGACTATGTTAAACTAACTTCCTTTTTTCGTATAATCTCTGTTTCAGACAAACACCGCCTAGTCCAAACACAGTTTCATTTTTGAAAGATAGCTTTTTCTATACAATTGTATAGAAAAAGCTATCTGGCGACACCGCTCCTGCCTTCAGCTTAATGTAAACAAAACAGTAGGAATGTTTTTCACAAAAAGAAAATGCAACGTGTGAAATATAAGCATCTCAGGTGAACATATTCATATTGTGCCTCAGGTTAAGTACCTCGGAATCATTATTGAATCTAATTTAACATTCAAAACACAAGTCAAAAAAGTGACCCAAAGAGTAAAGTTTAGCCTAGCAAATTTTAAATATATAAGAAACACAATGACATTGAATTCTGCCAAATTATACATGAATGCCACGATCATGTCACATCTAACATACTGTCTCACAAGCTGGGGGCAAACTAACAGCTCCACACTGAAGCCACTAGCAACCCTGTACGAACAAACCCTCAAAGTACTGGACCAGAAACCTAACAGCTCCCATCACTGTACCATCCTCAACAAGAACAACATCCTGAGTTGGAAGATTTAATAAGGTATAGGAACACCGTTCTGGAGTACACAATCCTGCACAATACAGCCCCTCCACCTCTTAACTCATTACTCAACGTAACAACACCAGACTGACCACTAGAAGCTCCACACCTGGCGACCTATCAGTCCCATTCAGGAAGAGTACTTTTGGTCAGTCATCATTCTCGGTCAGAGCAATACAAAACTGGAACTCTCTACCCACTCAAATCAAAGACATACATACACACACCACCTTCACAGCTCACTTAAAAACATGGTTCACTGAGAACTACACCTGCACACACTGGTCTGTGTTGAGTATGGCGTGAGTGTGACATGTTGTGTGACATGTTGTGATCATGGATGTTGCCCCTCGTTGCTGTTATGTGATTGTGATGTGCTCTATGTGACATGTACTGTATGTAGTAACGTGTGTTGTGTATTGTTCTCTCTTATCCTCTCTTATCCTCTCGCCTGTATCTACTTGTCTTTCATCCTTTTTTTTTTTTTTTTTTATAACTAATGCTGTTGATATATTGTGATTTTAAGGGTGTCTATTACCATCTGGCCGGGGACAACAGCTGGAAATTAGCCATGTCGGCTAAAGCTGCTCCATTTACTGTTTTTGTGACAGTTCATCGACGGGGACTTCCCACGACACTATACATACATAAACTAAACTCAATTTGACCTTTTATTTTTCATCATTTCATTTGATTTTTCACATTGTAATAGATATTGCAGTATATACTAGTATTTACATTTCAGTTCAGCCCAGAGTAGCACAACATGAAGAAGAATTACAGGAAGATACGAGAAGAAAGCTAAAGAAAAAGTAAAGGGACCTTCACGAAGAGATGTAAAACGTGTATCACTTCCTGATTACTTTTCAAATTCCCACGGTACTGTATAACAATACACAAACATTCGTTTTTCTCACCTTTAATTTGTTGTATAGTCTCTCAAAGTTTAAGTCTTGCTTGCCTCTGGTCGAAGCAAATAGGTGGTTTCTGTTCTTTTTTCGTGCTTTAGCTGGCCAGTGGCGGAGTACAGCTCTAAATGGTCTGACTCTGTGGTTTCTAATTAGTTCACAGCCCCAGGAAGTGTACCTGTGGTTCAAGAGGCCTGTCATATAGGCACGTAAACAACCAGGGTGAAAAGAGGTGCTGCAGCACAGGCAGTCTGAGAAAAATAAAGAGCTTTTTGAACATTAAAGCAAGGAGACATGTCCCAGTAGAGGCACAGTGGGGATTGCCCACAGTATTGAATGTTGCTTTGCTTTGGATAAAAGCATCTAACAAGTGACATGTAATGTAAGCTGAGCATAAAAGGGCCCCTTTAAGGCAATTATTTGTAGCAGTCTCATGATGTAATTGGGTCCAAAAGGATGTTTATCCCATTGACTAACAGTAAATGGACGTTTATATGTATTCTTTAGGTAAATGGTCCAAACACATGAATAGCCTTTATTTAAACCATAAGATTTGTATGCATCTATGAATTTAAATCAAATGTATCTCCCAACTTTATTCATTTGACTGAAGCGATCGTGTTGTCATAGCATCAACACAAGCTCACGGTTCATCATATAAAATAAATACAATCATGATTATTAAAAAGGCAGGTTTCACTAGACAAGTATTTAAATGACAATTCAGTGTTGTGAAATGTAGTTATAATTTAATATAAAGTCCTTAACTAAAAAGAGTGCACATGGATATTCTTCCTAGCAAAAAGCAGCTGTGAAATAATTTCGTCTCATATTAAACTTATTGGTACTTGTGGGTTATCTGTCGCCACTTTTTTTCAGACTAACCCTAACCCCTAGGATTAATGTTTGTTATTTTGAGAAATTAAAAAGTGAATGTGCAGGAGCCAGCTATACCCGCTATTAAAAAGTGGCGACAGATAACCCACAAGTACCAACTTATTTATTATAACATGAAATCGTGATATTTACTTAAATTGGACTCAAGTCTTAATTGTTTTGTTGTATAAATATCAGTATGCTCTAGGACTAAGAGTGTCCAAACTTTTTTCACCGAGGGCCACATACAGAAAAATATATACGGAGGGCTGGGCCGCTCACTAGAGGTTTATCGCCTCATAAGTTCAGTTATAAGTTAGCAAAATAAATCAAATGTGAGTAAATGATGCTTGTGAGTGTTAGCAGCTCATCCCTCAAAACAGAAGCCTCAGATTGATTATAATAAGAGGAAATATGAAGGCTGTATTTCAAGCTTCTTATGTAAATAAGACATTGGATACACTAAGATATGTTAGAAAAATGTTTCAAGTGGTCTCATTAACACATGAATACTACTTTGTAATATATTTGTACATTTATATTTAAGAAGTACAATACAAGACAATCACAAGTTTCATTTGTGGGCCATATTTCATTTTACTTTTTGAATTTGCTGAGGGCTGATTTAAAATGGTCCACGGGCCGCATTAGGCCCCCGGGGAACGCGACAGCAGCGCGAGAGGCCGGAAGAAGGAAGTGAACTCGGAGACACGCTGCAGAAAGTTCAGAGAGAGTCGGAAAACATCGAAACATACAGAAACGGTAGCATTGGACTGTTTAGCATAAACTGTACATTGACTGTATCATCATGTCAACCAGCTCAGATGGGAACCAAAGAGCTGATATGGAATGGGAGGAAACCAAAGCTGTGAGGAAGAAAAGGGCTTTGAGAGAAAAAGTTAGCAGAGCAAGAACACAAAGTTGGTCGGATTGGTCGAGTGGAGCAGGCTTAAACAAAAAACCAAAAGGCAGTCAAAATGAAAAACAAGCAATTTCGAATACAGAACTAGAACAGGAGTGGAAAGTTATAATAGAATTCAACCGGGATGGTGGGCATTACCACCCGATTCAACTGACAAAATCAATTGAGAAAGAAATGGGTAAAATCAAATTTGCCAAGTTTATGAACAACAAACGAGTTTTGATACAAGCAACCAGCAAGCAGCAGCAGGGAAAAATACTTAAAATGACGACACTCAGTGGGGAAAAAATGAAGGCTCATATCCCAGGAGCAATGGCAATGTTGAGAGGAGTCATATCTGGAGTTCCATTTAATATGTCTATGGATGATGTTAAAAAGGAGATTAAAGGAGGAAAAGTTATTGAGGCCAACAGACTTATGAGCAAAAGAGATGGTACATTGAAGGAAACACTTTCAGTAGTTATTCAGTTTGAGGAAAATATACCGAAATCTGTGCAAATAGGATACATGAACTACAGTGTGAGGGAATTCATCCCAAAACCACTAAGATGCTATGCATGCCAAAGAATGGGACACACAGCAATGCAGTGTAAAGGAAAACTAAGGTGTGCAAGATGTGGAGGCCAACATGAGTATGGGAAATGTGAAAAAGAGGCAAAGATGAAATGCTGTAATTGTGGAGGAGAGCACAGTGCGGCGTTTGGTGGATGTGTAGTGCAGAGAGAAGCCAGAGAAGCTCAGAGGGTCAAAGTACTCAGTAAAGTCTCATATGCAGAAGCTCTAAAGAAGGTTAGGGAAACGGAAGCAAACAATCAGGCTTCTAGTGGAAGGGTTCAAAGAAACTTAGTACAGAGTGGTAGCAACATTTCAGAAAGGCAGGTTACAAATCAAAGCCAAGTACCTGTGGAAAATAAAGAAGATGATAGCATTCTCGTGGTAAAGAAAGTCAACTTTATGGCCTTCATCTGCCATACCATTAATGTTGCAGCACAGATGAAGAAGAAAAGTGACAGAATCAAAACCATAGTGCAGGCAGCGGAGAAATTCCTTAACATTAGAGATATAAAAGCAGACCAGATACATGAATTACTAGCAACAAAAGATGTGGGAGAAACGGACAACCAGGATGAGGGTTAGCACGTTGTTAATGGTAATTCACATACTCCAGTGGAATGCTAGAAGCCTCATAGCTAATGGACAGGAGTTTAAAAAATATGTCTATGAGTTACAAACATTGCCAGATGTAATTTGTGTGCAAGAGTCTTGGTTAAAACCTCATCTAGACTTTGTGATTCCAGGGTTCAGCTCTATAAGATATGATAGAGTTAGCAATCAAAATGGTGGAGGGTGTGTTACTTTCATAAAGGATGGGCTGGCCTATAGGGTAGTCCCATCCCCTGACGACAAGGAATGTGTCATAATAGAAATATGCAGCCCAAGGAAAGAAGGGAACATAAAGCTTATCAATTTCTATAACCCGTGTAAAAATCTGGACATTGAAACCTTACAGACAATAGCAGGGACGGCTCATAGAAGGGAAGTATGGTGTGGTGACTTTAATGCTCACAACAGCCTTTGGGGAAGCAGTCAAACAGACAGTAATGGGGATGTCGTAGAAGAAATGCTAGAGGAAAGATCACTGTTTTGCCTTAATGATGGACAAAAAACAAGAATAGACGTGAATAGGGGGACACAATCATGTTTGGACCTCACACTGGTGACGGATAGGTTAGTTAAATCATGTGAATGGTATGTTAAAAGTGATTCTACCATAGGAAGTGATCATTACCCAGTTTTCACAATCATCAATACAAAGGTATGTAGACAGGAAGGGAGTGTATTTACCAGGTGGTGCTTTGGTAAAGCTGACTGGGAAACATTTAGGCTTTACTGTAAGGAGTCAGCGCAATTGTTAACATTAGAAGGAAGTATAGAGGAGTGCTCAAATCAAGTCACAATGCACATTAAAGAAGCAGCAAATAAAACTATACCTAAAAGAACAACAGAGGGTAGGAAGAAAGTGGTTCCGTGGTGGAATGAGGAATGTAGCAGAGCTATTAAAGAACGAAACAAGGCATTTAGGTCTTTAAAGAAAAACTTGTCACAAGACAATATTTCAGATTATCAAAGGAAAAGGGCAGTAGCCCGTAAAACAGTAAAATACACAAAAAAGATGTCATGGAGAGAGTATTGTTCCACCATTGGAAGAGGAGTAAAGTTAGGGGATGTATGGTCGATGTTTAAACGGATGAATGGGAAAAGGAAGTCGGTTAAAATTCCCGCTTTGATTGATGGGGAGAAAGTGGCAGTTTCAAATGAAGAGAAGGCAGAATGTTTAGGTAGGGCATTTGCTGCGGTGCATAGTGGGGAGCACCTTGATGACAAACATAGACAGCAAAAAGAGTGTGTATTAAGAGAAAATGAAAATGTGAGGGAAAAGAGACGGGATGATAATTCAGCTCTTGATGTAGACTTCTCAATAGCAGAACTTAAAATAGCTTTGCAAGGTACAGGATACTCAGCACCAGGACAAGATCAGTTATGCTATGCCATGTTCCGGCAGCTACCTGTGGAAACATTCAAATTAGTTCTGAGACTATTTAATAAAATCTGGAGAAACGGAGTCTTGCCAAGGAGTTGGAAAACGGCAGTTATATTGCCATTTAATAAGCCAGGGAAGGATCCTGCTAATCCCAATAATTACAGACCCATAGCATTAACATCACACTTGTGTAAATGGATGGAGAAGATGATAGTGCATAGACTATCACACGTCTTAGAACAGAGAGGGTTAATAAGTCATTTTCAGAGTGGTTTTCGTAAAGGAAGATCCACAATAGATGCTTTGGTTAGAGTAAGCAATGAGGTGGAAAAGACACTGAAAATGAAAGAGGTTATGGCAATAGTATATTTTGATATTGAAAAGGCTTATGATTCTATGTGGAGGGATGGGTTGCTCATCAAATTGAGTAGAATGGGTGTTGGAGGGAGAATGTATAACTGGATCATGGCTTTTTTATCAGACAGAAAATTCAGAGTTAAAGTAGGGGCAGAGGTTTCAAAAGAGTGCAGTATAGAAAATGGTATTCCTCAAGGGAGTTCAATCAGCCCGATATTATTTAATGTTATGATAAATGACATTTTTAGTAATTTGGATGGATGCATAAAATCTGCACTATATGCAGATGACGGGGCCATATGGATACGGGGAAGAAATGTTCCATATGTGTTTGAAAAGATAGGGAAAGCTATAAAGAAAGTGGAGAAGTGGTCATACAACTGGGGTTTCAAGCTGTCAGCAAGCAAATCTTGCTTCATGAAATTTACGAATAAACGCAAGATGGAGACTGAGAAGCTTACATTATATGGAAAGCCGATGAGTGAGGTCAATGAATTTAAATATCTGGGGCTATGGTTAGATAGTAAATGTACATGGAAAACTCATATTAAACATTTGGAAACAAAATCCAAAAAAGTGTTGAACCTATTAAGAGCAGTGGCTGGATGTGACTGGGGGGCAGACAAACAGGCACTAATCGACATCTATCGGGCAATTATGAGGACAACACTGGATTACGGGTGTTTAATATACAGCAGCAGCAAAAACGTCATTACTAAAATTGATAGGTTACAATATAAAGCGTTACGGTTGTGTATAGGTGCAATTAAGTCAACCCCTACTAATGCAATATTAGTTGAAGCAGGAGAGACTCCATTGGAGCTAAGAAGAGAGAAAATTGCTCTTGCTTATTGGGTCAGGTTAAAAGGAAGTGGGGAAGGAAATATCACAAACAAAACACTACAGGAGTGCTGGGAATATTCCAAGTTTCAGGGGCGTGGGTTTGGATGGACAAATAAAGAAAAAATAAGGACATACGGCATGCATGAGTTAGAGTTTTCACCATCAAATCCATTCAGTAGTGTACCCCCATGGCTCTTTCCAATAGTAAATATAGATGTGAGTATTGTAGAAAGAAAAGAGAGTGGCAAATAAATGAAGTAGGATTCAAAACAAGTTTGTACCTCAGGAATAATTATCACAATTACCTCAAAATATATCGGAATTGGTATATATATCCCAGAATTTAAAGTATCAATATCAAAAAGAGCATCAGACCAACTTTCTGTGTATACAGCAGAAATGCTGGCAGTAGTAATAGGATTACAGTGGGTGGAAGAGGTCAGACCAGACAGGGTGGTGATATGCACAGATTCATTATCCAGTTTACAAAGCATACAGTCAACAACAACTGCCAGAGAAGACATACTCATAGAAATCAATCACAGCCTGTTAAGACTTCACAGAAGCGGCATAGATCTGCAGTTCTGCTGGGTGCCTGCACATGAGGGGGTGAAAGGGAACGAGTGTGCTGATAGATTAGCAAAAAGTGCACTACAAAAGGAAATCACATTACCAGTTCAACTTGGAAAAGGAGAAGGAAAAGCAGTTATTAAGAAGAAAGGGATGGAGATCTGGCAGAAAAGGTGGGAGAAAGACCAGAAAGGCAAAGAATACCATCAAGTGCAAAAGACAATTACAATTAATATTTATAAAGAAAGAAACAGAAGGGAGGAAGTAATGATAGCTAGGCTCAGACTAAATCACACTGCATTAAATGGTACGCTGTATGTCATGGGGAAAAGTGACAGTGACAAGTGTGGGAACTGTGGAGTTAGGGAAAATGTGGAACATATTTTATTACATTGTGTCACCTATAGAGTTGAAAGAGGGAAATTAAGGGATACAGTTTTAGAGGCAGAGAGGGAGTGGAATGTAGCGGGTATTCTGGGAACAGAAGGAGAAGGAGTAAGAGCTACCAGAAAGGCACTGTTCACCTTTTTGAGGGAAACTGGGATAGGGAAAAGAATATAACAGTAGACCATGGATGATTTTTTTTGTTTTGTTTTGTTTTGTTTTATTTATTTTATGTTTCTTAGTTTTTATGTTTTTTCTTTTTGATATGCTGGTTTATTAGAGGATTGACATGATGATACACACTCGTGTACAGTAGGTGGCGGTATGCAACCAAAAGCTGTTTGCGACCCGCCATTAAAAAAGAGAAGAAGAGAAGAAGAGAGATTTGGCCCCCGGGCCGGAGTTTGGACACCCCTGCTCTAGGATAACAACAATGCACGTCACCACACTGCGACTGCTTCAAATCGGGGCGGAGTGTCAACAATAAAAGCGCACGGTGGTTCACGCATGCAGTCATCCAGAGAGATTCAGCGGCTCTATCTCCACCCTCTACCCGCCTCACGATGGAGGATCTCCCGCAGCTGCCTCCGGAAGTCTGGGTGTATATCTTGAGCTTCCTGAGCACCGAGGAGAAACACACGGTGCGCTTCGGCTGCAGACAGCTGAAGGTGCTCATCGATCAGCCGTCTTTGTGGAGGAATCACACCGTGATGCTGTGCGACCTGAGACGATATACCTACGGTTTCTGGGACATGCTGCGACACCGAAAACTTACCCGGGTTGCGGTGCGTCATTTGCGGCGTAAAGAGTGGCGACGCCTCGTTAAATTCCTCCCGACGCTCAGCGCGGTGGTGTTCGTGGACGGAGGGAGGAAATACAAAGGGAAATACATGGAGAATCTGGCGCACTTTCCCGGGCTGAAGGTGGGGTAAACATAGTATTAATGTGTGTATTTATTATATCAGGGTCATTAGAGAAAACACAGATCTTGTACTTGAGTAAAAGTAGTAGTACTCACATCTTGTAGAAGTACTCAGGTCTTGTACTTGAGTAAAAGTAGAAGTACTCAGATCTTGTACTTGAGTAAAAGTAGAAGTACTAAGGTCTTGTACATGAGTAAAAGTAGTAGTACTCACATCTTGTAGAAGTACTCAGATCTTGTATTTGAGTAAAATAGAAGTACTCAGATCTTGTACTTGAGTAAAAGTAGAAGTACCAGAGTGTAGGAATACTCTGTTTCAGTAAAAGTCCTGCATTCAAAATGTTACTCAAGTAAAAGTAGAAAAGTATTATCATCAAAATATAGTTAAAGTCTCAAAAGTAAAAGTCATTAATCCAAATCTTTAAAGTAACTAAAGGTATTAAATACCGTGGAGTAAAAGTACACAATTTTATGCACACTAAAGGGTCTTTGAGCATGTTTTCTCTCAGTGATTGTGCTGTAATGTTAAATGTTTCCTCACTTTTTTACTTAACCAGTGATTTCTCTCCACACTAAAGGACATCGGGGAGGAACGGCACCTGGGAGGAGCCCATGCTGGGGTCCAGTCTCACCTCTAAGCTCCAGGAGCGCCTGACTCACCTGAGCGTGTGCAACGTGAGGCTGCCCTGCTGCGCGCACTTCATCCAGGCCGTGTCTCACCTGGTGAACCTGCAGTACCTGATGTTCCACCAGCAGGGGGAGGGCTACGGGCTGGACACCGTGAGGCCCGTGCCCTGCGAGGTCTTCCACAACTCTCCTGCTCAGTCTGAAGAAACTGAAGCACCTGTCTTGGGGGATGAGAGGGGAACCACCTGCACCTCTACCTGACGACTACCTGAGTCCATCAGACCCAGAGAGCCCAGGTGAGACAGAAGGTCATTATTACCTGAGTCCATCAGACCCAGAACACACAGGTGAGACAGAAGGTCATTATTACCTGAGTCCATCAGACCCAGAACACACAGGTGAGACAGAAGGTCATTATTACCTGAGGCCATCAGACCCAGAGAGCCCAGGTGAGACAGAAGGTCATTATTACCTGAGTCAGTCAGACCCAGAACACACAGGTGAGACAGAAGGTCATTATCACCTGAGGCCATCAGACCCAGAGAGCCCAGGTGAGACAGAAGGTCACCTGTTCTTATCACAGTGTGCGAAAAAGCACACGTCCCACCGTCCGGGACGTGTTATTTACAATATCGGACAAGTAGATCTTTCAATTGACTTGTCCGGCGGACAAGTGACGTTTTTCGCCCTCATTTATTGACAAATTATTGATAAATTCAGTTTACAAAAGGCAGAACTCATTCGCAAATTGTACGTGTCCACCATTGTTCGTTTAGAAATGTTAGTTTCGGTTCTGCTTGTCGATTCCTAAGGAAATGCATCTCGCCGCTTTCTGTACAGTTAGACGGGGGCGGGGCGGGAAGTGTAGCACAGTGGCAGGGTTGGGAAGCAAAACTCGGTTCCGAGTAGGAACAAATAACAATTGTCCGGTCCCGGGATTAATAAGAGTTGTGAGGACAGGGGGCGGAGGCCGAGCCCCGCGGCTCTCTCTCCATGCTCCGTATCGTCTTTCTCGTCTTTTTCTTTCTCGTCTTTTTCTTTTCTCTCTCTCTCTCTCTCTCGTCTTTTTCTTTGAGTTGTAGAAAAGCGCTAGGCCTATAGGCTATAAATATAATGTATTATTATTATTATTAGGCCTATCTGTTGGACATGTGTGGTTGGACTCTGTCTCACAGGCAGGTTGCAGTGTAACATCAGAGGAGACTTCTCAAATTGCACCACTTAGAACTAACCAAACAATGCAGAGATTATTTTTATATAATTTCATTCAATAACCATAAGAAATTAAACAGTATGAAGTGATTTGTAAATAGGAATATAGATTTGACTTCATGTTTTCATAAATAATTTTCTCCAGTTTGTCATTATTTTACCTCTCAAAGAACTGGAATCGAGAACCGAAAATAACCGGAATCGAAAAGCAGAACCGGAATCGTTAAAATCCAAACGATACCCTGCCCTATGTGTGATGCAGTAAAATCTTACCGCTCACTTACGTTGGCGGTGTCATAAAAACCGTGGGAAAATGTTAAATACGATGGCGAAGAAGAAGATTCCAGTGGCCCCAATTTTTGTCCATTCTGGACAAGTGAAAAATGTATTCGGACAAGTAAATTGCCAAACTCACTTGTCCATGGACAAGTACTCTCTAAAAACTTTTTCTCACACTGTATCAGCTGCTGAAGTTTCTCTGTTACTACAAACTCCAGCATCTGTTGTCCCTTTTAAATCACAAAAGATGATGACGTTTTGTAAACCATAACATAATTGGCATCAGATCTTGTACTCGAGTAAAAGTAGAAGTACTCAGATCTTGTTCTTGAGTAAAAGAAGAAGTACTCAGATCTTGTTCTTGAGTAAAAGTAGAAGTACTCAGATCTTGTACTTGAGTAAAAGTAGAAGTACTCATATCTTGTACTTTAGTAAAAGTAGAAGTACTCAGATCTTGTACTTGAGTAAAAGTAGAAGTACTCAGATCTTGTACTTGAGTAAAAGTAGAAGTACTCAGATCTTGTACTTGAGTAAAAGTAGAAGTACCAGAGTGTAGGAATACTCTGTTTCAGTAAAAGTCCTGCATTCAAAATGTTCCTCAAGTAAAAGTATAAAAGTATGATCATCAAAATATAGTGAAAGTAGCGACAGTAAAAGTAGTCATTGTGCAGATTGGTCCATTTCAGAATAATATATATGATATGTTTTATAATGATTGATCATGAAAGTGTTCTCAAAGCTCTCAAACCCCCTCTCTTCCTGTAAAGGTGTTCCCAGGTACGGAGGCCCGGCGCTCACCAGTCTGGAGCTGGTGGATTACCCAGAATGCATCCTGCCAGAGAACGCCCTGCAGAGCTTCTCGTCTCTGCGCTCTCTCACTGTTCGGTACAGATACATCAGAGAGGGCATCGAGTGCCGCCTGGCCTCCTGGCTGAAGCCCCTGCAGCAGCTGGAGACCCTCTGCATCGTCGGTGAGCCCAGATAACAGGGTTCTGAGAGAGGTTTGGTTATTTCCTCAAGAACGGGAAGTAGTGGAGTACAAATACCTTATGTTGAACACAAATACCTGTACTTTCTACTTCTTACATGTTGAACACAAATACCTGTACTTTCTACTTCTTACATTTTGAACACAAATACCTGAACTTTCTACTTCTTACATGTTGAACCCAAATACCTGTACTTTCTACTTCTTACATGTTGAACCCAAATACCTGTACTTTCTACTTCTTCCATGTTCCAAACAGGCTGGTTCCTTTAGTCTGAATGTGTGTTTGGTGGCGTGATCATTATTATTTAGAGTCATTGCGTGCCTATTGATTTGAGCACGATCCGTGTATCCATCATTTCCTGGTCTTCTCTAAAGAAGAGGGACCAATGAAAACGTTGTCATGTTGCCGTTGTTCAGCATGGAAACATTCATTAGCTAACAATGACATTATTGTTCTATTAATATAAAGGGAGGTCAGGTACTCTTTAAAACAGCTGCTAGTTATGGGTACTTTTTACTGAAGTACGTTTCAAAGCCTCTTTACTTTGACTTGAGTAAAGAAGTTTAGTCAGTACTTCTACTTTTACCAGAGTACTTTTAAACACGAGTATCTGTACTTCTACTTGAGTAAAGGAAGTGTGTACTTTTGCCATCTCTGGCCAGATGTTTAATGTCTTTCTTCCTCTGTGTCTCCTCTCCTCTCAGGGGGAAACTCTCTGGCCGCCTACACCACCACCATCCCCTCCAGTGTGTCCCGCCTCACGCTCAGAGTGGCTATAACTCTGAAGGACATGGACTCCATCGCTCCCAAAGTCCCGGCTCTGGAGCATCTGGACATCGAGCAGAACAGATCCAGCGGGAGTCTCTGCAGACGGATCCCAATGCTGTTCCCCCAGCTCAAAACGCTCAGGATACGGTGAGAAAAACAAGATTCAGATTTTACGACTGGGAACGATCTGACCAGTGAGGACATCATTAGTTTTTAGGGTGATTTGAAAACATCTAGTCTAGGGACTACAGAGGAAATAAAATGTGCTTCTTGGCCAACTCTGGTGCATTTACAGCAGGGTTTATAATGGCGCATTTCCACTACTCGGCCTCGCTCGGCATGGCTAGGCCTCGTTAGGCCTTGTTAGGACTGGCTCACTTTATGGCGCATTGCCATTACAGTTTAGTAGCTGGGGCAGTAACTATAGTAACGCATTGTAGGCGGAGCCGTGACGTCATCTTCAATGAGAACCCCAGAAAACCAACATCAGCCGTTAGCTGTTAGCACTCAGAGCTCACAGCTCCTCATATCTGTTCAGAAACTAGACACAAGTGAAACAAGTACAAACCACAGACTGTCTGTGTCATGGAGAATACAGTCGCTGGTTTATTTCTGTCTGTAGGCCGTTGTTGTGAGTGTGGACGGTCGGAGCATATACAACGTTAGCTTAGCCGATCTCCATTCAGAAAACACGCATTTTAAAAGGTGTTTCTCCTGCCGTCTGTCTGCAGACTTGTCAAAGCATTAATTCATGGTTTTTACTAACCGGTATCAGTATGTTGTTACTTCGGCATCATTTTGAAACGTGTATTGCAATTAAATCACGGTCAGATATGTTCATCTTGTTGTAGTTGTAGCCCCCTTGCCAGCGATTCTCTCTCTAGTTTAGCATACTCAGCCCGACTCAGCCTGGTTGTTGGCCCGCTAAGAACCTGGATTTTATGGGGCCAGAAAAACTGTGAAATAGTACCCGCTAGCCGGTACTACGCTAAGTGGAAACGCAACCAAAAACGGGCCCCGCACGGCTCGGCCCGCTTAAAGCGAGCTCCGCGCTGTAGTGGAAATGCGCCATTAGTGTGCATTGTCCCCGTTTAATACATGTCTCCTTATTCCTGCCTGTTCATACAGGATGTTCTGCAGGGACATCTGGTTGTCCATCACATCGGTTACGTGTCTCTTTAGTCAGATATTCTCAGATAGGGACAGGAGTTCTAGTGCTTTGCTTGTTGTGTCTGGTCATGCAGAATGTAGATTATTCTCCTAACAATAGGTAAACACTTAGGACTGGGATTGTTTGGGCAGGTATCGGCTCTCTCTTAACGGGGTTATTTGTCTCTAATTCAACCGTGTCTTCGAGGGAATTATAGTGCAAACTTGTTGGCTGCATGCTCTGAAAAGAGGGAAGTATTCCTGTGTCTTTTATAAACTTTAACCAGCATAAACTTAAACTTCTAATGGAGCTTTAAAGTGTCTCGCTGTCGTGGCGCTTGGTACTCTCAGACTATTGTTCCGGGACACATTTCAATTATGTAACAACAAACTATTATTAGCCTTAGAAACATATGAATTATGTTTTAAATAACAACCATGTAAAGGCCACACTCACACCCTGTAAGAAACACTGCAACAAACACTGGATTCCTCACTGTTCATGACTGTTAGGAAACTCTCCCTGGACCCCGGCTTGAGCTTCAACATCAGGATCCATGTATCTGTGATCCTCTCCAGAATGGAAGTAGTCCTCACATACAGAGCATCAACTAGTTCCTGAACAGTGTCCTTCACATGCTGATATGTGATATTTGTATGTCTGTTTTGCATGAATGTTTGAATCTAGCAATCTTTACAATCATGAATCCCATGAATGCGTAACAAGTGACAGGAACATTATTTGTTATTATTTCCAGTCTGGATGAATTAAAGGGTATAAAAATCATTCATTTGAATATCAGGAGTCTATTGCCCAAAATGGGCATGGGTTGTCCTACATAAACCTACAATCATCACTCTCTGAAACTTGGCTTAATAGTAACATCACAAATGATTTGCTTTACAGATCTGATAGATGCAGCAGGGGTGGAGGTGTGGCTATTTATTTCCTCTGACCTTGTGACTGAGCTAATTGCTACTTCTATAGAGCCTCTACATTTTGAATGCATTTTTCTTAAAATCATTTTTCATGAAAATAAATGTTTAACTATTGGTAGCATCTATAGGCCACCTTCTTCACCTGCAGAGTCTTTTAACCACATCATCCTCACTATCAAATCATCTTGCTTGGTGATTTCAACAAACATGTGTTGGATAAATCATCTGATAGAGAAAAACACTTTTCAGTAGTCTAAATGTTAAGCAGCTAATCAATGAGCCAACTCGTATCACTCTTAGAACCCAATCTCTGCTTGACTGGATGCTGAAGTCACACCCTGACAGAATCTTAAAAGCTGGGTTGCGGTCCAATAGTCCAAAAATCAGCTCCTATCGTCTAACCCTATCGTCTATCCCTTGACCTCTGAGTGAAACGTCACGGGGTTAAGGGATAGTGGATAGGAGAATTCAAAAGGACTTAGGAGAAGAGACTGCGGTACTTTAGAGAATCTACTGCACTTTCACTATCCGACGTGTTTATGATGCGCCAGCAGACGTCATGAATGTGCGTCTGCTGCTCTGGGGAAACTATGGAAACTACAGTTCTCTATACAGCGGACTACAACATGGATGAATAATAAGAACGAGGGACTCCTGTAAACTCATCTAGAGACTCTGCTCCGTGCTCTGTTGCTTTAGGCTTTATGAACGTGGACAACAGAGAAACAGATTCTTCAGGACCAAAGTTGGAATTGAGATAAAAAAGGAAAGTGAAACTTATGCTCGTCACCCTCTCCCTCCGGTCCACATTAATACAAATGATCCCAATACGTATGATTGGATGAAAAGATCTTAAAATCAATACAAATGTATTTATTATAACCGTTAGTCCTTAACATCTATCACTGTGTGTATCACCATTCAGACATCTTTTAAAGTTGAACAAACCCACACAGCTCAGTAAAGACTGTGAAATGTTGACTTTATTTGATCATTTCAGTAAAAACTAACGTTCATATTTCTCTTTTTGATTATAATACTGATGAACGTTCAAAACAAAGCACTTTGGCAGGTTACCACATACGTTTTAAAAAGCTTAATAAGCACCGTAACTTTCATGATATCATTTCTCGGTCATAATCGGTTGTTTCCGTGAACAGCCGGCTGTTGTGTGACGGCAAATGCTGCGGCTGCAAGGCATTGTGGGGCAGCATTTTCTCCTCTCCTTTCTCATTATTATTAATTATTATTGTTATTATTATTATTAATCTGCTTTACCTGTTGATTGACATATACACATATGTACATACACACATACATACATAATATATATATATATATATATATATATATATATATATATATATATATATATATTATATATACACAAGAGAGGGACAAGATGGAGGAATAGAAAGCAGTATTCAATGTTTAGTTCAGATTAGCTCCACGTCAGAAATGATCCTGCTTGTCATATGTCTCTCTCCATAGAGGCTGAATCATCATGTTAATCACATAGCTATCAAAAGCCTAAAACAGTCCTGATGCTCTTCTAGGTAATCAGACATCCTGTCATGTTCACAGCTACAGTTGGGATACCTTTGTTATCATGTTACTCTGATATTGGAAGAGGACATTCACTATTTTCACAACAATGCATTAAAAAACTCGCCCGTCCTCTCTCTGTTTTCTCAGGTTTTTCCGCAGAGAGCCGGAGAAAGACCTCCTGAGCCTCCATCGCCTGCGGCACCTGGTGCGGCTGGAGCTCCTGGTGGAGAGGTCCTTCATCCTCAGGGACTATCTGAACGGACACCCCTGGCCCAGCCCCTGCGTCCAGGAGCACATCAACCAGCTGAGAGAGCTGTCGGAGAACCGCATCACCGTCATCACCACCATGAGGCGGAGGAACCCTCTGAGGGAGTGTGACTGTGTGTGGGAGGGAGACTGAGAGGGGGGTTTCCTCTCTGAGAAGAACGAAGACTTCGGAAAGGGTGTAAAGACGGACGGAAACGAAGCTCTTCAGACTTAAAAACTGAGCGAAATGAAGCGAACGGTTGCTCTTCAGACTTTAATGCATCGTATAAAAGAGCCAGAATGATGAAGCACTAGTTTACTAGATCCACTTCAGCAACATGTATCATACGAATAGATAACTCGGATCAGTGTTAACCCGTCGTTTGATAGCGGGAGTGTGACTGAGAGGGGCTTTATTCCTCATTGAGAAGAAGACTTCAGAAAGGGTTCAAAACAGACTGAAACTCTTCAGACTTAAATCCATCCTAAAAAAGATTTTTTTTTTTTAGAAAATCAATGAAAAGTTCAGAGCAAACGCTGCCATCGTTTTGACTGAAACCCCTTGAAGATGAAGCTCTGTATTTGACTTGATGCAGGGACCACTTCTGCAACATGTATCATACAAATAGATAACTCAAATCAGTGTGTTAACCCCTCATTTAACATCTGCTACACATGCAATAGTTTACATATTGAGGGTGTTTGGGGGTCCCTGTAAAGTTCACATTGAGGTCGATCCAGCTCTAACGTGAAGGTCAATGTGAAAGCTGAAAATAACTGTGGAATCAAACTAGAACTTTGTATTGTTGAACTGAAGGTAAACGCACATTATATTGAGTTAAAAATGAAGACGGCAGGTATGGGACGTGTTGCATTAACCAGGAGACCATGGCATTTAGAAATATAGACGTCTCTTAGACAAAGAAAAAGACCTGGTATCTAGAATAAATAAAATAAGACTCGGGTCACTGTTTTCCTCGTTGATATGGACACTTTACTTTGAGTTCTCTCTGTTTAGTTGTATACGTTTCTGTATGTTTGATTTGTTTAAATGATGAATGCACGCAAAGGACAAGGCAGTACAAACTGTATATTTGTGTTTTTTATTATCTCTAAGCCTTTTTCTTTTCCCATGGAAGTGTTGAACGCACAGAAAACGTTCCCCCAAAGAATTAATGATGCCCCTCTGATTGTTCAGTGGATTTTTTCTTTTTTAAATACACGTCCTTATATGCCGCATTTGTACTGCAAAAATACTTTTAAAGAGGCCCTATCATACTTTGTTCCCCTCTCCTGTAGTGAGTTATATATATTTGTGTGCATGTTAATGGTCTGCAAAGGCTCAAATCCCACAGTAGCTCAATAGGAAGTGTTTTGTTTTTTACAATTATTATACAAATCTCTGTTTTCCCCTTTATTTCAGTTTCAATCTGAAAAGTTCTCACCGCACTTTCTTAAATGAACGCGCACTGATGTTTTTTTTTCATTGGTGTAATATCTGTTATTGTCCATAGTTTGTTTAGCAGTTCCTTTGTTATTGGTTGATTGAGGTTAGCAGCAGTTATGCAAATGCAGAGAGAAGCTTAGCTGGAAAGCTTCCTTCATGTTTTCATGGCCCTCACGTTCAGAAAGTGAAGCTGGATTATCGTCTGTTTGCTGAATCACATGAAGGTCAATTGTGTTTTATTCATCATAAAATGATCCTTCTTTCATTTGTCCTTCTTTCATTTGTCCTTCTTTCAGTTCTCTTTTTCCTCCCCGTAGGATTTATTTATAATAATGTAGACGTTTGTAATGAAAGAGACGAACGTCCACACGGCAGCGTCGCGTTGAAGCTTGCCGGTGGGCGTGTCTGGCGTGCAACCAACAACCAATCGCATGAATCTCCCGCCCTGGACACACAAGCACGCTGTTTGATTGGCTAGAGCTTGTACTGGCATATGATTTGATTGGCTGACGCTTCCGTCGACGCTTGAAAAGTTGAACATTTCTCAACTTTCGAAGCGAGCAACGGAGGCAAAGCGACGCGACGGAACCATAATGCAGTTCGGCAAAGCGTGACGTCAGCATATTCAAAGTGAATGGACGTACCGTAACATCAATCAGACCCTTTTAAAGTTGTAACAAAGCACTTCCACCTTAACCTCAAATAAAACAAAACATTTAGAGCAGGGGTCTCAGACATTTACCTGGGGGCCGCTGGACGTAGAGTCTGGGCAAGTCTGGGCCGCTTCAAGTATTCCACAAAAAATGTATTAAAAATACAACATTAACAGTTCTTCAACATCTTCTTAACATGAACGGTTCTTCACAACATAACTATTCACAGTTGCTCTTGCCTACTCCTTGCTGGTAGAGACCTGGCAGCGCTTCCTCTCACACAGCTGAGACACATTTGGTTTGAGGGAGGAAGCAGCTGAAACCCTTAGTATGGCTTGAAGATGTTCATCAGTAAGTCTGGACCTGTACTTTGACTTATTGAAGTTCATGGTGGAGAAGAGCTGTTCACACATATATGTGCTCCCAAAAAGGCACATGGTCCGCTTGAACATCCTGGAAAGCTCAGGGAAGGAGGGGGGCAATTCTCTCATGAACTGTCCAAGCTTGTCTGCTTTCCCATTCACTTCCCTAAACTTGGCTTTGAGCTCAGAATTGCACTGCAGGTCAATGAGCTCCATTTGAAGCACACCAGGGGCATTTTCCACATCAAAGGAGAAGGGGGTCTGCAAAGAGTTGGAAAGTGGCTCTGTGTGTCTTGAAGTCTGCAAACCGCTGATCAAATTCCTCCTGTAGCTTCACAATGGCATCAACATACTTCTCACCACTGAATGCTGTGTCCCTGTCCATGAGAGCCTTGCATGCTGGGAAATGGCAGAGGTTTTTCTGAGGGAGCTGGGCTTTCCATAACACCAGTTTTGTAGAGAATGCTTTGACATTGTCATATGCTGCACTGACAAGCTGGCCCTGGCCCTGCAACTTCTTCTTCAGTGCATTCAGCTCCTGCGTGATGTCAACAAGAAAAGCTAAGTCCATGAGCCATTTGGGATCACTCAGCTCGGGAACAGCCATCCCTCCCTTCTCCAGCATGAATACTTTCAGTTCTGTTCTCAACTCAAAAAACCTCTTCAGGACGTTCCTCCTGCTGAGCCAACGTACCTCTGTGAAGTAGAGCACATCCTCATATTCTGACTCAATTTCCTCCAAAAAAGCACGGAACTGGCGGTGCTTTAAGCCCCTGGATCTGATATGGTTGATGCATTTCACAACGACAGACATTACATTGTCAAACTTCAAGCATTTGCTGCAAAGGGCCTGCTGATGGATAATGCAGTGCAGAGCAATAGCCTCCTCCACACCCTCCTCCTCCAGTTTTCTTTGAACAAGTGCCACCACCCCATTTTTCCTCCCTGTCATTGATGGCGCTCCGTCGGTCGTAATTCCAACAAACCTCTTCCATGGCAGACCGATATCCGCAATGGCATCACACAGTTGCTGGAATATCTCCTGAGCGGTGGTCTGGCCATGCATTGGTTTCACTGTCAGCAACTCCTCTGTCACTTCAAACTTGTCATCAACACCACGGACATACATTGCGAGCTGAGCGGTGTCAGTGATGTCCGTGCTCTCATCAAGAGCCACAGAGTATGCACAGAAAAGTTTGGCTTTGTCGCACAGCTGATCATATATGTCACTTGATAAGTCAGAAATGCGCTCTGCCACTGTGTTAGCTGACAGGCTGATGTTGTTAAACTGACCCTTCTTTTCTGGACAGACTATACTTGCAGCCTGCAACATGCACTTTTTTACAAACTCGCCTTCCGTAAACGGCTTTCCCGCCTTAGCAATCATCTCACTCACCACATAGCTTCGACTGCTAAATCAGCCTCATTGCTTCCTTTCTTGAAGAGATTTTGTTGCTTCCATAGACATTTTTTTAGCTCTGTGACTCTTTTCTCTCTCTCGTCTCCCAGGTATTTTGCATACTCTGCATGTTTAGTTGAGTAGTGACGTTTGACGTTATACTCCTTGTATACAGCGATTTTCTCTGTGCATATAAGGCACGTTGCGTTTCCCCTGTACTCGACAAAAAAATATTCAGTCTCCCACTTCTCCTGAAATTTTTTGTGGTCCTCATCGACTTTTCTTTTCCCTGGAAGTGGACTGGGCGATATATTTTCCTTCCACTCTGTGTCACTTTTGGATCACTCTGTGATTGATTCCGCTGCGCGCATTTGATTGACGTGTGGCGGAGTTCCCTCGGAGGGGGGAGGGGGGAGGGAACTGCGCGCAGCAGTTCCCTGCTAGCAGAGGGATCAATCCAAAAATTAAATTAAAATCTAAAAGCGCAAACGTAAACGCGCGGGCCAGATTAACAATATTACATGATATCAACAACCGGGCCATGAGAAACTGTCTCGCGGGCCGCGTCTGGCCCGCGGGCCTGGAGTCTGAGACACCTGATTTAGAGAATCAGTTTAAATATTTAAACCATTAACTAAAGCAAAAAGTTAAAAAAACAACACTATTTTAATATACTTCTTACCTATATATAAGGAAAACGCATTTATTAAATAGGCAGACCTAGAGTTAACTACGTGTTCATGCTACGAATATAAACTAATGTAATGCCAGAATGAACACACAATGATGTATAAAACAAAAGTAATGTTAACTATAAAGTCAACCTGTTGTAGGCAAAAATGCAATGTTAATATAGATTTCATCACATGTTGCTCATCCAGTAATTAAACGTGATTTCGCTGCTGAATCCATAAAAAGGGATCAATAACATGACTGTATTTGTGTGTGATAAACAACCCTGTCTGAATAAAAGTTCAAATGATTTATAAATTCTTGGAGGTATTGCAGCTCCTAAAACATCAAACTAATGTTATTATCAGTGAAAGAAACGTCCACATTTTAAAATAGTTATTGAAAGAAGCGGCGCGTCACACCCCAGCTAAACCAATCAGACGCGTCTCATCTCCCACGAGCCAATCACAAATCTGGCAAACGTTCAAATCTGCTCTTGTATAGACGGCAATAACCCCAAACAAACTTGAAGTCTCTCCTGATTTAATATCTTTGTATTTTAATCTCAACTATACAGTACAAACAAATGATGGACTCTAAACAATGAGAGTATGCAGGATATTTCTTATTTTACACAATAACAACAATATCCAAAGAAATAACGGCCTCAGTGTTTCTGTCCATATTTAGGAGGCATTCATGAGAACAGAAAGGCTGTTAACATGAGTATTTTTAAAAGGCGGTCATGGATGAGAATTCTAAATCTGCACTGGATGAAACACAATTTTCAACTGCAAAAGTTTGGACCTAAGTGGAATATTGTATTGTAGGTAATGATAAACACAAGACAAGGACGCGTGTACCAAAAGGTGTGTAGCTTTATACACACAGTCTATGATTTATACCTTTATACAGACCGTTAGAGCCAGTATTTTGTTTCATAAGAAAGGCCCTAATCGTGACGTCTGTAGTCAACGCACTATAAAAGACTACAATTCCCACGGCGCCTCCTCTAAAGTGACAGAGATGGGCAACCTGTCAGAAAGACACCATCGAGGAACAGTTTTTAACCGTTCAATTACCCTTTAAGTTATCAAGTTATAAAAGCCTTATCAAGAAAGAAAGAATATCTAAGTTGTTTGTTATTTTATTTTGAGCAAACACATCGCATAACATCATCTAAAGCAGGGGGTCAAACTCAAATACACAGTGGGCCAAAAGGAAAAAATGGGTACTAGTCGAGGGCCGGACTGGTTCAATGTTTATTGCAGAACTTATTGAAATGAACTTATTGCACATATTAAACCTGGAACTAACAAAGCTTAAATGATTGCCTATAAAAACAACATTAAACATTAAATAATCAGTTGCATTCATTTCTTATGGCTCTATCTGCAGCTTTTCCAGAGTCATTTCTTATGGCTCTATCTGCAGCTTTTCCAGAGTCATTTCTTATGGCTCTTTCTGCAGCTTTTCCAGAGTCATTTCTTACGGCTCTATCTGCAGCTTTTCCAGAGTCATTTCTTATGAGTACATTTTCCCACAGGCCAACAACAGCTTCAAAAAAACTATTTCCCTCAAAGAACAAACCAAACATGCCCTGTTGTCGTGACAAAGAAAGTGCAGAAGGAAACATCCATTAAACTCAGGTTGCTGCTCTGTGATGCTAGTTCAGATACTTGGCATCTCATCTTGGGTGCAAGTTCATCAATGTTTGGGCTCAGGCTCTGAGCTGAGGAAACCCTCAGGATGGAGTGAAGGTGTGCGTGCAATATACCGGCGGGCCAGATCTAATAGTAATTAGAAATGATCCTGCGGGCTGAAATTAAATCCACCAAGGGCCTGATTTGGCCCCCGGGCCTTGAGTTTGACACATGTGGTTTAAGGCGTCTAGTGGCTTGATAGAAAAACAAGGAAGGAAGTCACGACACATACAGTCTTTGATTTACTCCTTTATTTACACAGTGTTTGGTTCTACCCCCTCAGAACTCCATCAGTAGAGTCAGCAGTTCTGCAGACTTCAGAATGACTTCCTGTTTCTTTCCGTATTCTCCGTGCTCCACTTTCACTCCAGCCTTCCTACATTTCTCAGAGGCGGCCATTTTCTCCCTGCATTTAGATATTAGGGTGGAGAAGAGCTGCCCCCCCCCTCTGTTCTCCATCCTCCTTTTGGGCAAACCCTCCCCCAGCAGGGAGTCCTGGTGGATAAATAAAACGCTCCCCGGGACATCCAGCACGGAAACCGAATGTCCGGAGTCTTTACGGAAAAATGTGGTGGTCATCAGACTTCTGGCTTTGGAGGAGATGACAGAACAAGAGGAAATAAAACTGTCATTGCCAACATGTGATTCTCTGTAATTATTGTGCATATGATTAAAATAATAAATACACTTGTTACAAAAAAGGGAAAGGATGCAAGTATCTATTAAATCATTTCATAAACATGCAACAAACTTAAGAACACACTTGTTATCCTTTACTGGACTACATCCTAATATCAGTTTGCATACATGCATTCACCTGGCAATAAGGTCAATGATTGACATGTAATCTGAGGAATATTAACCAGATTATAATTATTAGTCACAGTGAAGTTAAAAAGTCGTCTCACCCATCTCATGAGTGACATCCTCCGTGGCTCCGTGGAAGAAACAAACATACACCACCAATCCTTTCTGGATCTGAGGAAAGAGAGGATCATCTGTATGATAATTGTGGGGGAAACTTCTGAAGCAATTGGAGTCAGGACTCAGAGAGAGACGAGGAGAGCTGGAGCTTTGATGGAGTCAGGACTCAGAGAGACACGAGGAGAGCTGGAGCTTTGATGGAGTCAGGACTCAGAGAGACACGAGGAGAGCTGGAGCTCTGATGGAGTCAGGACTCAGAGAGACACGAGGAGAGCTGGAGCTCTGATGGAGCCAGGACTCAGAGAGAGACACGAGGAGAGCTGGAGCTTTGATGGAGTCAGGACTCAGAGAGACACGAGGAGCTGGAGCTCTGATGGAGTCAGGACTCAGAGAGACACAAGGAGAGCTGGAGCTTTGATGGAGTCAGGACTCAGAGAGACACGAGGAGAGCTGGAGCTTTGATGGAGTCAGGACTCAAAGAGACACGAGGAGAGCTGGAGCTTTGATGGAGTCAGGACTCAGAGAGACACGAGGAGAGCTGGAGCTTTGATGGAGTCAGGACTCAGAGAGACACGAGGAGAGCTGGAGCTCTGATGGAGTCAGGACTCAGAGAGACACGAGGAGAGCTGGAGCTTTGATGGAGTCAGGACTCAGAGAGACACGAAGAGAGCTGGAGCTTTGATGGAGTCAGGACTCAGAGAGACACGAGGAGAGCTGGAGCTCTGATGGAGCCAGGACTCAGAGAGACACGATGAGAGCTGGAGCTTTGATGGAGTCAGGACTCAGAGAGACACGAGGAGAGCTGGAGCTCTGATGGAGTCAGGACTCAGAGGGACACGAGCAGAGCTGGAGCTTTGATGGAGTCAGGACTCAGAGAGACACGAGGAGAGCTGGAGCTTTGATGGCAAACACTGACGGTTTATTTGGAGTTACGGCCGGAGAATTCACAAGACATGTCACGGGCCACGATCTGACCACACGGATGAGATGCCACATCAATTCTGAAGACCCCTCCTTTAGCTCCAGGTTTGAACTAGTTCAGAGTGTAATAATCAACATTCTTCAATAGATAGACTAAACAGCTGAGGACACTGAATCACATTTGTTGTTGCTTATGGCTCGGGGTCATCTACCCCCCGAGAAGGATGTGTTCCAGGTGTCCCACAACAATAACTATCTCTGACCGAGAGCTGCCCGGTCACAAACTGGTGACAACCACAACTTGCTATGGCAGCCCCTCCTTAAGGGAGATAGCGGCTGCTCAAGGCTGGAGCATCTGCGTCAGAGGGCGAAAGGTAAACATGTAGGGCGAAATTATGCCCTGACAATAATAATAATAATAATAATAACTTAATAACGTATGTTTATGTGGAGACAGTGCAGCTATACATCAAGAATCAATTTATATGAGAAATAGTTTGTTTGAAAACGTTTATACATTTTCTCCACTGCCTTTTTAGAATAAACAAGCATATTTTACTTTTCAGTCGCCTCTGGACATTTCTTTTATTTTTCCTCTCAGCAACAAGCGTCTATTCATCGGTCAGCCCACGAGTGAATCACAGACCAAAGACTAAAACTAATGGATATCGTGGTCACTACACACAGTATTATTGATCTACCACCTGCTGCTCTGAGGACCCCGAATGTGTGGACAACATTTTAAGTAAATCCATAGAGGAGTATTTATTGTCATTTTTAGGCCAATAAACAGAAAAGTCAGGTGTTACGTGGATCATCCTGAGAGCAGGAGGTGTGAAATCTCACAGCCCAGAATAATCGTTTAAATATAATCCAGATCGTTTCACTTAAATTAATAATGCAAAGATAAATAACTCCACTCACCTCCGCCCACTGAGCGGCGGCACCAGCTTGTTGGATTTTAACTTTAGCCTCGCTGCACTGCTGGAGGACGATCCGGGCCTGAAGAGTTATGTTCCTCTGCAGGGGAGCAGCACTACACACACACACACACACACACACACACACACACACACACACACACACACACACACACAAGTTTTTCTAACTTATCTTGTTGATGTAAAATGTATATTAAATTGTTTGTTTATCATGAAGACAGAAAACAGGTGCCCCCAAATGTTTGCTTTCTGTTTTGTGGCTGTCACATTGTTGACTGTGTGTGAAAGTTGTGGCACATGTGTGTACTGTACATTTGGCCAGATAGAAAAGTACATAAAACTGATCGATTATTCATGGCTAATTTCCAATCATTTTACACCTGGAAGTTTGGACTTGTGGGGATCAACCGAGTCATTTCTACCAAAAAAAAGTGAGTATTGGCACGTACCTGTCCACATTCGTCGGGGGTTTTGCTGATTGTGTGGAGGAAGAGTCAGAGATGGTGAAAACGGGCCAAGGTTTGGAGCTCGGAGCTAATAAAGGCTCCAAACCACAGCTGGATGTTGTTTTATCTGCTTCCAGGTCCTTCTTCCTCCTCCTTTTCGGTTGTTGGGCGCTTTCCAGGCTCTTAGTTTGAGTTTTAATCCCTCGGCCTTGACTGGGAGGTTTGATTTTCTTGCTCTTGGATTGAGGAGGTTTGTGTTTAGCTGTGAGCTCAGGAGGAAGATTTGATTCTGGGAGAGGGTTGATGATGTCTTGGACTTTGACGAAGTGAAGTGTTCTGGTGCTAACGTGAGAAATAACGATCTCTTTCTGCTCCTGAGGTCCCGTTTGCTCAGAGTTTACAGAGCTGGAGGAGAGTGTTTTGTTCTGGAAAGGTCTGGCCACATTAAGGGCGTTAGAAGTCGTTGGCTGGAGAGTTATGGCAGTACTTGAGGGAAAATTAATGGGCGTTTTCAGATGAACCAGGATGGGAATTCTGGGCTGAGGCAGCAACGGGGTTTCCTAGGATTAAGATGAGAAGCAGAAAGTCAGTGAGACGTTTTCAGGAAGTAAGTCTTTTTCATAACAGTGTAACATTAACAGGGTCTTTCTCAGTATTCAGAGGCAGCTGCAGTGTTTGTAGAAGGTTATTATTGGTTATTTCAATGAGCTATAGCAATTAAACTCAGTCATTATCTCTCATAGTAGAAGTTATTATCGCACATAGCACAGATTGCACGCCCAAACATTAGGGATTCGCCATTAAATAAATAGATTAGATCACATTTTACGCAAATGATTGTCTTTGAATGTCGGCAACAGAATGGTTAAGATGTTTTATCATGCTTTTATTGAAAGTGTGCTCTCCTTCGGCGTCATATGCTTGTTCGGCAACGACTGTCGTGTCGTTTGATCCACTGAACCACATCAGGCACAGACAAAGTCAGTCAGGAGGGCCGTAACATTGTCCGGTAAATTGACAGGAATCTCATTTTCTAGTCTAGAAAGCTTATACAAGGACAGAGTTTTCCAAATGGCACACAATATTGTGAGTGACCTGAGGCACCCTCTCGCCTCTTCTTTTGAACTGTTGCCCTCCGGGCGGAGATATCGTGGCCCTCTGTTTAGAAAGAACAGATCTAGGCTGTCTGTCGTCCCACAAGCCATCAAACTCCTGAATCAATGATGGCTAGGACGCACTGTTTACCCAGCTGGTCTGGCCCCGTCCCCCTGTTGTTGTCAGTGACATATGTTTTATCTTTTTAAATGCCTTGTGATGTGCTGCAACCCATTTTCCCCTCGGGGACAAATACACGAATACTACTACTACATTAGATATACTTGTTGTACCTTTTTTGTTACAGCAGCATGTTAACAGGCATAACACACAAGTAAATATGTCATAAACGTACACATAACTAGAAAATATACACATATCAGCAGTAGCAAGATATATATCTATAGAGTATGCTGATATAATTGATATCAGCCTCACTGTTTGCTCGTCACTCAGTAAAGAGTGTGGCCAATTTAACATTTTCTATACTATTAGGATAGATTAAGGCAAGAGGCTGTGAAACGTACCCCTCTGTCCTCTAAAGTAGGTGCTGTTCCTCTCTCTTCATCACCAACATCTTCATCACCACCATCCTCACCATCATCTCCATCTTTCCCACTGTGAGGATGAAGACACAGAGACATTAGAGGAATCACATGTCGTGTCAAATGATCATATAATCATTTAAAACAGATAGTCTTATACTCTGATTGCCTTTCACTCTGTTAGTCTTGTTTGTGTTGAACAGAGACATTAAGGATTTACATTTCAGGAGGAAAAGGAAGTGTAAAAGGTGGATTTGCAAATGGTTACATTTGAAGTTTAATGGTTTAATGATGGGATGGAGGAGCAGCTGTTTCCTCTCATGAATATATAGAGAGACTGAAAGCAGAACCTCTCTCTCCTCTGAGGATGAAGCTGCTCTGTTCCTGCATTTCAGATCCATTTCACTTTGTATTGAATTTCTTTATTACTTTATTAAATATAACAAAAGACAAACTTAGTCCATGACTCATGTATCAGTTTCTCTGAAGAGTTTCCTCCACAGTGACCTGGATATTAGAAACTGCATTTGTTGTTGTCTAATTTAAAGAAGACAACTTTTGAGCTAGTGCTACTTACTTTCTAAGGAAAAGACTTATGTTGTGTGTGTAACGTTAAAGGAGACAACAAATGACCCTTGTTACCGTTTACTTATACTTTTAAATAATACAACGTTATGTAATCGTGGTGCTGACAGTATATTTAACAATCCAAATATGTATATTATGTTCATTCAAATGATCAATGCTTTACCGTGACATCTTGTTTCAACAGTTACTATATCACTTCATCACTTTATTTTTAATTTGGGATTATTATTTGTATTTGATCTTTATTTTTTACCTTGTGTGAATCCTGTTTTTCTGGCTGCTAAAAAAAGGCCTGAATTTCCCCACGCGGATAAATTACGTTCCATCTTATCTTGTGTTATGAAGAGAACACATTTCAGTCCTGCTAGATGATTAGAGAGCAGTGTTTCTACAGCATACACACACTCTACAGCAGACACACACTCTACAGCAGACACACACTCTACAGCATACACACACTCTACAGCAGACACACACTCTACAGCATACACACACTCTACAGCAGACACACACTCTACAGCAGACACAGACTCTACAGCAGACACACACCTGTCTAAATCCTCAGGAGTGTGTGGAGGTCTCAGCGTCTGCAGAGGAGATTGAAATGTTCCTGTTGGTGTTCTTCCTCGTTTCTTCTTCTTCTTCTTGGTCTTCCTGCTACACTCTGAGCATTTGTTGATCCACTGAACCACATCAGGCCTCATGGTTTTCCAGAAGTACCTGATGATGACATCGTGAGCTGGTTATTGGATATACTATATGTGCATTATTACATTACATTACATTACATGTCACTTGTTAGACGCTTTTATCCAAAGAGACTAACATACTCAATACTGTGGGCAATCCCCACAGGAGCACTTTGGGGTGAAGTGTCTCAGGGACACAACGACATGCTGACTGCAGTGGGGTTTGAACCTGTGCTCCAGTCCACTGCGCCACAGGGACACAACGGCATGCTGACTGCAGTGGGGTTTGAACCTGTGCTCCAGTCCACTGCGCACAGGGACACAACGGCATGCTGACTGCAGTGGGGTTTGAACCTGTGCTCCCCTGATCCCAACACCAACGCACTAGTCCACTGCGCCACACGCCTCCGCGCAATATGTGCAATATATATGCCGTTAATTACTGTGCAATAATGTAATATATTCCTGGCTGCTAAATCTTCAGCATGCTTCTTAGATGAAGCTGTCTGTGGCTAGATGAAGCTGTCTGTGGCTAGATGAAGCTGTCTGTGGCTAGATGAAGCTGTCTGTGGCTAGATGAAGCTGTCTGTAGCTAGATGAAGCTGTCAGTGGCTAGATGAAGCTGTCTGTGGCTAGATGAAGCTGTCTGTGGCTAGATGAAGCTGTCTGTAGCTAGATGAAGCTGTCTGTGGCTAGATGAAGCTGTCTGTGGCTAGATGAAGCTGTCTGTGGCTAGATGAAGCTGTCTGTGAATCCCCTCTGTGGGACTAATAAAGGTATTCTGATTCTGATAAATACAACAGCTTGGTATTATATAAATGCACCTTCAGAGTTAAGTATAATCTACATTTTAAGAACCTACAGTTATAACAACAAGTAACTAAACGTCTCATTTCTTACTCGTAAAAGGCGCTCATACAGTTTCAGGAACACCAATGTGTTTGGTTAAATAGACTTAAAAGAATAACAAATCCGTCTTTAAACCTTAATCTCAAAGTTGAATTTGCAGTCAGTTATCGGTTGATTTAATGTTACAAACGACTTGAAGTGAAAAAAGCGATGAAGAGACAGAAGTCGTTTGTGTCAGTGTACTCTTGTGTGTCTTAGTGAGATGAATAAAGTTTAATATAATCTCGATTAAGAGACGTTATGAGATCCTCGCTCACCTTTCGTTGAGCAGTCGGAGACACTTGTTGACGTTGAGGTGGTTCAACTCGTCGTGAAAATCCAGCAGAGCTTCTTCCACTTTCTTCCGGCTCCTGAGGACCAAACACTGCCGGTTTCCTCTCTCTGTGTGCAGAGAATCACCTGAGAGAGAGAGAGAGAGGAACATGTGATTACATTCAATGAAACCTCACGCAGAGGATCGTGAGGTTTCATTTGGAAAGTTAGGTATTATATGAAGTAAATGCATGCTAATCCTGATGACACTTTTGCTGTGAAGGCTCTTTAAAAAGTGTCTTATGGCGCTTTTCCACTGCAGGGCCTCGCTCGGCTTAGTACGGTATGGTTAGGCCTCGTTAGGCCTTGTTAGGCCAGGCTCACTTTATGCTGCGTTTCCATAACAGTTTAGTAGCTGGGGCAGTAACTATAGTAACGCAGTGTAGGCGGAGCCGTGACGTCATCTTCAACGCGAAACACAAAACCAACATCAGCCGTTAGCTGTTAGCACTCAGAGCTCACAGCTCCTCATATCTGTTCAGAAACTGGACAAAAGTTAAACAAGTACAAACCACAGACTGTCTGTGTCATGGTGAATACAGTCGCTGGTTTCTTTATGTCTGTAGGCCGTTGTTGTGAGTGTGGACGGTCGGAGCATATACTGCGTTAGCTTAGCCGATCTCCATTCAGAAAACACGCATTTTAAAAGGTGTTTCTCCTGCCGTCTGTCTGCAGACTTGTCAAAGCATTAATTCATGGTTTTTACTAACCGGTATCAGTATGTTGTTACTTCGGCTTCATTTTGTAACGTGTATTACAATTAAATCACGGTCAAATATGTTCATCTTGTTGTAGTTGCCAGCGATTCTCTCACTAGTTTAGCATACTCAGCCCGGTGGTTGGCCCGGAAAGAACCTCGATTTTGGAGGGCCAGAAAACTGTGAAAAAGTACCCGTTAGCCGGAACTACGCCTAGTGGAAACGCAACCAAAAACGGGCCGGGCACGGCACGGCACGGCACGCTTAAACCGCGCTCCGCGCTGTAGTGGAAATGCGCCATTATACTCTCAGAAAAACCCCGTTGCATACTTCCCAATTACATAGCAACAGAGAAGACATCATGACTGTTGTTTTGTTTTTAAAAAAGCACCGTTTCCTTATCTTATGTTGTCTTTGACCCCTCGATACAAAGCAAAACATCATCCGAGAAAACTACAAATCACAATTGCAATACTTGTTCCAGAGTAAACATTTAAGTATCGTACATGTTTAAAAACCGCCTTCCTTGTATACTAAAGAGCTCCAGGAGTAATCTAAAGACCTGTTGTAGAAGTTTACTCTGAATCTGTTTGGGTTTCGTTCTGGTTTGGACCCACCTTTGATGCAGTACCTCTTGCAGAACCTCCTGAAGGTGTTTTTCTCCACGTAGCTCAGTCCAGGAGGATAAGTGCGTTTAATCAGGTAAAGCTCCACAGCGTCGTACTTAGAAAAATACGTCTACACACACAATTAAAAGATTAAAATACATGCAGTGAGTGCAGTACACAGGGGAAAGGGCATCGGGATTTGATTTGACGATCGGGCTCGATATACGGTTAAATTAAAATCAGTAGACAAGGATGTAATTTCGCCAGCTGTTACTCTCATGAGCGAGGCGGGAAATAATTGTTTTATCACGCCAACAAGCTGCTGTGTCGTTTATTGCACCTCAAACATTAAAATAATTCCAGATTTATGTTTGATCGCCATTCAAATGACAGCGTTGTTTCCCCCAAAAGTGGGCGGGGCCGTAAAGTGACGTAGATGTTACTCTCATCTATGGACATCGATCGCCTACTGCTATATTTAACCATATATCGAGCCCGATCGTCGATTTCCAATGATGTAATGTAATTGTTTGCCTGTCTGGCCATCGTTATCGGGCTCTTTGAAGATCCACAAATCCACGGTTTTCAAACATTTCTGATCGGATTGGCAAAAACTTCAGAATTTGTATTGACCGCCATTCAGATGTGAAAGTGGGCGGAGCCGTACTTTTTGCCCGGAAGTGACGCATGTGTTACTCTCATCCAAGCCCCCAGGAAGTGCGACGGACTCTGAGGAAAATATTCGTTGTGGCCAAACGGCGGTACTACACTTCCGTATCAGTCGCTGGGCCCGGAAAGACTTTTTTTTGACTAACATCGGGAAAGAGACGTCTGTAAATCGTTGGATAATTTTTTTTAAACTAAATAAACTACCCAGTGTGAACATTTGTATAGCCCTTATTAAAAACATTCGGTCCTCAAGTTGTAAAATGTGCTAATAACGTTATTCTGAGAGTTATTTTGCTCGGCATTATGAACATGCATCTAACCCACGGGACCGCGCCGCCCGGCACGTTCATGTGACGCGTTCAGTACTACATGAGTTTAACCTTTACCCATGGATGCACAATAAGAACGGATTATATGATTATATGAATACTTTCGTGACGTTTCGCTCTCTCAAAAGTTGGGCCATTTTGTCTTCATGCGCCAATGAGCAACTCTCATAGGAATGAACGAGGCCCCGCCTCCCACGCTGTATCCAGTTCTTATTATACATCCATACTCTCATCCATAGTAACATACAATATTTTGCTAAACCCCAAAATGATCAAACCTCATCCACTGCAGGCTGGGTCGGTCCTGTGAGTGGAGTCTGAGGGGAAAAGACACATTACATTATAATTAATTAATTAAGCTAAATGTAATGAATTAAAAGTCAATTACAATTAGTGCAATCAACCAGGATGATACCAACTCAAAACAGCCTGCAAAAAACATAAGCTTAAAAAGGGGTCGAACCCACTTTAAAACAAGGACTACAACCATTTTTATTATTATTATTATTATTAGTACTTATATATATAATTTAGGTGCAGTCAAATAAGTGGGCTTTCAGTTTGTGAAACAACACAATCTTCTTGCTTCAGAGAAGGAATAAAAGAAGTCCGACAGGCAGCACAGTAGCTTGTTTTTACTTCAGCAGACTGCACTTGTACCTCCACTCTCACATTTTGACGTACAAAGAGTCTCTTTCCTCTCTCACCTCTTGGTTTCCGTGCACCATGAGTGTCGGCACGGCGTCTGTTCGGACCGTCACTTTCTCCCCGCTGCGATCGAAGCATTCCTCGCTGAAATGGGACGAGCAAATGGACGATCCGAGGCGAGGAAACCAGTTGGGACGACCGACCGCCTTCATCCACTGATGAAGAAGAGGTGTGTCGTCCAGAGGAAACCTGGAGGAGAAGGAAGATGAATAGATATTTCAAAAAGCATTCAGATAAAGACATCATTTAACTGAAGCTGATTTGTCAGTCCTCCAACTTTACTTATATAGCACATTTAAAAACAACAGAGTTGACCAAAGTGCTATGTATTAATAAATATATAAAAAGCAGCTCAAATACATTTAGACAAAACCGATAGGACAAATCCTCAGAATTGAGATTGTGGTTAATTTGATGACTTTTTAAGGAGGTTAATGTTCATTTACATGTAGAGGCAAAATAGATATTTGAATAATCCCAATGGTCGACTCCAGATATTAAAGGTCACATATTATGCAAAATCCACTTCTTCATGTCTCTTCTACATCAACATGTGTCCCCTCTTCTTCATGTCTCTTCTACATCAACATGTGTCCCCTCTTCTTCATGTCTCTTCTCAACATGTGTCCCCTCTTCTTCATGTCTCTTCTACATCAACATGTGTCCCCTCTTCTTCATGTCTCTCCTACATCAATGTGTGTCCCCTCTTCTTCATGTCTCTTCTACATCAACATGTGTCCTCTCTTCTTCATGTCTCTTCTACATCAACATGTGTCCCCTCTTCTCCATGTCTCTTCTACATCAACAAGTGTCCCCTCTTCTCCATGTCTCTTCTACATCAACATGTGTCCCCTCTTCTTCATGTCTCTCCTACATCAACACGTGTCCCCTCTTCTTCATGTCTCTTCTACATCAACATGTGTCCTCTCTTCTTCATGTCTCTTCTACATCAACATGTGTCCCCTCTTCTCCATGTCTCTTCTACATCAAAAGGGGGCCCCTCTTCTCCATGTCTCTTCTACATCAACATGTGTCCCCTCTTCTTCATGTCTCTTCTACATCAACATGTGTCCCCTCTTCTTTATGTCTCTTCTACATCAACATGTGTCCCCTCTTCTTCATCAACATGTGTCCCCTCTTCTTTATGTCTCTTCTACATCAACATGTGTCCCCCCATCTTCATGTCTCTCCTACATCAACATGTGTCCCCTCTTCTTCATGTCTCTTCTACATCAACATGTGTCCCCTCTTCTTCCTGTCTCTTCTTCATCAACATGTGTCCCCTCTTCTTTATGTCTCTTCTTCATCAACATGTGTCCCCTCTTCTTCATGTCTCTTCTACATCAACATGTGTCCCCTCTTCTTCATGTCTCTTCTACATCAACATGTGTCCCCTCTTCTTCATGTCTCTTCTACATCAACATGTGTCCCCTCTTCTTCATGTCTCTTCTACATCAACATGTGTCCCCTCTTCTTCATGTCTCTTCTACATCAACATGTGTCCCCTCTTCTTCCTGTCTCTTCTTCATCAACATGTGTCCCCTCTTCTTCACGTCTTTCTTCATCAACATGTGTCCCCTCTTCTTCACGTCTCTTCTACATCAACATGTGTCCCCTCTTCTTCATGTCTCTTCTACATCAACATGTGTCCCCTCTTCTTCATGTCTCTTCTACATCAACATGTGTCCCCTCTTCTTCATGTCTCTTCTACATCAACATGTGTCCCCTCTTCTTCATGTCTCTTCTAGATCAACATGTGTCCCCTCTTCTTCATGTCTCTTCTACATCAACATGTGTCCCCTCTTCTTCATGTCTCTTCTACATCAACATGTGTCCCCTCTTCTTTATGTCTCTTCTACATCAACATGTGTCCCCTCTTCTTCCTGTCTCTTCTACATCAACATGTGTCCCCTCTTCTCCATGTCTCTTCTACATCAACATGTGTCCCCTCTTCTTCATGTCTCTTCTACATCAACATGTGTCCCCTCTTCTCCATGTCTCTTCTACATCAACATGTGTCCCCTCTTCTTCATGTCTCTTCTACATCAACATGTGTCCCCTCTTCTCCATGTCTCTTCTACATCAACATGTGTCCCCTCTTCTTCATGTCTCTTCTACATCAACATGTGTCCCCTCTGTGTAAAGAGACTCTGAAAGTTTCAGTAACAAAGATTCTCTCTCTTTTTCTCCTGATCCATTTTTATAAAAACCTGTCTGAAAATGAGCTGATCAGATTTTGGCCACTTTATGATGTCTTTTGTCTTGTGTAACCATTAGCCAATCAGCAACCAAGGTAACCCCCCCCCCCCCCCCCCTTATCACCTGAATCTCCTCTAGAGCACCATTGAGTTCTTTTTAACCAAATCTCTCTCAGAGGGGCGTGGGGAGGGGCTCCTTATTTTCATCTAAAGTAACAGACAGAGAATCAGCACTTTGGAAACAGGGCTGAAACAGAGGGGATTATGGGTAATGCTGCAATGATCTGTTTGGTGTTTCAGCCAATCAGAGACAGGCTCTGGATATATCTGAGAGCTGTGATATATTGATGAGAAACAGTATGATAGGGACCTTTAAGCCAGTTATCTCTCTAACCACATGTTCTGTTCCTCTTCTTGCAGGATAACTTAAAGACCCTTAATCTGGACAGAACCCCTCCTACTTGTGGAAGGTGAGTTCCGTGCTTTAATAACAGGAGGTATTAATCCTTGAATCCCTTAATGTGTAGAGAAACCCCTCGTACTTATGGAAGGTGAGCCCCAGGCCTCTCTCCACCGGCCCAGAGCTGTTGGTGCAGCTCCTCACGCTGCAGCGGAGCCACCTCCTCTTGGTTCTGTCCATGCAGGTCTGACAGCAGGAGATCCAGCGGGCCACGTCCCGGGTCATTCTGGCCCAGAAGAACCGCTTCGTGATCTCTCTCTGGCAGAAAACCAGCGCAGAGTGACCCTGGTCGTCGTGGAACTGACGCAGGATCGAGTTTACCTGTCGAACAAAAGACAGAAAACATGAGACTTATGTTCTTTTAAAGTCTTTAAAGTCTTTTTAGAAAGTGGAACATAAGACAGGAAAGAGTGTACTTTTGTTCCTGTTCCTGCACTTAAGCTCAATCTTTTTTAAGATGTTGATACAGGATTCATTAAGATATTTATATATATTTAAATCTTGCTAACCTCTTCTCTGCTGCGTAGCACTCTGACAGGAGGAGAGACTATAGTGTACATCAGCACACCGTCTGAAACACAAGAGAAATGCTTCTTAGCAGAGAATGTAGAAGTACACATCCTTTTCTCAAGTAGAAGTACACACTCTGGTAAAAGTAGAAGTACTGACTAAACTTCTTTACTCAAGTAAAAGTAAAGAAGTATGGGCTTTGAAATGTACTTCAGTAAAAAGTACCCATAACTAGCAGCTGTTTTAAAGAGTACCTGACCTCCCTTTATATTAATAGAACAATAATGTCATTGTTAGCTAATGAATGTTTCCATGCTGAACAACGGCAACATGACAACGTTTTCATTGGTCCCTCTTCTTTAGAGAAGACCAGGAAATGATGGATACACGGATCGTGTTCAAATCAATAGGCACGCAATGACTCTAAATAATAATGATCACGCCACCAAACACACATTCAAACTAAAGGAACCAGCCTGTTTGGAACATGTAAGAAGTAGAAAGTACAGGTATTTGGGTTCAACATGGAAGAAGTAGAAAGTACAGGTATTTGTGTTCAACATGTAAGAAGTAGAAAGTACAGGTATTTGTGTTCAACATGTAAGAAGTAGAAAGTACAGGTATTTGTGTTCAACATGTAAGAAGTAGAAAGTACAGGTATTTGGGTTCAAAATGTAAGAAGTAGAAAGTACAGGTATTTGTGTTCAACATGTAAGAAGTAGAAAGTACAGGTATTTGTGTTCAAAGTGTAAGAAGTAGAAAGTACAGGTATTTGTGTTCAACATGTAAGAAGTAGAAAGTGGTCAGAAAAATAAGTAGTGGAGTAAAGTACTGATACCAGAAACATGCACTTAAGTACAGTAACGAGGTATTTGTACTCCACTACTTCCCACCTCTGCTTCTTAAGTAATTGATCTTAAGTCAGCTGCTATAATCTGGTTAATTGAGGATCAAAAGAGACGGATTAAATAAGTGTTATCACTCTTTCTACTCACCTTTTAGCGCAAAGCGGTTGGTCATCCTTTTCAAACTACTTATGCCTTTCTTGTTTTGCATCGGTAAGATTCTGTGGCTCAGATACCTGCAGGACGCAATAAAAACATTTCATTCAATCAGAACAAAATGCATCTTGTAACACTTTAAAGGGGTCATGTGATGTACCTGGCGATGTGGTTGAACACCTTGAAGCTGGACTCATTGAGGAACCTCCTCTTCTGCTCCATCTCTTTGTGGTTCTCTGTGGGTTCTGGGTCCTGGAGGCAGTACTGATGCTCCAGGAGCTCCATGGGGGAAGGAGGGGGAGAAGAGGTTTTGGAGAAGAGGTCTTCCAGGCTGTTAGAGAACAGGAAGTCCTCCTCTGAAGGGACAGGGACCTGGAAAACAAGAAGGATGACAGATTCAAATAGGCTTTAATTGATGATTCATGCACTGCAAAATGTATAAGCTATATAACATGTGCAATATTAATAATGTTCAATAATAACGTGTGTCTTGCGTTGTGTCACCTGGTCCTCCTGCTCTGTCTCTGGGATGATGGTCGGCACGGCGTCAGGTGATAGAGTCAGCTGAACCTCGTCGCTCAGAGTGAAGCAGGACGGCTCAAAGTGTTTGGAGCAGAGAAAAGAGTTTGATCTCAGAGAGTTTTCATCCCTCTGAGCCACCGACAACCATCTCTGCCGGATCTCTTTATCTTCTGGAAACCTGCAGAGATTAACTTTTAAAATAACTGAACAGAGGCAACTTCAGATCTCTGCCGGATCTCTTTATCTTCTGGAAACCTGCAGAGATTAACTTTTAAAATAACTGAACAGAGGCAACTTCAGATCTCTTAGATTTGCTGACTGTTGGGAAAATACTGAATGTCCTCTTCCAACATCAGAGTAGCATGCTAACAAAGGTATCCCAACTGTAGCTGTGTACATGGCAGGATGTATGATTACCTACAAGTGATTATTAACATTTTTAAGTATTCAGAAAAAGACAGAATTTTGTGATTTTGAGAAAAAGTCAGAATTTTGTGATTTTGAGGAAAAAGTCAGAATTTTGAGAAAAAGTCATAATTTTGAGTCTTCTTCGCTGCTTTTGGTGTATTTTGTGGCGGACGTACAGCGCCACTTACAGGCCCGGCATATGTACTACAGCGTCTCCAGCGCTTTCGAGCGGTCTCGTGTGAACGGACACGTTTCTGGTGCCTATTGCGTGTGGACGGAAGACTTTTTTTGATAACGATTTCGGTTCGTTTGCGTTACCGTTCTCGTGCGGCTGCAGCCTGAAGCTCAAGCCGGGAACCAGTGAGGTTTTTCTAACACTGACCAACTGCTTTTCAGATCTTCCGCATGTCTTGAAATCTTGAAAAACAGTTTACTCAAAATGAGTCTGAATAACTTCATAATTGATAATGACACGTTTGACAGGCAGAGAATAACATCATCAGTATATCACGACACACAGCTTTTTTTAAGTATTTGTTGAATGAAAGAAAAATTAGCATGACCTGATTTCATTATCTCTTTAAAGCACTCTGATCAGGATGTAAACAGGTAACAGTAGAGGAACAAAACACAAACCTGAAAACAAGCAGATGATGTCCTTTTTAATCAGACCAATCTTTGTTTCTAACCTATGATCTGTGTAAAGGTGGTGTTTAACCTGTGGAAGCTGAGTTCGGGGTAGATGGAGCTGGAGGATTCGCAGCCGTAGACAAAGCAGAACTGGACCGAGGGTTTTTTGGTTTCTGGAAGAACTCGGTTCTGACAAACTTCACACTTATTGATCCAGGACTTCACGACCTCCGTCACTCCAACCCAGTAAAACATCAGCTGCAAAAACAGAGGAAGAACACGTCATTTTAAGTACTTTTTGTTTACCATATTATCCTAAACTATTTGTTCTGTAGATCAAAATGATATCCATAGATGGGAGAAGTACTCGGGTAAGTACTTGAGTAAAAGGAGAAGTACTCAGATCTTGCATTTAGTAAAAGTAGAAGTACTCAGATCTAGTACTTGAGTAAAAGTAGAAGTACTCAGATCTTGTACTTGAGTAAAAGTAGAAGTACTCAGATCTTGAGTAAAAGTAGAAGTACTCAGATCTTGTACTTGAGTAAAAGTAGAAGTACTCAGATCTTGTACTTGAGTAAAAGTAGAAGTACCAGAGTGTAGGAATACTCTGTTTCAGTAAAAGTCCTGCATTCAAAATGTTCCTCAAGTAAAAGTAGAAAAGTATTCTCATCAAAATATAGTGAAAGTAGCGACAGTAAAAGTAGTCATTGTTTGATTGGTCCATTTCAGAATAATATATATGATATGTTTTATAATGATTGATCATGAAAGTGTTCTCAAAGCTGGTAAAGGTGCAGCTAGTTTGAATGACTTTGTATACTGCAGAGTAGCTTGTGGATTTACTCCAGGTGGAACTAAAGTCTGATTTAACACTTCATTATATTTCACATCATTCATCCACATCTGTGAAGTAACTAAAGGTATTAAATACATGTAGTGGAGTAAAAGTACACCATGTACCTCTGAACTGTAGAGGAGTAGAAGTACACAGTAGCATAACATTGAAATACTCAAGTAAAGTACAAGTATCTCTAAATTGTACTTAAGTACCGAGTAAATGTACTTAGTTACTTCCCAGCTCTGATGATATCCTATGAACTCACCATTATCTCTTTTACTACTTTAATCCTACCGACGTGGTTGTTGTTGTCGTGGAAACGGATCATAATTTCCTTCACCTCCTCGTCACTTTTTACAACTCTGAGCAGGCGTCCCCTGTAATGACGCCACAGAAAACCATCTGCAGGAGAGAGAGAGGAAATACACTCAGGTTATTGTATTATGTGAGGTGGATTAATAGAGGAAAGTAATAAGTAACTCAAGTACCACAGCACAAAGAGACGTTCTTTACTTACTACTAAAACTAATCAGCTGAAAATAGCTCCACCTTTACCAGCTGCAACAGTCACGCTCCTATTGGCTAGCGCTCCAACACATTGTACGTGATAGGCTAAGGGGCGGGACAACTCTAAGCGGTTGACCAATCACAACAGAGCCGGCCAGCTAACCAATCAGAGCAGACTGGGCTCTGGTTTCAGACAGAGGGTGACTACCATTGAGTGATAAATGTTCTCTTATAGATTCAGGTTTCAAGGCTTTTATTGTCATTTGTACATAGCTACATTAGGCGCTTTCACACCGGAGTACTTTCCCAGGAAGAGTTCCGATAGTTCTTGGGATTTTGGTTTCACACCAAAAAGATCTGGAACTAGAACTTAGTTCTCGGGAACCTTTTCACCCCTTTTTAGTCCCTGCTAGAGAGGTGGTACTTTCCTGGGGAGAAAAGGTTCGTGGGTGTGTCGGCCACACTAACAATTTCGATTGGCTGGGCGAATTGCAAACCACGCCCGTAAAACTCCGAAAAGTTTTGTGAAGCCGCCATTTATTTGCTCGTATTAGCATTATTAGCATTAGCATTAGCCCAGCGCACCAACGGAGAGAGACTAACTTATGGCAACACAAAATAAAACGTGGGAGCGGTGGAGATGAGGAGGTGTCGGCGTTTCTGGCGATTTACCCGGGACTTCGGGTCGGTCCGCGATTTACTGCCACCCGAAGTCCCAGAGACTCCGGAACTTCGGGACTTCGGGTGGCAGTATACGCCGTGAAGTTGTTTGCGGCCTGCCAGTAAACCCAAAGCAGAAGAAGAAGAAGTGACGTCAGCGGCTTCATTTGCGTAATCCTCCCTCAGGGACTTATTCCGGTGTGAACGCGAACTACTAGGACAGTTCCAGGGACTAAAGAGTTCGGCGGGACTAAGTACTGGGAACTAAGTACTGGGAACTAAGTACTGGGAACTAAGTACTGAGAACTAAGTACTGGGAACTAAGTACTGGGAACTAAGTACTGAGAACTAAGTACTGGGAACTAAGTACTGAGAACTAAGTACTGGGAACTAAGTACTGGGAACTAAGTACTGGGAACTAAGTACTGGGAACTAAGTACTGGGAACTAAGTACTGGGAACTAAGTACTGGGAACTAAGTACTGGGAACTAAGTACTGGGAACTAAGTACTGGGAACTAAGTACTGGGAACTAAGTACTGAGAACTAAGTACTGGGAACTAAGTACTGGGAACTAAGTACTGGGAACTAAGTACTGAGAACTAAGTACTGAGAACTAAGTACTGGGAACTAAGTACTGGGAACTAAGTACTGGGAAATAAGTACGGCAAAGTACTTGGTGTTAAAGCGGTTATTGTAGATATGATGATGCAAATCTGAGGTCACAGGCTCCTCCAGCAGAGCAACACAATAAAACAGATAAAATAGTGCAAGTAAATACAAATAAAGTAGAATATAATAGAAATAGTGCAAGTAATTGGAATATTGATATAAGTTTCAAACATATGAATGTCATGGATGTTCTTTCAAAAGGTGTTTAACAGTCTTATGGCCTGTGGGATGAAATGAAGCAATGATGAGTAAACTTGTCAGTGTTTTTCTCTAAATGACCTTTAAAGATGAACTTCTTGCTGGCAGCTTTGGTGACTTGCTTGCAGCTCTTTGTAGCGTCTGCAGGAAACTTTCCATGTTTCACAAAAAGCTCCACATTATTCAACAAGTCAAAAGAAGGCATCTGTGAGGGAAGAAACAAATAAAACAAATCAATGATTAACCTCTTCAACTCATATGCAATCACAAAATACATCTAATTCTCTACTTTAAAGAGTCCTCTCCTGCTGATGTTCAGGTGTATATCAGTATGTAGTGTCTCTACTTTAAAGAGTCCTCTCCTGCTGATGTTCAGGTGTATATCAGTATGTAGTGTCTCTACTTTAAAGAGTCCTCTCCTGCTGATGTTCAGGTGTATATCAGTATGTAGTGTCTCTACTTTAAAGAGTCCTCTCCTGCTGATGTTCAGGTGTATATCAGTATGTAGTGTCTCTACTTTAAAGAGTCCTCTCCTGCTGATGTTCAGGTGTATATCAGTATGTAGTGTCTCTACTTTAAAGAGTCCTCTCCTGCTGATGTTCAGGTGTATATCAGTAGGTAGTGTCTCTACTTTAAAGAGTCCTCTCCTGCTGATGTTCAGGTGTATATCAGTGTGTAGTGTCTCTACTTTAAAGAGTCCTCTCCTGCTGATGTTCAGGTGTATATCAGTATGTATTTTCTCTACTTTAAAGAGTCCTCTCCTGCTGATGTTCAGGTGTATATCAGTATGTAGTGTCTCTACTTTAAAGAGTCCTCTCCTGCTGATGTTCAGGTGTATATCAGTATGTAGTGTCTCTACTTTAAAGAGTCCTCTCCTGCTGATGTTCAGGTGTATATCAGTATGTAGTGTCTCCACTTTAAAGAGTCCTCTCCTGCTGATGTTAAGATGTTCTGATTTTATTTAAAGCGTCTTTGAGCATTAGGAAAAGCGCTATAAAAATCCCATGTATTATTATTATATTTGTTTCTCACCTTAATGTTAGCACATTCTGCTTCCGGTAAACAGAAATCCTCGTTACACCAGCGGTCACGTTTAACAGAAACTCAGCTCTAAACGCGTTGTTATTCCACTCAAATGTTCCCACAAACAACTTGGATTACTTCGCTTTATCTAAATGTACTTTTACAATCTCTAAAGTATTATATTTCAGTACAAACGAGAGGCTAAATATACCTCTGGTGGTTCGCTAGTTTAAGTTAGCATCAGCTACCTTGTTACATGTTCCGGTGGGGACCCTTTCAAAATAAGTATCACAGCTTATTATTATGATTTTGATTTATATGTTTTACATTGGTTTAATACTAAACACATCCAAATCATGCATTGTATAAGTGTAGCTTCACATGTTTAGGTGCTAGTTGTATAAAAGCCTTCTTTTACAGTGCCTTCTCTATTTACATGCTTTTATTTTGTACCAAATGTAATAAACCGGAAGTTACATTATCCCATTTTACTGCTCACTTGACAGGAGGTTGTAAACGCTGCTGTCACCAAAAAACTTCTGAGTGCTGTTCATTTTCATCTTCCTTCCCTGAAACACAGCAAAGCGCCCCCTGCCGGCCTGGACGAGACACTGCACCCTCTGGCTGATTAAAGAACACTTTTATTATTATAATCTTTGCAGTTTTGTATTATACTTAACCAGAGGTGTAAAGTAACTAATCAGATTTACTCAAGTACTGTACTTAAGTACACTTTAGAGGTACTTGTACTTTACTTGAGTATTTCCATTGTATGCTACTGTTTACTTCTACTCCACTACAGTTCAGAGGTAAATGGTGTACTTTTACTTGTTACAGAGTATTCCTACACTCTGGTACTTCTACTTTAACTCAATGCAGGATCTAAGTACTTCTACGTTTACTCTAGTACAGGATCTGAGTACTTCTACTTTTACTCTAGTACAGGATCTGAGTACTTTTACTTTTACTCTAGTACAAGACCTGAGTACTTCTACTTTTACTCAAGTACAAGACCTGAGTACTTCTACTTAACTCCGTGGGGAATTACATAAAAAACATATTATTATCACATAAGCACAACTCAAATATAAATACACATAGCGCTGCAACTAACAATTGTGTTGTATCGTCTGGAGATCTTTCTCTAGATTCATTAATTGTACTTCCTAAAACACGTCAGATAATAGTGAAATGTCCATTCATGTTTCTCCAAGTCATTACATAATCATTTTATTATAATATCAAACAGAGACAAGCAGGGAAAGTCCATATTTGAGGCAGAAAACAGCATTTTCTGCTATTTTTTTGCATGAACATTTACTCCATATACAAAATAGTTGCCCTTTTTTTCTTCTGATGATCAATTTATTGTGCAGCTCTCGACCCACACAGTCGTATCCACTGTTTCCATCCTGTTGGTAGATACTCAGACACTAATTAAGAGGCTCTAAATGTCACAATCAAAGCTTCAATTCCTCAGAACTCCATCAGGTGAGTGTACGGTCCGTTTGTGTCCATGTTCAGCACTTGTCTGTTTCCGTACGTCCCGTGTTTCACCGTCACTTCCTCTGAAGTCACTTCCTTCTCACACAGAGACACGAAGGCGTCGTACAGTCGCTTCCCGTCCTCTTTGCCGATGTTGTTGTGGTACTGCATGGCTCGACCTTTGACCTTTCCTCCCAGCGTGGCCTGAGGGACGATCAGCACGCTGCCGGGGAGATCCAGCACCGACACCATCTTCCCCGAGTCGGACTCACACAGACGCAGATTCAGGAGGGAGGACACTGGGGGGGGAAAGGAGAGTATTTACACCTTATATATTAAGGGATTTATAGAAGAAGAGCAAAGCAGGAAGGGTTAGAATCTGAATCAGGGTTTTAACCAATTAGATGTTCACGTAGAAGGACTTTCCCATGGTATCTAGGTGCATAACAATCAGTATAATGATACGAAAGATACAAAAAGAAGCAGTAAAAAAGTCAACCATCAATAGAAAACGTGCAGAAAAATATCAGTTTTATAAGATCAGTTCTAAATACAAATGTGCAGAGATGGGAGGCTGTGTTAGTCAATTTGGATAAAAGCGTCTCACAGGTGACATGGGGTGTAATGTGAATGAGATAATGAAGCACATTGAGCCAAATATAAAGCGTCATGTTAGGGTCATATGTGGGTCAAAGGTTAATAATGCCACCGACCCATTTTAGGCAGGATGTCGTCTGTGGCTCCTTTGAAGAAGCAGATGTAGATCACCATTCCTCTGTCGATCTGAAGAGAGGAGAAACAGCCAAACTGAAATGTCGTCACTCATCAATGATGTGGACTAAGAATGGACACACTTGTATTATTATTATTTCCTTCTCTTTCTGTCATTAAATCTACAAATAATAGTTTGCTTGATTGCTCATTATTTTTTAAACTGTATCTAATATTAATAATATTGAGGCAAAATAATCATTTAAAGTTTCTGTGCCTTAAAACATTGTTTAATTTTCTGTTCAAGCTAATGTTTCCTTTCTTACTTATTCATGTTTCTTGTATTGATTCTATGTATTTTATCATTCCAGTGAATAGCCACAACAAAGTAAGAAAGACAATTTGATCTCAGTGTTTTAGTTCACATGTCCTCACCTGGACAAACTGAGCCTCTTTCTGCCCTCTAACTCTGGTTTATGTATCAGAGTACTTCTACTTTTACTCAAGATCTGAGTACTTCTACTTTTACTCAAGATCTGACTACTTCTACTTTTACTCAAGTACAAGATCTGAGTACTTCTACTTTTACTCAAGATCTGACTACTTCTACTTTTACTCAAGATCTGAGTACTTCTACTTTTACTCAAGTACAATATCTGAGTACTTCTGCTTTTACTCAAGTGCAAGAGCTGAGTACTTCTACTTTTACTCAAGTACAAGATCTGATTACTTCTACTTTTACTCATGTACAAGATCCGAGTACTTCTACTTTTACTCAAGTGCAAGATCCGAGTACTTCTACTTTTACTCAAGTACAAGATCTGATTACTTCTACTTTTACTCAAGTACAAGATCCGAGTACTTCTACTTTTACTCAAGTGCAAGACCTGAGTACTTCTACTTTTACTCAAGATCTGAGTACTTCTACTTTTACTCAAGTACAAGATCTGAGTACTTCTACTATTACTCAAGTACAAGATCTGAGTACTTCTACTTTTACTCAAGTGCAAGATCTGAGTACTTCTACTTTTACTCAAGATCTGAGTACTTCTACTTTTACTCAAGTACTAGATCTGAGTACTTTCTCTGCCCTGGGACTTTGGTTAATGTGTCATGTTTGCTATCTCATATGTTCCCTTCCTTTACTTTTACAAATGCATTAATGAAACTAATCAGATGAACATCCCAACATACACCTGTCACCTGTCCTCACCTGGACAAACTGAGCCTCTGTTTGCTCCTCTTCCGGTTTCACCTGCAGTTTTGCCCGCAGACACTGCTGCAGCAGCGCGAGACCTCCAGAAGCAGAAACAGCGCGTGCCTCCGTCATCTCTGGATATCAACACTATATTATTATGATAGACTTGTGAGAACTAGAGAAGTTTCCAGTGAATGGAAAAGAGAAACCATCAGAAACTCATGCAACATACTTCCGCGCAAACGTTCACTAAAGCGGGTCCAAGCTGCGCATTATATTTGCAGTTTTTGTATTTCTCATTACCCTCTTTCTCTCGACTTCTCTCCTAGTTATTTTATCATTGGATATTTTTATGTTATCTGTTTTTTAAGTAAGACAATATTCAACGCTATTAAATTCACTTTTACCTGGACACAAAAATAGTGTAAAAATAGTAAACAAATAATATGCAAGCTTATATTTGTAAAAGGACAAATAGATAATAGATGATAAATATATATTGTGCAAACATTCAGCAGTTAAAAAAGAGGGGTTCGAAGTATGAATGTCGTTTCACTAGTAAAATTATCAAATTAAGATTAAGATAATATTGAAATTGGATGGATTATTTAATGAAGATCAGATTTGTCAACTCCGTAACTGATTAATTGATTGATAATGCAAGTATCATCAACTACAGAGAAGTACATTCATTGTATATGAACATTGACAAAGTCAACATTAATAAAAATATCAGCAAATAAATAAACTACACACATAACACGCATGCGCAGTTGCCGCAAGCTTGACTCGCACCAAGCTAGCTAGCTGTGTAGCATCTAAACAGCTAAACATGTCTCAGTTAACTTACAGCAGACTTTCTCATTTTCTGAGAATATCCGCTAATAAACTGACCGTTTCACGAACGGGAACAGAGATAACACCGGGACCTGCGTGCTGTGTGCAGTTCACTCGCTGCCAGGTAAGATTACTGTCATTATCGATGTGTTTCAGTTAGCTGCGTTAGCTAAAGGCTACATGCTAACGTCAAGCTAGACAGAAAGCACGAAGAACAAGACCGGAAGCTTTTCAAATAAAAAAAATATGATTTAATGTTACCAAATGTGTATTTTAATTTGATTGAATGTATTGTTTGACACATGTCAATTAGAAGTCATGTACCTTTACTTTGATATGTTCATTTATGTTAACGCTGTAGAACATATTTACAACCGGAAGTGTGTATTTATTATGTTTGTATTCATTCGGACTTGATCCCTGCTGCTATAATCCTTTTTAAACAAACATCCCATAATGATACTTTAACATTAGCAATACAACATGAGCAGGAAAGTAAAGTATCAAGGTCTGGAATAGACGCCTTTTTATCTTCATGTCATCACAATAACCTGAGAGGCTCCAGCAGCATCCTCTGGGACCCAAAGCATGCTCTGACAGAGAATCTGAACTGCTACCATCTAATGGAGATCACTGAAGTCAGCCTGAAGCATCCTTTGTGCTCCAGTCAGTCCTCTCAGTGAACACAGAGCTGAATCCAGATCAAATGCACGCTGAAGGCTCTTTGAGCATCTCTCACTGATCCTGCTGTTATGTTACATGTTTGTTATTTGTTTTTCATGTATTGTGTCTTGATATGTGTCTGTTGATGTTACGCATGGAGCTGCTGGGATGCAAGGAGCATTTCAGACGTGATCTGATCATTAAAGTATTATCGTATCGTATGTTGTTTTCATCGTGTACCTGTTGGTGTTGTTCTCATCGTGTACCTGTTGGTGTTGTTCTCATCGTGTACCTGTTGGTGTTGTTCTCATCGTGTACCTGTTGGTGTTGTTCTCATCGTGTACCTGTTGGTGTTGTTCTCATCGTGTACCTGTGTGTGTTTCTCCCAGCGGGCGGTGGACAGTAAGGCGTTACAGGAGAGGCAGAAGCAGCAGATGGCTAAAGGTCTCCCCAAACAGAAGCCCATCACGGGGGTCAAGCAGGTCGTCGTGGTGGCTTCAGGGAAAGGTGGCGTGGGCAAATCCACTACCGCAGGTACAGCATCCAGTGTCATTAGTCTTCTGTTTTGTTCTGGTAAATGGCAGATGTAGCCAGAGATGGCAAAAGTCCACACATCCTTTACTCAAGTAGAAGTACAGATACTCGTGTTTAAAAATACTCTGGTGAAAGTAGAAGTACTGACTAAACTTCTTTACTCAAGTAAAAGTAAAGAGGCTTTGAAATGTACTTCAGTAAAAAGTACCCATAACTACCAGCTGTTTTAAAGAGTACCTGACCTCCCTTTATATTAATAGAACAATAATGTCATTGTTAGCTAATGAATGTTTCCATGCTGAACAACGGCAACATGACAACGTTTCCATTGGTCCCTCTTCTTTAGAGAAGACCAGGAAATGATGGATACACGGATCGTGTTCAAATCAATAGGCACGCAATGACTCTAAATAATAATGATCACGCCACCAAACACACATTCAGACTAAAGGAACCAGCCTGTTTGGAACATGGAAGAAGTAGAAAGTACAGGTATTTGGGTTCAACATGGAAGAAGTAGAAAGT
>CM062275.1:32552636-32555136 GCA_031216635.1 Dissostichus eleginoides
ACAGATAGTCGTTTCATTATTTCACCTTCAGTTTTTAGTCATCCACTGAGAGCTGAGACATGAATTATACACACTCTGAAATGTATTATTGATTCAGGTTATGTTAAGAAACTTATTTAAGAAGCAATTCAGAAGAAACTCAAAAAGAAATCCTATCAGAGATTTCATTTACAAAATTCAATAGTAATCCGTTAAATAAAAAAGAGTACTTTTACGTTTTTAAAGTTGAAAATTCTGGAGGATTTGAGGTGTTTTCAGGTCACAGACGCAGCACATTCCCAGTTCTTCTGAAGTACTTAAGATAACATTTACTTAATAAATCCCAAAATTGGGACATGTTTAGTTGCAGCAGCATGTAAAACAAAGTATCGCACATAATTAGAAATAAAAAGTAATAGAAAATAAACAATTATACAATATAAACATCTCAAAATAGAAGATACAACAGAATTAAGAGTGACAAGACCTGAGTACTTCTACTTTTACTCAAGTACAAGATCTGAGTACTTCTACTTTTACTCAAGTACAAGACCTGAGTACTTCTACTTTTACTCAAGTACAAGACCTGAGTACTTCTACTTTTACTCAAGTACAAGACCTGAGTACTTCTACTTTTACTCTAGTACAAGACCTGAGTACTTCTACTTTTACTCAAGTACAAGATCTGAGTACTTCTACTTTTACTCAAGGACAAGATCTGAGTACTTCTACTTTTACTCAAGTACAAGATCTGAGTACTTCTACTTTTACTCAAGTACAAGACCTGAGTACTTCTACTTTTACTCAAGTACAAGATCTGAGTACTTCTACTTTTACTCAAGTACAAGATCTGAGTACTTCTACTTTTACTCAAGTACAAGATCTGAGTACTTCTACTTTTACTCAAGTACAAGATCTGAGTACTTCTACTTTTACTCAAGTACAAGATCTGAGTACTTCTACTTTTACTCAAGAACAAGATCTGAGTACTTCTACTTTTACTCAAGTACAAGATCTGAGTACTTCTACTTTTACTCAAGAACAAGATCTGAGTACTTCTACTTTTACTCAAGTAAAGGATCTGAGTACTTCTACTAAACTGTTGTCAATCATACATATTATCACAAAAATGTACTTAATGTACTTAAAGTAGTCTAAAAGTACTCGTTTTTATTTTCAGTTTTTAACACTAACAATAGGAGTATTTTAATGTTCTTCAATTTGGAGTCAATTTAAGATCCTTTTTGTGTATTTTAGTTATAATATATAGAGTTTATTATAATATTTGTAGTACAATGTGCTCATTTTTACACATTATATTAACATAATATTTATTTATAATTGAGTTCATTTTCTTTGCACATTGTTACTTCTTGTGTTTTTGATGAGCATGTTCTGTAAACCTGAAACATACAAAGGGGTTAAGACTCATTTCATCTTCGCCTGAATCTATACGTACCTCGTGCATGTCACATCTTCGAGGCTAACCAATGATGAAATGACGATAAAACAAATGTCTTCATGATCACAGCGACTTCAGAAATATATCCTGAAAGTGAATCAAATCAAACCTGGAGTTCATCTGCAGTTCATCACGTCTGTCTCACATCCAGCAGCGCGCCATTTCCATTTGATTCTCCATCTTCCTCCTACTCCTCGTGTGTGTGCGTGCCGTGCATGCGTGCGTGCGTGCGTGCGTGCGTGTGTGTGTGTGTGCATGTGTGTGTGTGCCTTTGTGTTCAGTCTGTGTTGAACATTTGCATAATATGGAAGACACACAAAATACACACTGTGGATCCGCATGAGTAATGATTTGGTTTCTGTGTGAGCGAATGTACAGAATATTCTTTTGTGTGTTTGTGTGAGTGCACTTTCTAGATGTAAAGGCACTTGTTTGAGTCTGTTGTGTGTGTGTGTGTGTGTGTGTGTGTGTGTGTGTGTGTGTGTATGTGTGTGTGTGTGTGTGTGTGTGTGTATGTGTGTGTGCGCCTCAGTCAGCTATGAAATTAAATATAACTCCTCATTGTGATGAGAAGCACGTCCGCTGTTCCCATACAAGAGAACAAGAAAATTAGTGGCAGAGTTCTTCTTCTTCCTCTTGTCAATCTCGAAGTTGATCTGCAACTTGAAGCACTTACTTCTTTCTCTATCGTTGCTCTAACTTTTATATAATATGATATAATAATTATTGTTTCCTTAGCCAATGCTACACCAAGTTGCCTGAGAATCAGAGCCAGTAGCGTTTCCTTAACTCCTTATGATGGACTAACAAACCATCAGATGAAACTGAAAACATGACCTTCTTTGCACATGTTTAAAATAAAATAAATGCAGCAATAGTTGGTATTTTTTTAACAACTGCAGGCTCCACAACAAGCTAATAAACCCAGGCCTAGCATGTAGCATATAGCATATATTACTGCCCTGTGAAAGAGGTTATGGGTGTGAAGACAAATACGTTTTCACATTTAACCGAAACAAGACTACATGTCATGTTACTTGTTAGGTGCTTTTGGGGTGA
>CM062275.1:32560136-32572636 GCA_031216635.1 Dissostichus eleginoides
GTCCTCTCCTGTGATGTTCAGGTGTATATCAGTATGTAGTGTCTCTACTTTAAAGAGTCCTCTCCTGTTGATGTTCAGGTGTATATCAGTATGTAGTGTCTCTACTTTAAAGAGTCCTCTCCTGCTGATGTTCAGGTGTATATCAGTATGTAGTGTCTCTACTTTAAAGAGTCCTCTCCTGCTGATGTTCAGGTGTATATCAGTATGTAGTGTCTCTACTGGGACATGTCTCCATGCTTTAATGTTCAAAAAGCTCTTTATTTTTCTCTGTGCTGCAGCACCTCTTTTCACCCTCTGTCTGAAACCAGAGCCCAGTCTGCTCTGATTGGTTAGCTGGTCGGCTCTGTTGTGATTGGTCTACTGGTCAGAGATGTCCCGCCCCCTTAGCCTATCACGTACAATGTGTTGGAGTGTTTCAAAGCAATGTCACAAACTCTGGGATGTTAGCCTTTGGAGACCCTTTACATGAACAGAACCCCAAAAAGCATAACAGGGCCTCTTATATCCAACTGGCTGTCGTGATGCTTTGATCTGATGTAAAGAGACTTTAAAAAGCCTCACAAAACAGACCCAGTCTTTCAGCTGCTGTGGTTTAGCTGGTGAAAGCTCCCAGATGCAGCAAACCATCAAACCTTTCATCGTGTAGCAAGAGGAGATTTCACACCTTTCTTCGTTATCAGTTCCAACAGCAACTCACCCTGTAGCTCTCAGGACTCCCATTTACCTGTGAAATGCATAGCGTGCCCTTTATTTGGTCTCCTGGCGGTTCAACTGATAAACTGTGAACCTTAATCTGCCGTGGAGAAGAGAGAAAGTCACAAACTGACTGACACTCATGAACCAGATTTGAACCTTAGACATAAAGAGTGAAGACTGACAATCAATCAATCCGTACCACCCGGAGACAGAGTGTGTGTGTGCGTGTGTGTGTGTTTTGTGTGTGTGTGTGTGTGTGTGTGTCTCTGTATGTGTGGAAGAACACAGAGAAGTGCTTTTGTATGTGTCTCAGTCAGCAGGGATGCATACAGTGTGTCTTTGTGTGTTTGTGTGTGTATATGTGTGTGCATGTGTGCGTGTGTGTGTGTGTGTGTGTGTGTGTGTGTGTCAGCATGTGTGTCTTTATATGTGTGGTAAAAACACAGAGAAGTGCATGTGTCTCAGTCAGCAGGGATGCAGACAGTGTGTCTTTGTGGTCGTGTGTTTGTTTGTGTGTGTGTGTGTGTGTGTGTGTGTGTGTGTGTGTTGTGTGTGTGTGTGTGTGTGTGTGTGTGTGGATGTTTGTGTGTGGATGTGTGTGTGTGTGTTTGTGCGTGTGTCTTTTGTATGTGGTAAAAACACAGAGAAGTTCATTTGTATGTGTCTCAGTCAGCAGGGATGCATACAATGCGTGTGTGTGTGTGTGTGTGTCTGTCTGTGTGTGTGTGTGTGTGTGTGTGTGTGTGTGTGTGTGTGTGTGTGTGGAAGATGAAAGGGATGCAGACTGGCCTCAGGCTGCAATTAAAAAATGGGCTCAGGTTGCTATGGCGATATAGGTGAATTGAAGTACTTTATGAAATATTACTGTCGGACGGAGAGAGTTTTACCTCCAGCTGAGAAAACAAACTGTTCTGAGGATGATTCAGGTGTTTAAACTTTACTCATTTCAACCTTTTTTCCTCCGTGTTCATAACAATATATATTTAGTTTGTTATCATTCAGGTTATCCAGATGTCTGTGAGCCTGGCCCTGCTCTGTTCGGACACGATGACCTACTATTAAGGGGCTTTTCCCCCCAAAATATTCCACATTTTCCTCTGCTGTAAACATGCAGCATTTACAACAGTTTCTCTTGTGTTAAACAGCTTAAACACTAAAATAGACATTTACTTGAACCTTTTCCAGTGAAACAAACAGACAGCCATTATAATGGAGGGTTATGCAGATGAGAGGAAGATGTCTGATTGTTTCTGTATAATGAAATGCTTTCAAGCTGCAAACAGATTCAACATTTAATCACCGCTGCTGCCTCACAATCTCTTTCTTTAGATTTAGTTTCTTCTTGTTCTTCCTCCTGCACGGTGAAGTTCAGTGTTTTGTTTGTTTCCCGTCTCTTTGTTGTTAGTGATGCAAAGATGGAGTTTTATTCCTTCTCCTTCTTCCATTTTTTTAATAATGAATGCTTCTGCTTTCACTTCTCTATATGGCTTTATTTAAACATACATACCAGAGAGTGAATTATACGCAGGAACGATCCAAGTCCAGAGAAGATGGTAGTTTCCTACATTTCTTTGATAGTCAATATCATCCAAAATATAACGTTTCCTATGTGTTCCCAGTTCCTTTCCTATGGTGTGCTTGTTCCTCCTGGTAAGAAACCATATGCCTACTGGTAACCTGTCTCCAATATACTGTATTAATACTACTTTAACTAACTGACATATTATATAATAATACACTTGAACAGAAACAAAAACAATAAGAAAATAAATGTAACTATATAGCTCCAACATGTTGTTTCCCGTCTCTTCGTTGTTAGTGATGTAAAGATGGAGTTTTATTCCCTCTACTTCTTCCATTTTTATAATTAAAGCTTCTGCTTTCACTTCCCCATATGGCTTTATTTAAACATACTTTACCGAAACATGCAGGATTCCCAGAAGTAAAGTAAAAAGAGCATTTAGTTTAGCATAACTAACGTACAGTTTAACCCTCCTATTGTCTTCGTTCCCCCCCCTTACTTTGGTGTTCGCGGTAACATGTGACCGGTCCTTTTTAACTGCTATTACATTAACACAAAAAACATTAATCCTCACCACATTTAATTGAACACCCTTTCAAACTGTACATATTGTATCAGACTCCTGGTATACATGAAGAACTGCAGTAAATATACAAAGAACTGACACTGAACATGTATTGGTGTGCCAGGTGTGATCCATGTGGGGGATGGGCACATAAGAGCGGGAAATGTGTTTTCGCAGGATAGAAATGTCCTGAGTAGTTAATATTTGGTATTACAATGCTAAGTTGAATACTCCATTCTGATTGGTCAATTTGATTATTCCAGAGGTCTGCTAGTTCTCAGTTGCTGGACAGACCGTTGCTAAGGAGGATTGAGAAGTTTCTGAAAGACTAAAAGTGACATACTCTCTCTCATTCAATCTCTCCCTGTGCAGCAAACTCAAGAGATCAACATGTTCAGGTCAAAAGTTTGAACTCCTACAGCATGGTTTTGACGTAAGTCCAAAAGACAAAGATTACTTGATAACCCTAATGCTAACGCTTCAACATTTCTAATGAAGTTGAGATAAAGAAGTCACGTTTATCGGACCACCAATGAGACGCTGTTGCTGAGGGTTAACACAGATCTTATTAGTGAGCGGTGTCAGTGTTTGCACAACACTCACGAGGAAACCTCCGAGCAGAATGGCTGCAGTCTCAGAGCTCTCCGTGCTGCTGTTTGCTCTCATCAGCAACATTCACGCTGAAGAACTCATCGTCATCCAAAAGGAGAACGACTCTTTCACCTTCAAGCTCCCAGAGGAGGCCGGCTCCTGCCTGATCTCCAGATTTGTTGGTGAGGAGAAGCTGGTCCTGTGGAACACCTCTGACCTCTGGCCCCAGAACTCCTCACTACCTGAAGACCTGAAACAACGACTCGTCAGCACGGCCGATACTTCTTCCTACAAGATCAACGACCTGACCCATTCAGACTCCGGCCTGTACCAAGAGGTGTGCTGGACTGAGGGCAACGTGACTCATGAGAAAAACACAACGATTACCGTTTGTAGTTCAATGAATAGGATCAGATATGAATACCAGAACGTTAGAAATACAATAGACCTGCCTTGTCCTGGAGCAGCTGACCACCTGGATGTCCAGTGGCTCAAACGGGATAATCGGTCTGAACAAGAAATATGGACCAGAGTTTTTGGGGACAATACGGCATCAGTGATGGACAATGATAGAGGGAGATACCAAGTGGTGAAAAAGACATCAGCTCTACGTATATCCAACATCTCAACAACTGACCTCAATTTGTACAACTGTCTGGTGATGAACCAACAGCAGTGTGTTAGCAGTCACCCTGAACAGTTTCTGCTGAACACAGAGTGGATGTATCGCTCAGTGGAAGACACGGTTGTGTTGCAGTGCCCTGTCACTGATCTCAGTGAAGAGAACCCTCCATATTGGACGACTACATTCTACAACGGTGACCAAGTAAAGCAAAACTTCACTGGGTCTTTAGGGGACCAAAACTACTCTCTGGTGTTGACATCTGTAACGTTAAATCACACAGGTGTGTACTCTTGTAAAACCTTTCATACTGTGAAAACATATGAGCTGTTTGTGTGCCCCAAATTCCCCCCCCCTGCTGTAGAGCTCTTCTCAGAGGGAGAAGAAGTCACTCTCAGATGCAAAGATTGGGAAAAGGGTCAGTCTCCTCTTTGGTTCTTTAAGTCGAACCGAACCAAAGGAAGAACCTTTATTGTAAATCCTAAACTGAACCAGAGCTATGTGCGCAAGTACCCTGATGGGAGTTTGGGCATTTCTAATCTCTCTCTGCAAGACACAGGAGAGTATTGGTGTGCAGTTGCTGACCGATATCAGTGTTTTTTTTCAAGCAAAACCCTCCTGGAGCTCAGAGACCCCTTTGGGGTTCACTCCACCTTCTACGCAGTGAGATGCTCAGCGCTCAGTGTTCTGCTGCTGATGCTCTGTGTTGCTGTAGTCACTGTGAACCTGAGGACCAGAACACGGGACACTTGATATGCATCTGATCATTTCAGTTCACTCTGTCCTCGTCCTCTTTCATACAGCGGCTCAGAAACAGGATTTAAAAGACTGGATGTTAGACATTCATGCAAACACAACATCTGAGTCTGATCACAAGAGATAGAGACAGAGAGAGAGAATACAAAGACCAACGGCAACATGTCATTGTATTATTATTATTATTTGGATTGATAAATTATTTAAAATCTATCATTTAAAATTACAAAAGATGACACTTAAGATAGTATATATACCCACAAATATAAATACTCAATAATACTGATTTGAATATTGAAATTACCTATTTTTTATTTGTATTATTACAATTATTATTATTATTATTATTATAAACATATATTTTGTTTTGTATGAAGTTATTATTTTATATTGTAAATATATTTGTATATATATGTCTTGCTATTCTTGTAGATACATGTGATTATAGGATCACTGCTTTGGGCTGCACCATGTTTTTATATAGTTAAAAAGTCAGTCAACCATTAACCATCGCTCTTACATTAAATGTTTTTAATTCACTTGTTTTTTATCTTGTGTTATTATACTCATGTTTTATTTCAAATCAAATGATTGTGATTTCATTACATGTAAAAATGTTAGATTATTATTAGATTGTATGCATTTATTTTGTTGTATCTTGCAGTGTTATATAAACTGTTCTCATACCTTGGTGTATATCTATCAGTAATCAAGTATCTGTAAAATAAAGCTTACAAATAACCAAGAAAACCTGGAAGCCAGTTCTTGCTGTTTTGATCACGAGAGATGAGTTATTGTTATTACAACGTGACTTCACTATTATTTAACTCCTTTTAGTGGGTTAAGTACATTCTTAGAATAAGTGAGAAATGGATTTAACTTCTGTTAGACAGCTTTCATACTGAAGAAATATTTACTGTAAATGTATGGCATTAATAATTTATATCTAATTACATTAACTGTGAATGTCTTTCATTTTATTTCAAATTAAATTAAATTACATAAAAGATTTTTTGTATAGATATTTGAGACGTTTATGACTCGCGCATGCGCAATGCAAATTGGGTAGTCAGAGTGATTTCTCATTATAATAATTATAATAATACCATTTTATTATTTCAAAGAGAGCTTTTAATATTTAAACGTATATTAAAACATTTCATTCACAAAGTTATTGAATTGAAGAAATGTGTAATCCTCAGTGGATTGAAGGTTTTAAAGGGTTAGTTCACTTGGGGGGAGTTGTTGGTGGTTTCAGGACATCTTTCGGGGGAAATGTGAGAGGAGCCAAAAGCACTGAGGCTGTCCTCAAACACAGATCACTGAGATATGGAAGTACAGCTTCACAGAGTTATAGCACTGGTGACTGATTCGTATCTATTGGTTACACACACTCACTGTATACAATAAGACACTTAAAGATCCACTGTTGCTATTTGTTACGTTCCCTCCTGGACTAGGGGTACAAAGGGGAGTAACACAATATAAAATAACCGGGGGAGAGAGAGAGAGAAGAGAGGAAACTGATTGCTGAAGCCACAAGGTGATGTTTAATAATCAAAAAGTAAAGAGGGCTCACCAGCCAATTTGCAAAGTAAACTTAAGGTAAACTAAGAACAACTTTCTCCTAAAAGAAAGTAAAACAATACACAAAGATACACTGGAGCACATCTCCTAACGATAAACCAAACACAGGTTAAACTAGTAGGCCTCTCACAGAAGCTGCATCTCACTTCGGTTAAATGGATTCCTTGCGTCCCCTCGTTTCCCTGCGACTAGTCCCTCCCACCAGGGAAGCATGGAGAGACGCAAGGAAACCACGAGAAGCAGGGAAATGAGTTTTAAGAGCAATGGGACGTCGTTTCCTCCGGAGCGTCACGTGAAGCGACGTCCGTTTGTGATGATGCCGCACAGCTGATCGTCTGACAGCAGCCAGATCAGTGCATGCGCTGCATCGTCCAATCAGTGAGCGATACACAGTAAGGGGGCGAGTGTCTGAGGTTTTCACCGGAGGATGGTCTGGTAGTTCCTCGATTATCGCTCCTCCGTTATCGCTCCTCGATCCTCGGTCCTCCGGCAAAAATAAGGCCACTGGGACGGTACTCAAGATGGCGCAGACAAATCAACTTCCGGTGATACCGAGCCCGAGGAGCGAGGAAAGACAGAGACACCACACTACACATGCTGCACACACAGCCGGAGGAGGAGGAGAGAGAGACTGCAGCCTTCCTCAGGTCCTTTATGGAGGCCCTGATTGGGGATTGGGAGCACCTGAGGGAGACAATCAGGGGGAGAGGGGGAGAGAGACACACACAAATACAACATGGCACGTAACACTATTGTTTGTAATGATGCTTTAATTAAATACAGCAGGTTAATAATGCACCGGCCACCTGCCAGAACAGATCCTAGTTACAGGTCATGGTGTAAAAACATGGAAAATGGACTGCATTTCTATAACGCTTATCCAGTCTGTACCCTCTCAGAGCAGCATTAGGGTCATTCCAGAATTGGAGGACATTTCATGTCCCCCATATAAAAAATCTAATAATCCATGCCCAAAAAGCTAAAACATGCACTTGTTGTGTTAAACATACTTGTCTTGAGACAAAATGTATATAAAGTTGTAGAAAAAGTGGTTTCGAAATATTATTTAAATGATCAAATAGCTCTCGAACACCCCCTAAAATGGCATGTTTCTCTTGTCCCCGCTTCTTGGTGACCAACTTGCATGTCAAATATAACATTTAAAATAGGGATTTTATTTACTTTTTTTGGTATTATTCTATTGATATATGTCTCTTGTAATGGTAAAATCAATTTGTTAAATCATAAACATATTTTAAATAACAGTAATTTTGCACAGAAGTGTGTCCCTCAACATGCGTTCAACCCTGTTACCCAAACCTTTTTAGATTGGCAGAGGAAGTGAAAAAACTGTAAGTCAAATGACACACAGGAAGTGACATCAGCAAGCCATGTGCTAGTGCCATGGGTAGACCAAAACTAAGTCCTCTCTTTTATTTTTCATATTTTTACAATCTTTTCAGTCTTAAAAGAGTGTGGCACTCTAACCCACTCAACCCTGTTACTCATATTATCAGAATAAAGCATATTAATTTCAAAGTTATCTTTCTTTCATTAAATATCCAAGTTTGTCCTTGCCTTGAAAGTAGCATTACATGCTACATCTAGCAATAATTCCTGAGGTTAAAGCTCAAATTAGCATTGATTTTCAACCCTGTTACTTTCACCCTGTTACTATAATTAGAGTAACAGGGGTAATTCTTCATTGGAAAATATACATTTGATGCCTTAGCTGGGCAAATCACTTTTTTTGATGGTTTATTATCTGTTTTTCCTAAATACATAAAAAACCAATGATAAAATAAAAGGTTCATTTTTCAAAAATGTTGTCCTCCAATTCTGGAATGACCCATTAACACATTTACAGCCATTCATAGAGTCAGAAGCTGCCATACAAGGTGCAAACTGCTCAGAGAAACTAACATCCACACACATTGGTGCATGCTCATAGCATTTAAAATAAAAGGAAATAACAATATAGAGAAGTACACATTCAGGGAAAGTAAGTAAGTATAGCGTGGCTCAGTCAAAAACCCAGAGATGACTTGATAACCCTTCAAAGTTTCCACTGATGATGAAATAGGGATGTCACGTGTGTCGGTCCACCAATGAGACGCCGACGCTGAGGGTTGATACAGATCTTATGAAGTTGTGTCAGAGTTTGCACAACACTCACGAGTGTTCACAATAAAACATCTGACTTTGATCAGAAGATACAAACTCAAAGACAGAGAGACATATACATTTTCATTTATATATCATATTAATTAGCAATAACCCCTTTGAACAATTTCAATGCAGTTCAATAACCATGTTTTTACACGATGACTTAAAGAATGTTCTGTTCTTCCATACTCTTTTCTGGAATATAACTTTGGAATATTTAATGCTCTCTTTTCTGTTCTCTGTTCAATACTGTCACCTAAAGCTGTTTGTATATATAAGTCCATTTGTTTTGATTGTCACCTCTAAGTCTACCTACCTTCACGCTCTAAAGATGAAATATTTAAAAGGCTGCAGGATTGAAAGCTCCTTAACTTCCCCCTTTGTGCATTTTCTCAAAAGATGATAAGGATCAATAGAACTAATACTGTGAGCTAGTTGAGGCAGTCAACTGGAGCTACAGTGACACACATTCACATGACATGCCCTCCCATGCCTTTCTCTCCATTCTCCATTATTGTATGAATACATATTTAAAGCTGTATTGCTTTAAAGCTTTAAGTATTGTGTCCTACACAGTGAGTGTGTAACCAACAGACATAATAATAATAGTACTTTTCATTTTATCGCGCTATCCCCTTTTTCGTATAAAATCAGAAACAGAAACAGTAGTCCTAATCCAAGTGTGAGTAAAGTGGGGGGGGTTGATGATCAGAGTTTGGTTGGAGATGTCACTGAGGTAGGGGGGGGCGAGGTTGTTGATGGTTTTGGGTGAGTAGTAATATTTTGAAGTCCATGCGGTGTTTGATGGGGAGCCAGTGGAGGTCCTGGAGGATAGGGGTGATGTGGTCGGAGCGTCGGGTGGAGGTGAGCATGCGGGCAGCGGCGTTTTGGACATACTGGAGTTCATTGAGGATGTAAGTGAATCATAGAGAATGCTGTTGCAGTAATCCAGTCGGGATGTTACGAAAACATGGATGAGAGGGAAGGTCTGATACGGGCACACAGATATATTCTACTTTGGTCATTGCTTTTTATTTAATATATTTCAATATTTTCCATCAGATCAGATTGAACTATTTAGGAGCTTCATATTTGTGTTAGATTTCATTATAATCCATCAACAGTTGTTGAGATATTTGGTTCTGGAAAGACTTGGTACTACCTGAGGAAATTGCACATTTACTTTTAAAGCTGCAGTTATGAGTCAGGATTTGGACCAATTCAACTAAGAGCAGAAAACTGAGAAACAGTTAAATATACGGTACAGTTTGTGCTGGTGTCACATCTTTTGGGGAAATGTGAGAGGAAATGGAGCCAAAGACACGTCGTGTCCTCAAACACAGATCACTGAGATATGGAAGTACAGCCTCACAGAGCTGTGTGACTGATGCATATCTATTGGTTGCACACACTCACTGTGTACGACAAGATACTTAATGCCATTTTTAACAGCAAGAAAATAATACATAGGCCACCTGCCAGTGGCGGACTGAGAAAGAAATGTAGGCCAGGAGTTTGGCTCCATCTCAGGACAATCTGTTCAGACCACAAGTCCACTGATTTGATAGGCAAACCTTATTTGTTGATGGTACAAGTAACCTTCTTGTTATACATTTGGCCACCATGTTCATCTGCGAGGAAAGTTATCAAGATAAAACATACAAACTTTTTAGACCGACCAACAACTAGTCAGTCTGATAACTAAGAGTTTTCAAGGGTAAGTGTGAAGCCTCAGAGACTCACTAGTTAAACCACCATCATAGCACATACATATGTAAGAGACTAGACACGCAAAAGAGAATGAGACACAGTTCAAATGTTCAAATGATGATCTGGTATTCAAGTATCAAGGATATCAAAAGTATCCAAAACTTCCACATGCACTTTATTAGTTCTTCCACTATCACATTAAGCCGAGCACTGCTTTGAATTCCACGGTGTGATACAATCCTGCGAAGGTAGCCTCTGATTTAAGGCTGCAACCTATTAGAAAAATATGTCCTTTGCTGCAATATATATCACAATACGAACATGTATAAAAATAGTTCAGCCTATACGGGAAAATGTAAGATACATTTTGCATTTAAACTTAAATGCTGCTATCTGATGCACTTTGAGATCTAAATGAAGCGGCTAGATAACGAGTATAGGCCATCAATACATCCAACGAATTAACCCTATGAGTTATCATTACCCAGCATAAAGCACACACCCTCAAAGCATGGTTGAAGAGACGGCCTACGATACTATACGATAATACTTTATTGTCAGATCGAGTCTGACATTTGTCTTGCTTCACAGCAGCTCCATTTGCAACATCAGACAAAGACAAATATCTAAGACAAGATGCAGGGGGAAAACATAAAAAAAAACATCACAATCACTGAAGAGAAAACATGATAAAGACCCTCTAACGTACATTTGACCTGGGATTTAGCTCTGTATTTAAACCGAGGATTGACTGGTGCATAACACAGTGCTTCAGTCTGACGTTATTAAATGGTGGGACCCTGTATCTCTGATATGATGGCAACAATTCATAATCACTGTTCAGGACATGCTTGGTTCAGAGAGGACGTTGTTGGACAGCCTAAATATGTTGTTATGTGTGTGCTCTGTGTTAGAAGAAGGTGTGTTGCGGACTCCAACCACTCTCTGCTCTTCCATTACTTTCTGATCGGTCCATTCCCCCGTCAACGCATTCCTATTTGCTATTTTACAGCTGGTAATTGGTAGTGTTGACAGCAGGCGAAAAAAACTAAAGTTGACAATGAAACAAAAACAAATGTTTGACGGAAGCACGGATCAGAAAGACCATCTGCCCACCGGGAAATGTCCCGTCCGCCTCTCCCACCTGCCAATAAGTGAGAACCAACAATTCTCGGTGGCCACGGTGTAACAGGATGAAACTGAAATCTGGTGGTCCTCAACTCTAGCCATTAGATCAGTGGTTCCCAACCTGTGGGCCGCGGCCAGGGGCGGACTGGCCATCGGGACGTTCGGGACGAATCCCGATGGGCCGGTACTGAAGTGGGCCGGTCGGACGATGTGGGCCGGTCGGATAAGTCACTAGCACCCCCCCCACCCCCCGTTGACAATTTACTAGCGGTAATTACTTGCGGGACCGAGGTGGGCCGGCGGTACCGAAGTGGGCCGGTCGAGAGTCCCGGGCTGATTTGTAGTCCCAGTCCGCCCCTGGCCGCGGCCCCCTAGTGGTCCGTGAAGGCATTGCAAGTGGGCCGCCACATCATTTATTTTTATATTTTTTATTTTTTACAGGCTAAAGACACAAACATGGACATGACAATAACATATAGCATTCCCATCTCAGACAAAAACAATTCAAAAACAGAAGAAATAAAGATACAGTCAGAAGGATCACTTCAACATTTCAACCAAAAACCACCAAAAACACAACATGGCATATTTATAGTTCCTTTAATCCCACTCTTCGTTAGAGCTCATTATATTTCCCATCATGGCGTGTTGAGCTGCCCTTTTCCAAAATAAATGAATTTTTAATCAACTCTTCAAACACCTTAAAGTGGACCTATCATGCTATATTTGAATAATATATTGTAGGGCCATACCTATATAAAACATGTCTGTGAATTTTCTTTTTCAAAATACCAAACAGATCATGCATTTTAGCCACGCCTCATTTCGCTCTATTTGCCCTTTTTTAGCCCTGTTTTTGCAAGGGCTGATTCTGTGAGAAGTCTTCTTCGCTGCTTTTGTGTCAGACTACAGCGCCACCTACAGGCCTGGCATATGTACTACAGCGCCACCTACAGGCCTGGCATATGTACTACAGCGCCACCTACAGGCCTGGCATATGTACTACAGCTTCTCCAGCGCTTTCGAGCGGCAATGGCCGTGGCTGTCTCCTGCTGATAGGTGGAGAGTTGCCCATATAGGCGGAGCTCCCCGTTTCTGACGTCAGAACAATTTCAAATCTGTCTCAGTCTGGATCAGCTCCGTTGCAGCCCCGTTTT
>CM062275.1:32577636-32747636 GCA_031216635.1 Dissostichus eleginoides
GGAAAAAGAGAGAAAAGTCAAACCTGATCTAAACATCAAGATCGAAGATTTTGAAGTATTTACACGTATAAACTATATAATATACAGCTTTAGAGCATGAAGTTAATGCTTTTTGATCAGGATGTTGTCAGATCACATTAATCTGTTTACATATTATGTATTATTACGATAAGAAGTGTTGACTGTTTCGAATTTGTCCCTCTGTGCTTGCTGTAGTGGTTTTCTGCGTTTAAATAACAGCAATATATTGGAATAAATAAGTAATGTCCACGGCATTTACACTAGAGACACTTTGACCTACTTACTGTAAATGTATTCTTACTTGTAGAAAAATAAATTGGCCAAGTTCCACTGTTTAGCTGGAGACTCGCGAGTGTTTGTTTGTTTGTTTGTGTTGTCTTTATCCCTGAAAACCCTCACCCCCTGAGTCCTGATGAGATGTGTGACAGGGCCGTTTATCAGCGTGGATGTTCCCCATCAGGTGACAGGTGTTGATGTGAAAGTCTCCCACCTGAGGAGGACTTTCATTACACTTTAGCGCCTCCAGGAAACGTTTCAATATGGTGACTCTGTCTCTGTCTCTGCAGACGCGTCAACAACAGGACGGCTGCTGTCAGACTCTGCTGACCCCTGGGAGGATGCATGAAGACAACAGGGACTCTGACCTGTCTGTCTCTGTCTCTGGTTTTATAATGGTGTTGTGATGGTGTTGTGATGGTGTTGTGATGGTGTTGTGATGGTATGGTGGTGTTGTGATGGTGTTGTGATGGTGTTGTAATGGTGTTGTAATGGTGTTGTAATGGTATTGTAATGGTGTTGTGATGGTGTTGTGATGGTGTTGTGATGGTGTTGTGATGGTGTTGTGATGGTGTTGTAATGGTGTTGTGATGGTATGGTGGTGTTGTAATGGTGTTGTGATGGTGTTGTGATGGTATGGTGGTATTGTAATGGTGTTGTAATGGTATTGTAATGGTGTTGTGATGGTGTTGTGATGGTGTTGTAATGGTGTTGTGATGGTATGGTGGTGTTGTAATGGTGTTGTGATGGTGTTGTGATGGTATGGTGGTGTTGTGATGGTGTTGTAATGGTGTTGTAATGGTGTTGTGATGGTATGGTGGTGTTGTGATGGTGTTGTAATGGTGTTGTTGTGGTGTTGTGATGGTGTTGTGATGGTATGGTGGTGTTGTGATGGTGTTGTGATGGTGTTGTGATGGTATGGTGGTGTTGTTGTGGTGTTGTGATGGTGTTGTGATGGTGTTGTGATGGTGTTGTGGTGGTGTTGTGATGGTGTTGTGATGGTGTTGTGATGGTATGGTGGTGTTGTGGGTGTTGTGATGGTGTTGTGTATGGTGTTGTGTGGTGGTGTTGTGATGGTGTTGTGGTGGTGTTGTGATGGTGTTGTGATGGTGTTGTGATGGTATGGTGGTGTTGTGATGGTGTTGTGATGGTGTTGTGATGGTGTTGTGATGGTGTTGTGATGGTGTTGTGATGGTGTTATGATGGTGTTGTTGTGGTGTTGTTGTGGTGTTGTGATGGTGTTGTGATGGTGTTATGATGGTGTTGTGATGGTGTTGTGATGGTGTTGTGATGGTGTTGTGTGATGGTGTTGTGATGGTGTTATGATGGTGTTGTGATGGTGTTGTGTGATGGTGTTGTGATGGTATGGTGGTGTTGTAATGGTGTTGTAATGGTATTGTAATGGTGTTGTAATGGTATTGTAATGGTGTTGTGATGGTTTTGTGATGGTGTTGTAATGGTGTTGTGATGGTATGGTGGTGTTGTGATGGTGTTGTAATGGTGTGTTGTGTGTTGTGTGGTGTTGTGATGGTATGGTGGTGTTGTGATGGTGTTGTGATGGTGTTGTGATGGTCTGGTGGTGTTGTTGTGGTGTTGTGATGGTGTTGTGATGGTGTTGTGATGGTGTTGTGGTGGTGTTGTGATGGTGTTGTGATGGTGTTGTGATGGTATGGTGGTGTTGTGATGGTGTTGTGATGGTGTTGTGATGGTGTTGTGTGGTGGTGTTGTGATGGTTTGTGGTGGTGTTGTGATGGTGTTGTGATGGTGTTGTGATGGTATGGTGGTGTTGTGATGGTGTTGTGATGGTGTTGTGATGGTGTTGTGATGGTGTTGTGATGGTGTTGTGATGGTGTTATGATGGTGTTGTTGTGGTGTTGTTGTGGTGTTGTGATGGTGTTGTGATGGTGTTATGATGGTGTTGTGATGGTGTTGTGATGGTGTTATGATGGTGTTATGGTGGTGTTGTGATGGTGTTGTGATGGTGTTGTGATGGTGTTGTGATGGTGTTAGGATGGTGTTATGGTGGTGTTGTGGTGGTGTTGTGATGGTGTTGTGATGGTGTTGTGATGGTGTTATGATGGTGTTATGGTGGTGTTGTGATGGTGTTGTGATGGTGTTGTGATGGTGTTGTGATGGTGTTGTGTGATGGTGTTGTGATGGTGTTGTGATGGTGTTGTGATGGAGTTGTGGTGGTGTTGTGATGGTGTTATAATGGTGTTATGATGGTGTTGTGATGGTGTTGTGATGGTGTTGTGATGGTGTTGTAATGGTATTGTAATGGTGTTGTGATGGTGTTGTGATGGTGTTGTGATGGTGTTGTAATGGTGTTGTGATGGTATGGTGGTGTTGTAATGGTGTTGTGATGGTGTTGTGATGGTATGGTGGTGTTGTGATGGTGTTGTAATGGTGTTGTGATGGTATGGTGGTGTTGTAATGGTGTTGTAATGGTATTGTAATGGTGTTGTGATGGTGTTGTGATGGTGTTGTAATGGTGTTGTGATGGTATGGTGGTGTTGTAATGGTGTTGTGATGGTGTTGTGATGGTATGGTGGTGTTGTGATGGTGTTGTAATGGTGTTGTAATGGTGTTGTGATGGTATGGTGGTATTGTAATGGTGTTGTAATGGTATTGTAATGGTGTTGTGATGGTGTTGTGATGGTGTTGTAATGGTGTTGTGATGGTATGGTGGTGTTGTAATGGTGTTGTAATGGTGTTGTGATGGTATGGTGGTGTTGTAATGGTGTTGTGATGGTGTTGTGATGGTATGGTGGTGTTGTGATGGTGTTGTAATGGTGTTGTAATGGTGTTGTGATGGTATGGTGGTGTTGTGATGGTGTTGTAATGGTGTTGTTGTGGTGTTGTGATGGTGTTGTGATGGTATGGTGGTGTTGTGATGGTGTTGTGATGGTGTTGTGATGGTATGGTGGTGTTGTTGTGGTGTTGTGATGGTGTTGTGATGGTGTTGTGATGGTGTTGTGGTGGTGTTGTGATGGTGTTGTGATGGTATGGTGGTGTTGTGATGGTGTTGTGATGGTGTTGTGATGGTGTTGTGTGGTGGTGTTGTGATGGTGTTGTGGTGGTGTTGTGATGGTGTTGTGATGGTGTTGTGATGGTATGGTGGTGTTGTGATGGTGTTGTGGTGGTATGGTGGTGTTGTGATGGTGTTGTGGTGGTGTTGTGGTGGTGTTGTGATGGTGTTGTGATGGTATGGTGGTGTTGTGATGGTGTTTTGATGGTGTTGTGATGGTATGGTGGTGTTGTGGTGGTGTTGTGATGGTGTTGTGATGGTGTTGTGGTGGTATGGTGGTGTTGTGATGGTGTTGTGGTGGTGTCGTGGTGGTGTTGTGATGGTGTTGTGATGGTGTTGTGGTGGTTTAGTGTGAGTCAGTGTGAGATCCTGCAGTATTGTTACAGAGATATAAATACTTAGACAGCTTCCTGCTTCTCCGTCCCAGCTGAGCACCGACGGACACAATAGACCCAGAGAACTGAGAGAGGCCTTCATGGAGGATTAACACAAACAAGACTCCTTCATAGTTTCATTTAGAGCGTGACAGATGGAAAGACACAAAGACAGGGACATATCTAGAGTTTGTTGAGTTTTAAAATGATAAGAATTAAAGAAGTGATTGCATTTAAAAGCATTGCTATGACTGCCACTCCTCAGTCAATGACCTCTACAATTGCTCTTACTTTCTAAGAATATAATGCTCATTTTCAGGTGTATATCAGTATGTAGCAGTGACGTGCGGTGAGGTTCATGGCTGGTGAGGCACTGACTCTTTCAGAGTCAGATTTACAAATATTATATTTTGACCTTAATCGAAATATTCGGATATTTTCAAAAGCTTTTTTAGTCTGATGTTTCGATTCATTTTAAACAGACCGTTCAACAAAAGGATACCCAAAATCTAAATATTGGATTGTTCTTTCTTAGTAAGATCCCATTTTCATTACAATTGTGGTCTTACCTTGACTTGAAGATGAAGTCCATGCTATCCTTCTGGACAACAATCTCTATTACTTTTTTGTAAAAGTCCTCCTTATCTTCCTCTAGTTTCAAAAGTCTAATTTGTTGTTTGCGTCTACCGTCTCTGCGTAGAATAACAGTACCAACAAGAACCTGTGGGCTCACGTGCGCCCCTCAGTGCGGCAGAGGTTATGGCTGCCTCCCCTGGTGCTTTTTTCATTGCCGTTGTACGATGAGACAGCGAGCCTAAATAATATCATATATACGAGAAATAAGTTATTTAGAGACTATGGATGGCGAGGATAAATGTAATAAAGGGATCTACAAACATTACATTGGTGACCTACAGTGAGATGGTAACAGGCATGCGCTTAGGGCCCGCGCTCCAGCCAGTTTCTGTGGGGTGACGCATTCTGAGGTGAGGCAGAGCTCATCTGTGCCTCACCTCACCCCACAGTAACTGGCTTGAGCGCACTCACAAAATAAGTGCCCGCGCAAAATTAGTGCCCGCGCTCCAGCCAGTTACTGTGGGCTTACGTGAGGCAGAGCTCGTCCCTGCCTGACTTCTCATCGCTCCCCGTAGTTTAGCGGAGCACGGCACATTTGCTGATTTTGACTATAAAAAGCGATTGGAATCATACATAAATCACACTTACAACACAGATCAGTGGAGACATTTTATTATTATTACTATTTAGTTTTTCTTTAGTTGTTTTTCCGTTACATTGGAGTATGACAGGTGAGGCTCTGCCTTCCCTGCCTCCCCTGACTGCACGTCGCTGGTATGTAGTGTCTCTACTTTAAAGAGTCCTCTCCTGCTGATGTTCAGGTGTATATCAGTATTTAGTGTCTCTACTTTAAAGAGTCCTCTCCTGCTGATGTTCAGGTGTATATCAGTATGTGGTGTCTCTACTTTAAAGAGTCCTCTCCTGCTGATGTTCAGGTGTATATCAGTATGTAGTGTCTCTACTTTAAAGAGTCCTCTCCTGCTGATGTTCAGGTTTATATCAGTATGTAGTATCTCTACTTTAAAGAGTCCTCTCCTGCTGATGTTCAGGTGTATATCAGTATGTAGTGTCTCTACTTTAAAGAGTCCTCTCCTGCTGATGTTCAGGTTTATATCAGTATGTAGTATCTCTACTTTAAAGAGTCCTCTCCTGCTGATGTTCAGGTGTATATCAGTATGTAGTGTCTCTACTTTAAAGAATCCTCTCCTGTTGATGTTCAGGTGTATATCAGTATGTAGTGTCTCTACTTTAAAGAGTCCTCTCCTGCTGATGTTCAGGTGTATATCAGTATGTAGTGTCTCTACTTTAAAGAGTCCTCTCCTGCTGATGTCAGGTGTATATCAGTATGTAGTGTCTCTACTTTAAAGAGTCCTCTCCTGTTGATGTTCAGGTGTATATTAGTATGTAGTGTCTCTACTTTAAAGAGTCCTCTCCTGCTGATGTTCAGGTGTATATCAGTATGTAGTGTTTCTACTTTAAAGAGTCCTCTCCTGCTGATGTTCTGGTGTATATCAGTATGTAGTGTCTCTACTTTAAAGAGTCCGAAACCAGAGCCCAGTCTGCTCTGATTGGTTAGCTGGCCGGCTCTGTTGTGATTGGGCAACCACTTAGAGATGATCACATACAATTGGAGCGATAGCCGATAGAAGCGCGAGTGTTACATAGTGATGTCACGTTGCTCCTTAAGTGAACAAATATTCCTTTATATTTAAAATTAAATATACTAAAGCTGTCGGATAAGACTGGTCGAGTATAAAGTATTTTTTTCCTTTCAAATGTCGATGATATAAGTCGGAAATATTTAAGTATTGCACAAGAGAGTTCAGCCTCCTGACAGCCTGGTGTAAACAACTGTTCTTTAGTCTGGTGGTGCTCGACCTCAGGCTGCAGCGTATCTCTAAAATAAATAAATCAGGACGTTACATCATGAGTGTAGAAGTCTGTCTGTGAAGCAGCTGGACAGAAACACACTTTATTTATGAAACACCAGCAGAGGAGGACGTCCTCTCTCTCTCTCTTCTGACGTCTCTTTTCAAAGCCCTCACACCCTCAGGGCTTTGCTTTCTGAGTGGGTTATAAGGAGATTTTGCCGGGAAGAAAAAAAAATGTTTGGTAAGCCCCTGGAGTCTCAGTATTGAATGATGTGTGAGAGAGGAAGCGAGAAGGCTGGAGGACGCTCTCTCTGTCTTTTGCAAAGATTGTGAATTGGTATATTGTGTAATCTCATCACACTGCAGGGTTCAGAGAGAGTAGCAGGGCAGGAAATCAGCGGATACATCTTTAAATCCAACAGAAGGCAGTGTGTGTGTGTGTGTACACAGAGACATCTACTCAATTCAGAGTCAATTCTACATATTCGACATATAAATGTATGTTTTTATTTAATCATCATATTTTAACACAGATATAAGAAACTTAGAAAACATATTTTATATTTATACAACATATACCGCAGAAATGCCTGTTTCATGATTCATGTCAAGTCGAGGCAATTTCATTTCTGTTGCCAGATATCCCAAATGACAGTTTGCCTTCAGGGGATTTACTTTGTGCACGTGACACCCACTGTCCTTGGACCGGCATTTCAGATAAGAAAGAGGAAGAAGTCCCAGCAAAGAGATCTGAGAAAATGGAAAAACAAAAGAGGAAGAGAAACGTAGGGATTCCTTTGAGCGGATGGACAGACAAGCGATAGACGTTTGAATGAGTGTGTAGACTATCAGGATGACACATTTATAGATTGTAAATAGTTGTAGTACTGTGGGAAGCTACTACTACTACACATACTCTTCTAGAGCAGCTCCAGTTATCATGGAGTGTGTTTGTGAAGTGACTTTATAATAAAGCCTAGCCCTCCAGACGCTGTGTATTCACTCAGTCCTCGAGACCGAGTGAATCGATGCAACAATATGAATCCCTTTCAAATAAAGTAAACATATAGGTACAACGAAAATAAAAGTAAAAAGATAATAGTAATAAAAACGTCATAATTCTAATAGGTTAAACAATTACAAATATTAAAAGGAACTGTTGCAATTAAAACTTTGGGTTGTTGGTTGTTCCTAGAGTCTCTAAAAGTACAATGGGAGCCAGAGCCTTTTCTTATCAAGCTCCACATTTGTGGAATCAGCTTCCAGTTTGTGTTCGGGCGGCAGACACCCTATCCGTTTTTAAGAGTGCGCTTAAGACCTTCCTTTTTGATAAAGCTTATAGTTAGGGCTGATTAGATTCAGCCCCTAGTTTAGCTGCTATAGGCTTAGTTTGTCGGGGGACACTTTACTTCTTCCTTCTCTCTGTCTGTACCTGTGTACTCTCATGTTCCGAATAACCCAGCTTCCCCAAATTTCTTTTTGGTGTCTATCTACGCCGGGACCCTGAGTCGTGGCTGATCCTGTTGCTGTGGTCCTGAGTCCTGGATCGCGAGCCCTGGATCTTGAGTCGTGGCTGTGCCTGTTGCTGTGGTCCTGGATCATAAGTCCTGGATGGATATCCTCGTGGATTCATCTTCTTATTATAGACACATGCATTTCCAAACATTTGGACTACCTATGTTGTAAATGTATTATCTTCTCAATTTACACACGGCATCTATTGCACGTCTGTCCGTCCTGGGAGGGGATCCCTCCTCTGTTGCTCTCCCTGAGGTTTCTCCCATGTTCCCCTTTAAACTGTGGGTTTCTCTTGAAGTTTTTCCTTGTACGATGTGAGGGTCTAAGGACAGAGGGTGTCGTATTGTCTACTGATATTCTGTACAAACTGTGAAGTCCACTGAGACAAATGTAACATTTGTGATATTGGGCTATATAAATAAAATTGATTGATATAAATAAACATTGAAAACTGTTAAATAATAATATAGGATAAAACCTTTAAGACCTATAAAATAAATAAAACAATATAAAAGTAGGTAAATAGTAAAGACTAAAATACCATTTAAAGGGGGGGTTGCTTATAAAAAGCTCAACTAAAAAGATGTGTCTTATGGAGTGTGTTTGTGAAGTGACTTAATAACCCTCCCTCCAGACGCTGTGTATTGACTGTGACTCAGTCCTCAGGCCCTGGTGACCATCACTGTGTTCCCTTAGCAACGACCAATCAGACAGGACCAGTTCCCCCCCGACCACCCCTGACCGAGGCCTGCATCACACACATCAACACATCACACACAACACACACAACTCACACAACACAGCCATCATGTCATTAAATCTGCTGATGACTCCACTGCACGGCGGCTCCTCAATAACAAGCATGAGTCAGCAGATCTGCTGCAGGACGGACAAATATGTCTGAGTCGAGGAGATGGCGATGGCTCTAGACTTCAAAAGGACCTCTAAATATCTGTGGAGGAAGTGCTCCGTCACATATTCCCTGTCAGAGGGACAACCATCAAAGGTCACCTATTATGCAAAATCCACTTCTTCACGTCTTTTCTACATCAACATGTGTCCCCTCTTCTTCATGCCTCTTTTACATCAGCATGTGTCCCCTCTTCTTCATGTCTCTTCTACATCAACATGTGTCCCCTCTTCTTCATGTCTCTTCTACATCAACATGTGTCCCCTCTTCTTCATGTCTCTTCTAAATCAACATGTGTCCCCTCTTCTTCATGTCTCTTCTACATCAACATGTGTCCCCTCTTCTTCATGTCTCTTCTACATCAACATGTGTCCCCTCTTCCTCATGTCTCTTCTACATCAACAGGTGTCCCCTCTTCTTCATGTCTCTTCTACATCAACATGTGTCCCCTCTTCTTCATGTCTCTTCTACATCAACATGTGTCCCCTCTGTGGAAAGAGACTCTGAAAGTCTCAGGAACAAAGATTCTCTCTCTTTTTCTCCTGATCCATTTCTATAAAAACCTGTCTGAAAATGAGCTGATCAGATTTTGGCCACTTGATGATGTCATAACGATGTTTTGTCTTGTGTAACCATTAGCCAATCAGCAACCAAAGTAACCCCCCCCCCCCCCCACCTTATCACCTGAATCTCCTCCTAGAGCACCATTGAGTTCTTTGTAACCAAATGTCTCTCAGAGGGGCGTGGGGAGGGGCTCCTTATTTTCATCTAAAGTAACAGACAGAGAATCAGCACTTTGGAAACAGGGCTGAAACAGAGGGGATTATGGGATGCTGCAATGATCTGTTTGGTGTTTCAGCCAATCAGAGACAGGCTCTGTATATATCTGAGACCTGTGATATATTGATGAAGAACAGTATGATAGGGGACCTTTAAAGGAGCATGCTGCATCCTCATGTGGAAACATTCGGCATTTAAAATATGCATAAACAGCTTCCTGCAAACAGCAAGTGTATTCAAGAAGCACTGTTTACTTCTTCTTTGTCAGATGTATTTGATGTCAGCATACTTTGAATGAAAGAGCCTCTGATGTGGTGGAGGCCACATGTTGGTGTCTGAGGAAAACCTCCGGATAAACGGTTTGACTTTCCATTGTTTTTTTAGGTTTTGTGTGTTTGTCTCTTTTTGTCGTAGTGGGAGGTCATTTCCTTTTTGTGTGATTTACTTTGTGGATTTTTCTTTTGCAAACTAAAGGTTTATATAAGCAAAGTGTTTATTTTCAATGTTTGATCAAATCAACAATTCAATAAGAAAAAAGACTAGCATGCCATCATTGTCCCGGCAGTGGCTCAGTCAGTAGGGGCTTGGACTGGGAGCCGTAGGGTCGCCGGTTCAAGTCCCCGACCAGACCTAAAATATGGAGCGTGGACTGCTACTTGGAGAGGTCCCAGTTCACCTCCTGCCCTGCCGTGGTGCCCTTGAGCAAGGCACCGGACACCCCCCTTCCCCCCTCACTCCCATTGCTCCCCGGGCGCTGTACAATAGCTGCTCCTGGTACTACGATGGGTTAAAGCAGAGAACACATGTCACTGTGTGCGCTGTGTGTTCTGCATGTGTGACCATTAAAGAGGGTTTCATCCCTCCCATTCTATTCTATCGAACATATTGTATTTCTTCATATGATAGTTTCATGTAATATGTGACGTATTACATGAAACTATCATATGAAGAAATTCAATTCACATCCGATATTAGATGTATTATAACATACAAGGAGTTCAAATGTATTTCTTTCCTGGAGGTGATATAAAGGGTTCCTGATTTTCCACATGTGATTAAAAGTAAACAAAATGTCTTATATGTAAGGAAGTGAAATAAACCAATTTTCTATAAAGTGTTTTTCTCAAAAACATGCTCACAATCATACAGAAATGATTTGCAAACACAGCGCCAAAGACGAAGGCATGTGATCTCACAGATTCAAACCATTACTTTCCATCAGAGTGATTGGTAACCCGCCTTCGTTTCAATTATTGCACCTATCAGTTTTCTGGAATCATTATCATTTCGTTTGCACCTCAGCAGAGAGTGTGATATTTGCAATGCTAATGATGCTAATGTGTCAGATGGGACTCAGTGTGTGTACGTTTTGCACAGGATGATGTACTTTCTCGTGGAAAGTAACTCATCTGATGTTATCTGAGTGCTGTGAGTAAGAAGAGTGACATCCAGACATCATATTCATGCATTCAGGTGGAAAGTCTCTCTGTGTTCAGTCAAAGAAACATGATAACACATGTCCAGTCAGCTGTGAAGACAGATAGCGTCTCCATTGTTAATCCCACCTACAACCTTCAAATCTGTGATGGTGTGTTCAGCCTAGCACATAGCACAGAAGAGAGAAATACACTTTCTAATCACTCCAAGACGGTCTAATTGTACCCAGAAATACAGAAAATGTGTGCTAATAGAATTTCTTTAGTTGTAAGGGTTCAAATCCAAATCTTCATCCCATCTCCTCATCAAATCCAGATCTCAATCATCATCATCACCAGTGTCTAGACCCTGGGGGGGGGTTTCCAATATGCTCACGGTTGCATTTCCCCCTTTAGATACGATTTCAGGATCGGGGTCTAATCGCCAAACACTTTTAACATTTATCATATGGCGCCATATGTGTCAATAAATGATCTTTAAACACAATGAAGTCTCTCCTGATTGGGTTAGGGTTAGGGTTAGGGTTAGGGTTAGGGTTAGGATTGAAATGGCCTGTGGAATGAAACTGTCCCTGACTCATGGTGGTTTCGGTCCTGGTAACAGTTTGTTTTTGGGGGTCTGTATAATCCTGAGGGCTTTCTTCCTGAGCCTCTGGGAGTAAAGATCCTCCAGCTTCTGCAGCATGTGACTATAGCTCCACTTTGACAGAGTTGTGTTGGAAACTTCGAGGCTCAGGATCTGGATGCACGCTGGGAAGAGAGACGAAAAAGCCCTGCTAGGATCTCACTCCCCAGAAGAAGAGTGTGACATGAAAGGCTGACAGAAAGTGAAATATCTGCAGATTCCATATGGAGGTGCTGATGGTGCAGCGCCTGTAGCTCGAACTCCTCAAATAACACACACACACAACACACCCACAACACACACACACACACACACACACACCACACACACACACACACACACACACACTTCTCAGCAACTTCTACTTTTCTGTCGATTTACTTCATTTCCCAAAATAGGGTTTCTTAAAAGATGCTTTCCTGGCGCTCTTTCTTTAGACCTTATACCAGAATGTAGTGGATACAATAAGGGTTGCTATTGTTGTTAAATGTACGATCAATATGATGCATTCAAGGACTTTATTGGTTATGTAGTGTCTGCATGTATTGATATATGGTATGATAGATATTCATATATTTCCAGTTTTGAAGCACGTCCTTCTGCTGCGTGCATTTCATTTTGTTTGAATGTGTTTACGATTAAACACTTGATGTTTTCACTGCTTTTAGAAACTGTTTTCGGTAACACTTTAGATCAAGGTACACTTATTCACCATCAACTAGTTGTTCATTAACATATTAGAGTCAAACTACCAGCTTATTGGTTATGAACAAGACTTCACTTTAAAATAGGGAACATATATTCTGAGTTAGAAATAACACATTTTGAGTTATTTAGACACAAATAACACTTTTAGTTTCATGTCTTGTTACATGAGAACAGATCATATCTGTTAAGTGTTGTTAAGGGAGAGTTACTGTTCTCATTAGGCCCATATTGAGCATATTAAGACCAAAGCTCATGCACAACAACTTCCTTACTTGCAATAAATCAGCACTAATTAGAGGGTTATTGAGGAAAAACTCAGAATAAGAACAAGGCATTAATAAGAGTTTTATAATGACTAATAACGAGCCAATATACTGCTAATAAGCAGGTTAATGAACAGCTAGTTGATGGTTAATTTGTGTACTTTAAAATAAAGTGTTACCCAGTTTTCTTAATTCTGTCATCAACCCCACAAACAAAGTAAAGACATTTCCCAAAATATCAAAACATATTTTAAAAATGACTAAAACCACATATTGATGAACCCTTACGTTGTGTTCGGGTCTCCTGTGACCCGTTTTCAAGTTCAAATGATATAATAACTACGCTCTAGTTTTTTGTATCGGAACAGAACACTACAAAACAGATTTTGACAATTCTTGCCAAGTCTGAAGGTCTCTAAAAACAAAGTGTATAATTTGGTGTTCAGGGGAGACCCAGCAGAATTGTTTTGGGTGACTTGAGGTCAAATGTTGCCCAATCAACATTCATCTTTGACTTTAGACACCCCTCCCCCCCCCCCCTTCATCAACTGTAACAATCATTTTTCGCAACATGCACCTGGATTTCCAAACATCCCAATGTCCAAGAATCTGAGCTTTAATGACTTTCACAAAGACTCCTAAAGACATCAAGGAGAGAGAACACATGGGTCCAGTTTTAATAACGTAACTCTGCCATTTGTTATTTAAGATTATTTTGAAACCCTGGCCTAGGAAGATATTTAGAAACTAAGGATGCTATATCACTTTTTTTAATCGTAAAACGTTCTCCTTTAACCCTTGAAACCCCACAACCTGCCTCCAGTGGGTTGGAACAATTACTACAAATAGGAAATGGAATTATAGTTGGATTTTCAAATATCCCAATGAACCAAATCTGAGCTTTAATGACTTTAATAAAGACTCCAAAAAACATCAAGAGTAGAGAACACATGGGTCCAGTTCTAATAACCTTACAGTGGTTTTTGGATTGATTTTAAGATGTTCCTTTTTACTTTTAAAGCCTGGACCTCGAAGATGTGTATTTACTGTTTGCTGTTAAAGCCCCTCAGGGTGCTACATCAATATCTTATTTTAAATTACTTTTGAGGAATTTACTTTATCAAATGTATTTCCTATAACCAGGGCCGGCCCTAGACTTTTGGGGGCCCTAAGCGAGCTTTGGCTTGGGGGCCCCCCTCACTCTAGCGCGTTCTCACTACACACAACACGGAACCAACTTTTGTCTTATGATGTTAGCATAAGCACACATATTGTATAAATAAGCATGTAAACACCGTGGACCTAACCTCCTCTGGGGGGGGGGGGGGGGGGTCCGGGGGCATGCTCCCCCGGGAAGATTTGTTTTAAAATATTGAAGTTGAAAGCATCAATCTGGTGCACTTTGAGAGCAAAATGAAGAGATCTATGGACTCATCTCTCAACACCCATATGAAACAGAACTGTAAACAGATTTTATAAATCCCTCTCCTTTTTAACTGTATTCTTGTTTTGTCATATAGTATTTCATAACTGTTTTTCATGTATTCTCTCTGGCTGTCCATCTCATAATGTTCACATAGAAACTATCTGTCAATAGGAATATCATTCAGAAGAATTATAATTTCATGCAAAAATCTGTCACAAAAAGAGGTATTTCAGTGCTAGGTTGATGCTTAGCTAAGCTAACTATGAAACACGTTAACTGACAGCACTCCGGATCAACTGTGTTCTGTAAGGTAGCTTCTAGCTTCATGTCGAACAGTAAGTCAACATTTCCCAGAGAGCTTTCTTTGAAATCACCAGGTAACGCTAAAAAACATTACATTTAGATTGTATGATAAAGTGTTTATTTAATATCTCTGGCTAGCTATAGCTACTTGCTAACGGTTTAGCTTACCCCCGCGATTCAAAGTAACGTCAACAACGTAGCTGTAATTTATGCTTTGCTTACATGTTCGCATAACTTGGAAGTTTACTGACATTGACATCCCTTGTTTACCTGGCTCAGGTGGTGGCTCTGGGGTTGTTGTGAGCCACCTCTTGAGAATTGTTGTCTTTTTTAAGAAAAAAATGTTCGAGTCCGACTGACAGTTTATTTTAAACATTGTCACAGCTCACAGGATAGGTACCTGTCAGCCAATAAGACAGATGTTTATTTCCATTCAACTCTCTGGTTGGTCTGGTGTCTTGCCTCTGTTGCATTCACTGAACACGGGAAATTACAATCCTGCCGTCCTCTCTAGTGTCATGATGAGGTTCAGGTAAAGCACGGTTAATGGATTATATTTTTGACTCAATAATATAATACATGACTTTGAGAGTAGGCAATCTAGGCATATTAACTAAAGCGGCCGCTTATGTCGCTTAATGGGTCGGGCCGGCTCTGCCTATAACTTGTACTTTAACCCTTAAAACCCAATAACCTGCCGTTGGGTTTAAAGGGCACTCTCTTTATTTTCTGATGGGAAAATGTAAGTAATCATTATAGCCCAAAGCTGAAAAAAACTAACAAAATTATAGTTGGATTTTTAAATTTCCCAACGTAAAATTCTGCCTTTTAAACGCAAAATGTTGATAGACGTGCACATCTTTTTGTTAACAATAAGTTGGTATTTTAACAGTTTATTTTCTACCTATAAAATTGTTGCTAACAATGACTTATTTCAGACTGAAAAAGAGTGAAAAAGGCTAAAAGTGAACAAACTATTAAAATATATCAGCCAGACAAATAGTAAGTGAATTGTGTGCATGGTGTACCAAGGACATTTAGACTTTGACACTATCTGTTATCTACTTATCAACTAAGTTATGTATTAATGAAGTCCTAAAACCAATCAGGTATGAAGTAAAACATGTAACGCTCAGTAAAAAATACTAGTTACCAGAAAGTTTGTGTACTAAGCAGAGGTAGAAGTACTCAGATCTTGTACTTCAGTAAAAGTAGAAGTACTCAGATCTTGTACTTTAGTAAAGGTAGAAGTACTCAGATCTTGTACTTTAGTAAAGGTAGAAGTACTCAGATCTTGTACTTTAGTAAAAGTAGAAGTACTCAGATCTTGTACTTTAGTAAAAGTAGAAGAGGAAACACAAAAGCAGTCAAAAACAGGATATGAAATGCATATATTTCGGATATTATTATTTAAATAGCACTTTAAACGGTTAATTGTTGAGCAGGTAAACCGAAATTCACTACAGTGTACCCCGTTTTTAATTTGAGTGCTGTCTCCGCCCGGTTGGCTCTCTTCGGTGTACGCTGGCTTAAACAGACACAAAACATTTGCAGTAATATGCATTTCTTCCCCCGCAGATTTAGACGACTTCTGAGATTTCTAATATATTTATCCCTGCTTTCTACGTCTTTTAATTTCGGTTTATCCTCGGTTTAATTTCAGCCGAGCGAACGCCTGCTGAGTCTGTTCTCTTTTATCTGAGTCCTTGAGCCTCGTTAACACAGCATTGCTCTCGAGGGAATCCACTGGAACCAGCAGCATATTGATCCATACAACCAGAACAACTGAATATAAATGAAGGGTTTTCACTGCACTAACACAGCCCACCATCATCATCATCATCTTCATCATCATCTAACAGTGGCTGCAGTATTTCTATTCATTACTGTCAATATTGTGGTGTGGTTTAAACTATAATTATTAAGGAAATTATGTTTAAGCGTCTTTCAGCATTAGGGGAAATGATTATTATTATAAGCACAGTGAGATTAACCGTGACACCAAAGGAGATTATGAACATTGGAATGGATTAGTTTTCTGATGACCTTATTGATTAAAAGACTCATTATTTAGCTTTATATCTTACAAAAGTGGTGAAATACAGCAGCTGAGACTTATTGATTATCACACTGACTTAATCTATACGTTCCCTGATGAGCAAATTACCTTAGTTTCCGTTTACAGGAACATTATACATAATTAAACAATTCTCACTGAAATAACAATAATGACATAACAGAGAAAGAGTGACCGAGCAAGAGAGAGATTTCATTGCTTTGACAACATGGCTCATCTATCATTAAAGCCAATAGAGAATGTAAATTAAAGTGAAGAAAGATATAGTATGGTATAGTAGTATAGCTCGAGCTGGTTTCTCCAAAATGACCTACCCCACCTTTAAGTCTCAGGCTCCTCCAACAATGCAACATACAATGTTATTATAAAAAAGATAAAAAGGGAAATAGTGCAATGTATAAACTATACAATTGATAGATAAACTATATATGTCAGTGCCACATTAAACATGACATGAAAGATATAATCAGGTGGGTTTAAAGAGGGAGTGAGCTAGAGAGAGAGAGAGGGAGAGAGAGATGGAGAAGAGAGAGAGAGAGATAGAGATAGAGATGCAGAGAGAGAGAGAGATGCAGAGAGAGAGAGAGAGAGAGAGAGAGAGAGAAAGAGAGAGAGATGGAGAGAGAGATATAAAGAGAGAGAGAGAGAGAGATGGAGAAGAGAGAGAGAGATAGAGATAGAGATAGAGAGAGAGAAAGAGAGAGAGAGAGAGATGCAGAGAGAGATAGAGAGAGAGAGATGGAGAGAGAGAGAAAGAGAGAGAAAGAGAGATAGAGATAGAGAGAGATAGAGAGAGAGAAAGAGAGAGATGCAGAGAGAGATAGAGAGAGAGAAAGAGAGATGGAGAGAGAGAGAGAAAGAGAGAGAAAGAGAGAGAGATAGAGAGAGAGAGAGAGAGAGAAAGAGAGAGAGATGGAGAGAGAGATATAAAGAGAGAGAGAGAGAGAGATGGAGAAGAGAGAGAGATAGAGATAGAGATAGAGAGAGAGAAAGAGAGAGAGAGAGAGATGCAGAGAGAGATAGAGAGAGAGAGATGGAGAGAGAGAGAAAGAGAGAGAAAGAGAGATAGAGATAGAGAGAGAGATAGAGAGAGAGAAAGAGAGAGATGCAGAGAGAGATAGAGAGAGAGAAAGAGAGATGGAGAGAGAGAGAGAAAGAGAGAGAAAGAGAGAGAGATAGAGAGAGAGAGAGAGAGAGAAGAGAGAGAGAGAGAGATAGAGAGAGAGATGGAGAGAGAGATAGAGAGATAGATGGAGAGAGAGAGAGAGAGAGATAGAGAGGCTGAATGGAAAAGGTAGAGCGACATAGACACACAGTGGAGGAGTGGAAGTGCATACATACTATAATAAAAAACACAGATAGAAAACTATTTTAAGAACACTATAATAACTTACAAAAAAACATGTCAAAATATAGTAAAATAGAAAATAATATAAAGCAGTAATTTACATTGAAATATAATGCAATAACATATAAAATTGGCAATTGCACATCTTAAATCCCAGGCAGGCAACAACCCAAAACACAATATGTTTTATAAAAAGGATAAAATACTGCAAGAGACACAATGGTGCAAGGTATAACATCATGTATGTCATTTGTGCCACATTAACCATGACATGGAAGATATAATCAGGTGTGTTTAAAGAGGGAGTGAGCTGGAGAGAGAGAGAGAGAGAGATAGAGGGGCTGAATGGAAAAGGTAGAGCGACATAGACACACAGTGAGGAGTGGAAGAGAGAGAGAGAGTCGCCATTACTGCTGGCAGAAAGAGGGGAGGGAGCACAGAGGAAAGGTTTCAGCTTTCAGCGCATACCTCACTAACAACACCGAAAATACACAAGAAAATACAGGCTAACCGGCCGATTGGAAGTACAGGACTTAACCCATCAAATAAACCCAACTTCGGATCTCGCTGAGGACACTAAACATCGCAGATTGTGGATTTTAAAAAGGAGTTTTCTTGCCTTGTAAATTGTGGGAATGCTTTCTCCTCTTTTCCGTGGTATGTGGATCTGGGAGCGACCATGTTAAAAGGTGGGTAGGGGAATGTATTTGGACTGGGATTGGGATTCATTATCTTTTGCTAGGAATTTCTTCTATGGGCGAAACCTAGGCTTAATAGTGAGGTATTCTGTGTTCAACCAAACCGTTTCTTCATCACTAGTCATTGTAGGGATGTTCATATGAATGCGGGATGTTTTAACAAACCCCCATTTGTTGTTTTAACCCGTTTTCTTCCCAAACGTTAGACTGGGTTTGGTGTAGCTAATGCTATCAAGCTAACTATTCCTCACCCGCTTTTGGCATGCGATGCTAACATAGCTTGGTAGCTAATCGGGATTTGGAAAAGGTGGGTTTTTTTCTTCCTCTTATCCCGGAGAATCAGGGCCAAAACGGGCCTCTTTAATGCCCTGTATACCCCCAGGAGGGTGTAATAACTGCCGTATCAAATGCTGTGGTTCCGAGTGTTAGCTACGGTGCTTTGACGCATTCATATATGTTGGTTTTTAATTTAACTTACTCATTAACAATAACTCACTTTCATCGTCCTACGTGATGATTGACGTGATATCCACCCTTTTCTATCGGTTTCATTTTGACATGAAATCAAATGAAATGGGGCTCAAATGGACAATTACTTAGGAAATAAAAAAAGAAGATTAATGTCTTAATGACTGTGCTGACATCCCAGTTAAGAGCCTTCACACTGAGCCAGCTTTCATCTCTTATTCCAGTTTGTTTAAAGCACATTATCGAGTTATTCTAGAAGTTTCTGGGTTGTTTTTTAACCTTAATGTCCTGCTAATCGCTAACATTAGCATGGATGGATGCAGGGTCACATCCAGGAGTGATACTCTGGATTTTCCAACATTAACCAGGTTGTTTTTGTAATGATTTGAGCTATAAAGACAAGTTGAAAAGACACTTTAACACGAGCAACTTATGAAGTGTTTATGTGGTGTTCAGATGCAGGAGTCAGTGGGCTTGTCCTGCAGACATGCATGTCATTGCAGCTCCATGACCCAAACTCTCTTTAAAGGGACAATCCTGCTTTTATTCAATGAGATACTGGTTTTCTGCAGCCATATGCAGACCTTTCAGAGTACTGGGGTGATATAAAACATGGCCTTTCTTCTATTGCATATACTGTTAAATATATATATAGATGGATAAGATAAGATCTGCTTTATTCATCCAAAATTGGGCAATGTTTTCGTTACAAAAGAATGTTAAAACAGGGCATTGCACATAATTAACAGTAGAAAATAGACAACATAAACAAATCAAAATAGAAAATAAAACAGATTGAAAAAGTCAAATATATATATACATATGCAGACCTTCCAGGGTACTGTGGTGATATAAAACATGGCCTTTCTTCTATTGCATATACTGTTAAATATATATAGATGGATTGATGGATACAATATACTTTATTCATCCAAAATTGGGATATATTTCATTACAGCAGCGTGTTTAAAACAAGGCATTGCACATAATGTGTAGAAAATAAACACATATACAACACAAACGGATCAAAATAAAACAGATTGAGAAAGTAAAATATATATATATACATATGCAGACCTTTCAGTGTACTGTGGTGATATAAAATATGGCCATTCTTCTATTGCATTAAATACATAAAAATGGATAGATAGATAGATATATTGATAGATAGACAGTAGCAGAAACACATAGGGTCGTATATAAAGTAGTGTTACACGATAAATCAATCTTTCTTTCATTATCTTTCTTTAGCATATGCAAGGACTCGGTGAATAATTAGATTTGGTTCTGTTTACTATCATCGTCACAGTCGGGGGTTTTTCTCCTCGTTGTGTTTGAAGCAAAGCTGTTCAAATGAATTGGGATATCAGCTGTCGTGAAGGTAGAACATGTTGTTTGGAAACATTATTTTAATGTGGTTGCTGTTGCCAATAGCAGCCGTAACAACTTCTGTCCCAATAACGTGCAAGATGGATGCTCTTGAGATGTTGATATCAGCTTTATTAGTGTTGATTCAAATGAATAGGCATGTCTGTAAGGTCGTGCATTGACATGTGCCCTGAGACCAGATATATAGATGAAAGATTCAAGGCTTTCATTGTCATGTGTACATAAAGTGTAGATATGACAATGGAAATCTGAGGTCACAGGCTCCTCCAACAGTGCAACACAATAAATAAATATAACGTTTTTTTTTTTTTTTTTTATGTCGTATACATTTAATTAATCCATTTGGTGATATGTAATTAACTTAGGCACCCCTCCCATAAAAAAAAATACCTCATATTCGAATACCTGAATCATTTTGAATATTCAATGAATCATTCCCATCCCTAGTGTTTAACAGTCTTATGGCCTGTGGATAGATAGATAGATGGATAGATAGAGAGGTAGGTAGGTAGGTAGGTAGGTAGATAGATAGATAGATAGAGAGAGAGAGAGGTAGGTAGGTAGATAGATAGAGAGATAGATAGATAGATGGATGGATGGATAGATGGATAGAGAGGTAGAGAGGTAGATAGATAGAGAGATAGATGGATAGATAGAGAGATAGATAGAGAGAGAGGTAGGTAGGTAGGTAGATAGATAGATAGAGAGATAGATAGATGGATGGATGGATAGAGAGGTAGAGAGGTAGATAGATAGAGAGATAGATGGATAGATAGATAGATAGATACAGAGGTAGGTAGATAGGTAGGGAGATGGATGGATGGATGGATGGATATATGGATAGATAGATGGATAGATAGATAGATAGATGGATATATGGATAGATAGATGGATATATGGATAGATAGATGGATATATGGATAGATAGATAGATAGGTAGGTAGGTAGGTAGGTAGATAGATAGATAGATAGAGAGGTAGATAGATAGAGAGGTAGGTAGGTAGATAGATAGATAGATAGAGAGGTAGGTAGATAGGTAGGGAGATGGATGGATGGATGGATGGATGGATATATGGATAGATAGATATATAGATGGATATATGGATAGACAGGTGCTCAGGTCTGAATCTGGGCTCTGGGAGAGAGTCACGTTTAAAATAATCTGTTTTATAAAGATCCAGAAAATAAATGATCTTCCATGAAATACTTTGCCTGGTGCCTCGCATAGTTTTGCACTAAAGTCATGGATGTAAACAAAGCTTTGTTTTTACTGGCATGGATCTTTTGTTGAGCAATTGCACAGTGAAAATGAAAAGCATGATGCCACTAACTCAGCAGAATGATTCCTTATTATGGGATGGCCTTACCTCTTATTACACACTTTACAGCAGAGAGACTTTTACTTAAGATTTCAGAAAGGTTGTGTGTTGTTGCTTTGATTTACAACTCCAGCATTCCTGATGATGGGCTAGCTGACATATAAAAGAGCCTGCAGCTGAAAAATGCCAGTGACAGGTAATGGTTTAAAAATGTGAAAGTGAGTACCCAGTAATCCTGTGAGGGGGGGGGGGGGGTCGGCCCTGACTCGTCTGTCATGATTTATAGTCAGAAAAGAGGGCAACTCTTTCATGTTTAGGGCTATTTTTTCTGTCTGTAGAGCTCCATCTTTGCCCACGTTTTGATTCATGTCTTCCAGTGGGAGTGGGTTTGTCTGTACTCAAGATCAGAATATCTTCTAGGGAAGGGGAACATGATGAGCCCGTGGCACCTCATTTAAAGACGATGAGACCCTTTTCTCTGTTGGAGCCCCTCTTTGAGATTCAGACTGAGAAAAACAAGTTTCCTTTTACCTAAAACATTCATTGGGTGCAGCTTTGAAAGGTCTACCGTCTTTGGCAGTGTCTCCGCTGGGTTTTAAGGCTTTACAGCATTTAGTCAACTCTAAAACCAGCTTGCCAAGTGATACCTTAATCTCCCCCCCCCCCCCCCCCCCCCCCTGCAGTGAATAGACTAATCATGAGGCTACTTTTAGCTATTTGTGCTGCACACGTTTCAGCTGTGATGTTTTGCAGTTATAAGAGGCTCCATCTGGGTGTTTACAGCTAACTGACTAGCTGTGCTACCCTTCCTCTCTTCATACATGTTAGCAGCTATCCATAGGCGCTTTCACACCAAGTACTTTGCCGTACTTAGTTCATCAGAACTTAGTTAATCAGAACTTAGTTCTGATCGCAGATCGCGTTCACACCGGAATAAGTCCCTGAGGGAGGATTAGGCAAATGAAGCCGCTGACGGCACTTCTTCTTCTTCTGCTTTGGGTTTACTGGCAGGCCGCAAACAACTTCACGGCGTATACTGCCACCCGAAGTCCCCGGCCGGAAGTCCCCGGAGTTGGGGACTGGCTTCAGTAGAAGCTGCTGGGACTCCCAGCAGCTTCTACTGAAGCCTTCCGAGTACCTCCTCATCTCCACCGCTCCCATGTTTTCTTTTGTGTTGCCATAAGTTAGTCTCTCTCCGTTTGTGCGCGGGGCTAATGCTAATAATGCTAATGCGAGGAAAATAAAATGGCGGCTTCACAAAACCTTTTTTGGAGTTTTACGGGGCGTGGTTTGCAATCCGCCCAGCCAATCAGAAATGGGAACCTTTTTCTCCCATGAAAGTACCTGCTCTCTAGCAGGGACGGAAAAGGGGTGAAAAGGTTCTCATGAACTAAGTTCTAGTTCCGGATTTTTTTGGTGTGAACGCAAATTTTCGGAACTATATCGGAACTAAAGTGGGAAAAGTACTCCGGTGTGAAAGCGCCTCATGAGTCTTGTAAGGACCCTGTTTGTTTACAACAGGGAAAATAGAACTTGATATTGGCCGACAATAATGCAAAACAGATGTTTGAATCGGGGTGAATGATCTGCTCAAACACTGTGGTTTGGATGGGAATCAGAGGGAGGAATGTAGGGCTGTAATAATCTGTTGGTTAGTCTATCAACACAATATTAATAGATTTTAGTTGTTGTAATTGAGGGTCTGAGTCTTTTGCCAAATAATGATTCCAAATCATTGTACTGTTTATTCAATATTCAGGACTTTTTTTCTGCTGTTTGTTGAAAGAAGGCAATTTGTAGACGTCTTGTTAATTTGTCAACAGTTAGTAATATAAATACCTTGCTTTAGGGTCACTTTAAAGTGTATGTGCACATGTATGTCGTGTGTTATTTCTTCATAAAAGCTCAGATATTCCTGCTTGCTTGCGAGGATCAGGTTCGTGCAGCAGAACAGTAGCTTTTGTAGCGTCCGCTGGTTGGATTTGTAAACCTGACAAACCTGCTTGTCAGTTTGCTTTCCGGCGTCATCTCATGTCCTGGGTGTGTTGGAGGATAATAGGCTTCTTGTCTGAGGTGGTAGTGTTATATATCAGCTGACTAAACATTAAAGGAACTTTTCCTGGGGGTTATTCGGCCTTGTTTACCCTGAGGTTATGCACAACTGTGTAGTGTTAACACAACAGCAAATACGTTATTTGATCTCTCTTTGGAATAGATTGCTGCACTTCTACAATACAAGTACAACAATATCTGTTTTCTTTTCTTATTACTGCCGTTTTGTATTCCATATTTTATTCATTTTTATTCCATTCCATTGCAATGTAAATACTATTATATTTATATTTTACTATATTTTTTATAATATTTTTAATATGTTTTTTATCTGTGTTTTAATTGTTGTATAGATGTATGCACCACAACACCTAGTCAAATTCCTCGTAAGTGTAAACCTACCTGGTGATAAACCTGTTTCTGATTCTTCAGGTTATGCACAACTGTGTAGTGTTAACACAACAGCAAATACGTTATTTGATCTCCCTTTGAAATACTAGATTACTGAACTTCTTCTGAATACATTTCCATACATTTAGCTTGTTTCTAAAGAAGGCTGTGGATGTGCTGAACTCCCAAAAGTCTATTTTCCTTGCACAAAACCCCCCACACAGGTGACCTCATCACCTTGGCTTCTATAAACAGTCAGGGGAAACCTCACTGCCTCGTGTCGAGCAACGAGTTTCGACTCTGGTGCAGTTTCTCAGGCTCAGCATGCCGTCGCGCTGCAGCTAGCGGTTCCAGCTCACGCAGGCAAATTCACTGGCTGATTGCCATCGTTCTGTAAAACACAACAATGACTGCAATTCTCCGCAGTTATCAGCCACTCGTTAGGTCATGCAAGAGTTAAAGGCTTATTTGACTGTGACAATCCCAGATGATACAGATAGAAAAGACCATCAGATGCAACATGTTTTAGTTTAACACTCTGTGAATGCAGTTATTTTACGCTGTTGTGTTGAAAAGATACTGTGCAAGAAGCTAAATGATTTCATCACACAGATAATCAAGAGTGCTAATTAGGATTAGTCATAACTAGAATGTAAGGCAAAACGCATTAAGAGAACGACGGGCAAAATAATCAGGATTATACGTTCAACCCTCATCATGTGCCGATGATGATAACAAATCTGTGAACTGATTCATTTTCTCTGTTTCATTCTCATGGGGACGCACATCATTTCTAGGTCAGTGGCTGTCAAAGGCCTGGAGTTGCATGCCATTTTTATCCTGCCTCGGCACAAATTGGTTGAAAGCACTTCTTTTTCTCTGCGAGAGGAAAGTGACATTGCTGAACACGGCCCGTGATTGGATTACTCTCCCTTTCTTTTATATGAATCATACTGTCACCCTTTGTCATCCAAAAAGTCCTTTTTGATATTGTAGTAAAAGGAAAAAACTGTGATGTTTTAAGACCAGCTCACGTTGTAACTAATACATGAAAGGCTGATCAAAAGCCTTTTTGTTAAGCTTTTACTATTTAGGAGGGATTATTTTGTTCTGCAGAAGTGTGATAATGTGTACCGTTGTATAATTTCCTGATAACTCTCTGTAATGCCTGATTAACATGTCTGATTTGTTGTTCAAAACCACCACACTGTGCATACGTGTACATATATGTCCTAGAGGGATGTGCAGGGATACAAAAAGCTAATTATGTTTTTGTGATAAGGAGACTAAAGGGCTCAGAGGACAAATCAGTGCCAATATGTTTTAGTTTGTTTTGCCTTTTATCTTTTCCTAATTGTAAACTCCATGTCTTGCAGGCAGGTGATAAAAGGGGAAGCCAGCTGTTCTCTCGCAGCTTAAAGAAGACCCAGGACAGAAGTGGAGAGAGAGAGATATACTAAGTTGGAGGGGGATACACCACTGCCGAGGGAAATCAGGATGAATGTGCCCCTGTACCACTGACGAGCAGAACTGGAATGATATCTTGACCTTTTTCCTGGAAGTGACCAAGTCAGCGATGCGTGGGGGGAAATAATGGCGAAGAACAAGGATGCACGCCCCCCGACATTCGCCCTCAGTGTGGTTGGCCTCTCGGGGACGGAGAAAGAGAAGGGGAATTGTGGCGTTGGCAAGTCCTGCCTATGCAACCGGTACATGCGCCCCAATGCGGACAGCTACTACTCAGAGCACACCTCAGTTCTGAGCACAATAGACTTTGGGGGACGAGTTGTAAACAATGACCACTTCCTGTACTGGGGGGAAGTGGCGCATCGAGGCGACGATGGGTTGGACTGTAAATTACAAGTCATTGAACAGACGGAGTTTATCGATGACCAGACGTTTCTTCCGCATCGGAGTACGAACCTACAGCCGTACACCAAACGGGCGGCAGCGTCAAAGCTCCAGTCGGCGGAAAAGCTAATGTACATCTGTACGGACCAGCTGGGCTTGGAGCAGGACTTTGAGCAGAGGCAGATGCCCGATGGAAAGCTAAACATCGACGGCTTTGTTCTCTGTATCGATATAAGCAAGGGTTGCAATAGGAAGTTTGAAGATCAGATGAAGTTTGTCAACAGCGTGTATTCCCAAATTGTCAAGTCAAAGAAGCCCATTGTCATCGCTGCCACAAAATGTGACGAGTATGTGGACCAGCATCTGAGGACCTGCAGGCCTTTGTTGCCAACAAGAAGAACCTGCTGCTAATTGAAACGTCAGCACGGTGCAACATCAACGTAGAAGTTTGCTTCAACGCCCTAATCCAGCAGCTGGATAAAACAAGGGGGAAGCCAAAAACTGTGCCATACCTGGACGCCTATAAAATCCAACGGCATCTTGTAGCCTCATTAACTGATAGATTTGAGAAAGTGATGAAGCACACAGTGAGAGATTACCACACCACGTGGACAACGGTGAGTAATAATCTGAAGGGGCAGTCTGACTATGATGATTTCATTACGTTGGAGGGCACCAGGAAAGCACGCAACATGTTCACAAAGCACATTGCACAACTGAAGCAGGAGCACATCAGGAGAAGGAGGGAAGAGTACCTGACGACGCTACCGAAAACCCTGAACAACCTCCTCAACAACCTGGACGAGGTCGAGCACCTCTCCTGGCCCGAGGCTCAGAGTGTGATCCGGAACAGAACTGACTTCCAGTACTGGTTTGTCGTTCTGGAGAAAACGCCGTGGGATGAGACCGACCATATCGACATCAGCGATCGCAGGATACCCTTTGACCTCCTCGAAACACCTGATGGAGAGAGAATTTACCATAACCACGTCCAGCACTTGCTGTCTGAGAAGAGAAGGGGGGAGATGAAAGATAGGTTCAAGAAGACACTGGATAGGGTTCATTTTATCAGTGCAGGGCAGCCTTGGGAGGAAGTCATGTGCTTTGTCATGGAGGACGAGGCCTACAAGTACATCTCAGAATCAGATAGAAGGGATGTTTACTGTAGACACCAGCAGGAAATAGTTGAAAGGGCCAAAGAGGATTTTCAGGAAATGCTTTTTGAGCATGCTGAGCTTTTCTATGACTTGGATCTGAACGCCACCCCCAGCTGCGACAAAATGAGCGAGATTCACTGTGTGCTGAATGAGGAGCCCAGATACAGAGCACTGCAGAAACTTGCCCCAGATAGAGAGTCACTCCTTCTCAAACACATTGGGTTTGTATACCATCCCACTAAGGAGACATGCCTGAGTGGGCAAAACTGTGTGGATATGAAAGTAGAGCAGGTTTTAGCAAACAGGTTGGTGCAGCTGGACCACGGACGCTCTAATCTTTACTATAGCAGTGCCAACATTGATAAGATCAACCTCTGCCTCCTGGGAAGGGAGGGTCTCTCACAGGAACTTGCCAACGAGATCAGAGCTCAGTCCACAGACGACGAGTACACCTTAGATGGAAAAATCTACGAACTGGAGCTTCTTCCTGTGGATGTCAATTCCACGCTTCTCTTCAGCCATACGTGGGTCAACACTTTCAAGCCACATGGCTGCTTTTGTGTGTTCAACTCCATAGAGTCCCTCAACTGTATTGGAGATTGCATAGGCAGAATCAGAGCAGAGATAGCACAAAGTAGACGAGATAGGTTTGCACAGCCACTTCCGTTCATTTTAATCCTGGCTAATCAGAGGGATAATATTTGCAAAAACATACCCATCCTGAGGCACCAAGGCCAACAGCTGGCCAACAAGTTGCAGTGCACCTTCGTCGACATCCCCTCTGTGGCCTTTCCACGTAAATTCACAGAGTTCCAGGTTAAGCAGGGTCTTCGAGCAGTACTTGAGGGATTGAAGCATAACTTTGACGTCTTGGCTCCACTGCCATCTATCAAAGACATGTCAGAGACAGATCTTAGGATAGTCATGTGCGCCATGTGCTGGGATCCTTTCAGCGTTGACCTCATCCTCCCCTTTCCTAGACTCACACTGCTGTAGCGCCGGGCAGCCTGGCCAGAGCAACACACTGATACTAGACAAGATCATCGGGGACAGCAGGAGGAGGATCCAGGTCACCGTCCTGTCCTACCACACTGCCATTGGTGTCCGCAAAGATGAACTAGTCCACGGCTACATCTTGGTGTACTCTGCCAAACGCAAGGCTTCTATGGCAACGCTGCGGGCGTTTTTGGCCGAGGTCCAAGACGTGATCCCTGTCCAGATGGTGGCGATTACAGACAGTCAGGCAGACTTCTTTGAGAATGATGCCATCAAGGAGCTGATGACGGAGGGGGAGCACATTGCCACAGAGATTGCTGCCAAGTTCACGGCCCTCTATTCCCTGTCACAGTATCATCGGCAGACGGAGGTTTTTACACCCTTCTTCAACGAAGTGCTGGAGAAAAAGCCGAACATTGAGAGTTCCTTCCTTTACGACACGTCACGGGAGTGCACCACTGGAGCGAGTGAAGACGTGTTCCCCACCTCGCCTCATAGCCACTCCCGGCTTACAACACCTATTACCCAGAATCGGATGATGACAACGAGGCCCGCCACCTTACAGTCCAATAGGTGATGATGTTCAACTTCTCCCCACACCCAGCGAGCGGGCAAAGTACCGCATTGACCTAGAAGGCAATGAGTACCCAGTCCATAGCACCCCGATTGGAGATCATGAGCGCAACCACAAAGTGCCTCCACCTGTCCGGCCCAAACCAGTGTTGCCCAAACCTAATGTCAAAAAGCTGGACCCCAACCTGTTGAAAACCATCGAAGCTGGCATGAAAAGCAACCGTAGGATCCCACGCGGCCAGTTGATGCACGGTGAGGACGTGGATGCGTCAGACAACTATGCAGACCCAGTAGACACCTTGTTGAGGTCCAGATACCACAACGATGATATATACGCCGTGCCCGACGACTCCCACAGCCGCCTGGTCAAAATAAGGAACTCCTTCGGTGGATTGCACGGCCTCCAAGGAGGAGAGGAAGAGAACGGGTTTGACAGAAAGTCTCAGGCTGCACGGCGGCCATCAAAATACAAACATCGTTCTAAAATCCTGTTCAGCAAAACGAAGGCCTACCAAAGACGGTTCCAATCGGACAGCGATGGCGAAGAGTCTGGTCCTGCCACGCAGAAAAAGAAAAAGGGAAGAGCCCACCGAGGCAGCGAGGAAGACCCATTACTCTCCCCTGCAGACCCCTGGAAAGGTGGGATAGATAACCCCGCCATCACCTCCGACCCCGAGCAGGAGGACAAGAAGATGAAGAAGAAGAAGAACAAGACAAAAGAACCGAAGAAGGTGAGTTCTTTCTTGTCATGAATCTGACTTTTGAAGAGTTTTAATGTCAGCTCGATTTTAGCAAGCAGGATAGTTCAAAAGAAAGCAGACAACAAAGACGCTATCACTCAAAGACGCTATCACTCAAAGACGCTATCACTCAAAGACGCTATCACTCAAAGACGCTATCACTCAAAGACGCTATCACTCAAAGACGCTATCACTAGCCTGACGATAATTAATTTTGTTGGACGATACATTTTCCCGGAAATTATTGCGTAAACGATAATATTGTCGGCACCGTTGTAAGACCATTTTAGACCACTGACATAATGATAATATATAATAATATTTCAAGTACATCCTTTCAAACAGAACTTTGTATTGAACATTCAACATTTCAAATGAAATGTGAAATAATATTCAAATATATAAATTATATATATAATAAAAACAAATACATTTAATTATAACAAAATAATTAAAATCACACACAACCAAAAACAATCAATTAAATAGACTCAGGCTGGAAAACAGCTCTCTATATATATATAAATATAAATATGAGCACACATTGTCTCACAAGCAAAAAAAACCCTCCTTAAAACAACAGTCCAGTGTACAGTCCACTGTCCATACAAAGACCCAGATGCCTCAACAGGCCATTCCAAATCTGTATTTCAAAGAGTTCGAGCAAGGAACACCAACATGTTTGCATTGTCGGGCAAATACATCTTTGATTGTAAACTGTCGGGAAGGTGGGGGCTCTCCATCTCCAGCTGCCGTGTTTGCTCCCAGCTGGGGGAATGGGGTGGTTGTGTTTCAGGTGCAGTTTAAGGTTGGTCGTATTGCTAGCTTTTGTTGCTACCTTTTTAAAACAAATGCGACACACCGCCCGGCTCATTCAAGTCCGTAGGTTCGCCTCGTTAATTTGGCTTAAATCCAAAATATTCCCACACGGAGATGTGGAGTTAGGTTTTGCAACCACTTCCATTTAACTTCAAATTCCCCTCGAGTAAGTCACACGTTGTCTCCTGCTTGTCTCTATATTATTCATTTGGCTGCTACGCTGCTGCACGCGGAGTGTCCTGACCTGGCTGTGTCATGCGCTGTGTGTGAGCCCCGCCCCTCACAGCGCGCCGGGCTGGCAGCCACAGCCGCTGGGCTAAAATGCTGGTCACATCCTTATGTAAACAAACACGCATGTAAACGGCAATTTATCGAGCTCAGAAAAGTTATCGAGTCAATTTTTATTTATCGTACGATAAGTAAATTTATTGATTATCACGACAGGCCTAGCTATCACTCAAAGATGCTATCACTCAAAGACATTATCACTCAAAGACACTAACTCAAAGATGCTATCACTCAAAGACACTATCACTCAAAGACACTATCACTCAAAGACACTAACTCAAAGATGCTATCACTTAAAGACACTATCACTCAAAGACACTAAGTCAAAGATGCTATCACTGAAGACGCTATCACTCAAAGACACTATCACTCAAAGACACTATCACTCAAAGACACTAACTCAAAGACACTATCACTCAAAGACACTATCACTCAAAGACGCTAACTCAAAGACGCTAACTCAAAGATGCTATCACTCAAAGATGCTATCACTCAAAGATACTATCACTCAAAGACACTATCACTCAAAGACGCTATCACTCAAAGACGCTATCACTCAAAGACACTATCACTCAAAGACGCTAACTCAAAGATGCTATCACTCAAAGACACTATCACTCAAAGACACTAACTCAAAGACACTATCACTCAAAGACACTATCACTCAAAGACACTAACTCAAAGACACTATCACTCAAAGACACTATCACTCAAAGACACTAACTCAAAGACAAAGCGGTGTGATGTTATTTTGAGAGAAGGCAGGAGTGAGCAGGAGTGTGTGGGTGTGAGATATGAGCTGATTTCTCTTTTAAATAGACCAGGGACTCACGGTGAATATAAACTAATTTGATAATTGATTGATCCCCCCCAAGGCTGAAATAGTTTATAAGCCTCCTCACCTTACAGCCCCCCATAAAAGCAATAAAAGCTTTTATAAAAGACACACTGTTTGACACAGTAGGGCTCTGTCTGTATAATGTGTGATAAGATGCCTTCTTATCCTTTACAACCGCTCTGAGACGGCTGAGCACACACAATACAGGAAGAGCATTTAATACAGCCCCTATCATACAAGACAAATGCTGTTGGGGGAAATTAAACCAGCACTTTCCTGTTGAAAAACACACATATTTATATAAAGACAATTGTATGTGTCCAGGCATGAAAATATAATGAAATAAGAATACAAATATATAGACATATCTACAGTAGAAAAGATCACACAAAAGACACAACATATACATAGGATAGTATATAAATAAATGAAATTGCAGTCGTATTAACTTACATTGAGCCTTGTTTAGACAAACTTGCACAATTTCAAATGCTGCAAATCTTAATCGGCAATATTTCATTTCATTTTTATTTGTTCCGTTCATGGTATGCACAACTTAATGAGTAATAAGTGTTAACAAAACATGTCTCTATAAACACACCATTGACCGAAAAGGAGCAGGGAGAAGAAAATAATCTTATATGACCCCTTTCTAAAAAAAGAAATAGATGGTCTGTCCTTCATATTTTCTGATTCACAGCCAAACATAACAGTATCTTAGGGTAATAAGAGAAACACACAAAATACTTATTTCCCACTTGACAGTTAACGGAGGCTGTGGCGCAGTGGGTTAGTGCGATGGTGTTGGGATCAGGGGAGCACAGGTTCAAACCCCACTACAGTCAGCATGTCGTTGTGTCCTTGAGACACAAAAATTGCTCCTGTGGGGATTGTCCACAGTGTTGAGTATGTAAGTCGCTTTGGAAAAAAGCGTCTAACAAGTGACATGTAATGTAATGTAATGTAATGTAATGGAAAGAAACAAAACACCAAAACATTACAAGGAAAAGGAAAAGTGCAACACCCTCATCTGAGTCCTACGCGAGTAGAAGGTGGAAAGCGGCGCATAATAATAATAATAATAATAATATATAATAAGGGACCTGCAAATAAAGAACAGACATCACATCAAAGACATCAACAAGCTTTACCAATGGAGGCCCAGGGTACATGAACGTATTCACACTCTGCTTCATATAGTCCCATTTGTCTTAATTTATACAATATGATTTCAAATAAAAATGTTGTTACATGAAAACACACAATAGAAGAAGTGGGCTGTTGGAAGTAGGGCTGTTTAACAACTGCAGTGTTAAGCAAACCAATCACAGCACGCTCGATTAGTCCGTTTCCTGCAGTACAAACACACAATTGGACTTTGACAAACGCACACGTGCACGTGAGCATCAGATAATAGCGTGCAAATCAGTATAGAAACAGCCGCCGGCGCTACATGAATGCGGGGCATTGTCGTAACATTTCAAACCGCCTTTGATAATAAGAGAGGAGAGCAATAAGGAAGAAGCACAAGGTACAAAATGGAAGGTGTTTAGTCGCCGTCCCGGCCAATTAGAGTTGAGCCTGAACCTGCTGTAGGCATGACAACTCTTTGAAGAGCAGAGCAGTGTGGGAAATCAAAGCTTCCTCGTTACTCTGAATAACGGTCCTGTCTGTTGTTGTCTTCTCCTCGTCTTCCTCCACATGAACATCCCACTAACTTTGTGTCTGATCTATTCCCCAACTACCCTCCTCCTCCTCCTCCTCTTCTTCATCATCTGTATCTTATGCTTCCTCATCACCCTCTCCCTCATGTCTTCTCCTGGATTCGCTCTTCATTCATTCTGTATTTTGTTATTGACGTCCCATTCCTTCCTTCTTATGGTGTTTCTAAATCATCTCATTTACTTTTTTTGTCCTAAAAATCTATTTTCAAACTTGCTATTTCCTTTCTTTCTAAATGTCTACTTCCCCTTTCTTTCTCTCCTGTTTCTCCTCCATCTTTACTTCCTTATTTCCCCCCTTCCTCACTTCCTACTTCCTTCATTCCTTTCTTTCATTGTGTCTGATCTATTCCCCAACTATCCTCCTCCTCCTCTTCATCATCATCTGTATCTTATGCTTCCTCATCACCCTCTCCCTCGTGTCTTCTCCTGGATTCGCTCTTCATTAATTCCTTCATGCTCTGTATTTTTTATTGACGACCCATTCCTTCCTTCTTATGGTGTTTCTAAATCATCTCATTTTACTTTTTATGTCCTAAAAATCTATTTTCAAACTTGCAATTTCATGTTTTTCTAAATGTCTACTTCCCCTTTCTTTCTCTCCTGTTTCTCCTCTCTCTTAACTTCTTGATTTCTCCCATCTCTCCTTTTCACTCTTTCCTCTTCCTCCTCTCTCCTCTCCTCCTCTCTCTCCTCTCCTCTCCTCTCCTCTCCTCTCCTCTCATCTCTCCCCTCTCCTCTCTCCCCTCTCCTCTCCTCTCTTACTTCTCCTACCCACCTTATCCCCTTCCATCCTCCTTGCTCTCCCCCCTCTCCCCTTCCATCCTCCTTGCTCTTCCCCCTCTCCTCTCCTCTCCCCTTCCTTACTCCTTATCACCTCATCTCACCCCTCTTCTTGTGTTCTCCATCCCCCTTTTTATAGCCCAAATCTTCCAAACCCACCAAACCTCTGTACCCGCCCACCCGGAGAACTTGGGAAAGCAACTATTTTGGCGTTCCCCTGCAGAATCTGGTGACTTCAGACCGGCCAATCCCGCTATTCATCGATAAATGTGTCGACTACATCGAGCGCACAGGTGAGTCGTGCGTTTTCAGCTTCTCTTGCATCTCATTCTTCTTCTCTTTGTTGTTTGTATTCCCTTTTATCTTCGGTTCCTGCCTGTGCGTTCAGGTGCAACCAAGCTCTCTGTGGTGTTTTGTAACTCTTGCAAGGTACAGCTGGTTTGTTCTTGTATGCAAAAGCTTTGTGGGTATTTGCCGGGAAAGTGCCTCATGTCTTTCCAAATGGGTAATTGAGTGGGAGAAGAAAGGATGGGGCGGTATGATTTAAAGGTGGGTGTGGAAAATGCATAAATGTGAACGTTTCTTCACTCTTCGGCTCTTATTTCTCCCACAAAACGTGCTTTGTCTGGTCTGTCAAGCATCCAGCCAAAGCTGCCAGTCAATACAAGTCAATTTAAATTCAATGGGCTTATCTGACACGCCATTTGATGTGTTGCCAAAGCAAAGCTGGAATGATTACAGAATAAGATGGTAAAAGATTTCCAAGATCAGAAAACTGATTAAGGGATGGCATTAGAGAGATTTACACCCAGTACGTGCCGTCCATAATCAACACAGGAGAAGATGAGAGACCCGCAATAACATGGAGAAAGAAAATCAATTGGGAAATAATTACGGTGAGGCTTCTGAAGTGTTTAAATCAGCTTAAATAATTGTGTCCAAAATAGCGCTGAACGATTAATCGATTTTAAATCTTTTAATTAATATTATTTTATTAATAATTATTATTATTATCATTTTTTTTTGTTCTTCTTGTGTGTCAGTCATCCACACCAATCAGAAGTGCTGTGCTCCACATGTACCAGTCATTGTTAACCAATCAGAAGTGGCCCATTATAGAAGGTGATAGACAGATTGATCCAATCACCTGCCAAGTATTTTTGAAATACTTTTCCAAATGGCTCCAATGGAGCTTTCCTAGATGGTGGTGAATCAAAGCATCTGAGTCCGGTTAGTAATGCTCCATCACATGTTTCTATTACAGGGTGAATCTGAAACTGAAGCTTGACTTCAACCCAACGGAAGTTTCATGTAAGTTTAATTCTTTCACTCGTAGCTCGGGCTGCGGGGGTGCTGGAGACGGGAGCACGTTGATGCGACCTTCCTAGCCGGAGAATGCCGCATTTTACAATAAACTTCCGTTGGGTCGCTTAAAAACAAATATCGCAAATCGAATCGCAATATCTGTCAGAAAAATCGCAATTAGATTATTTCCCCAAATCGTGCAGCCCTAGTCCAAAAGCAGCAACGGTGTCCATTTGAGCTATTTCCATAATCTTTTGATAATGTTGGATAATTTTTTTGGCCAGAGTGACTTTCTTGGAGATGCAGAGTTGAAAAGGGGGGATAGAGAGGATGACTTCTGAAATGTTCAGAAGTGGTACACTACATAGCTTTAAACCAGTGGTTCTCAACTGGTGGGTCGCGAACCAAAAGTGGGTCCCGAGGCCTGACCAGTTGAGAACCACTGCTTTAAACACTGTGCTATCCGTCAACACGCTAGTAACATGAGGATTTGCTGATTTATATCAAGTGTAAATCATATATTTTGGGGACATTAGGACTGATTATTGACCAAATTAGGCAACTTGCATATTTCACTTTGATTTACACCCAGTACGTGCCGTCCATAATCAACACAGGAAAGGAGAGGAGAGGATGAGATACCCGCAATAACATGGAGAAAGAAATCCAATTGGGAAATAATTACGGTGTGGCTTCTGAAGTGTGTTTTTGTTAATAAATCAGCTTAAATAATTGTGTCCGAAAAGCAGCAACGGTGTCAATTCGAGCTAGTTCCTTTTCCTTTTGATTAGTTATGATATTTTTCGGGCCAGAGAGTGACTTTCTTGAGATGCAGAGTTGAAAAAGGGGATGACATTACCTGAAATGTTCAGAAGTGGTACACTACTTAAACACCGTGCTATCTGTCCGCCCGATAGTAATATATTCTTAAACTCAAAGTCAACCTTATTGTCAATCTTTCAGTTTGAAGTAAACGGTTATTTTGTGTTTTTTTTGTAAATTATTGAGTGTTCTTGCATTTTAATGTGAGTTTTTTTATACCTCGGGACTGTGGGAAACAGTATTTCGATCTTTCTGTGTGTACAAACATATTTTGAGATTGACAATAAAGTTGACTTTGACTTGTGTGTACAGACGGAGAGATCGAAATACCGTTTCCCACAATCCCGAGGAATACAAAATACAAATATGTATACAAATATGTATATATACACTCAACAGACACATTTATACATTATGCACACATTAAAGACATAACTAAAAGCACAACAATCAATATATACAATTTAACAGTCACTTCAATATCTGTGAAAAATCCTAAATATGAGGATTTACTGATTTATATCATATTTTGGGGACAGAGGCGAAGTCCCGCCCTTCTACTTCCGCCCCATGGGACCTTATTTCGGAAAAATGATGTATTGAAGTCAATGGAGAGAGAAAGATTATCTTTCGATCCCGTTTGAATTGTGCCACGAATTACACATATGATGTTTGTCAATTTAAAAAATCATTTCCACGTCAAAAAAGTCACAGTTTGTCGTAAAACTGTTGAAATATAAGACTATGAAAAATACGCAACTAGAAAGACTACAAATCCCAGAATCCCGGTCCCGCATGCTGGCTCTTACGGAACCGACTAACTCCCCTTGTGTGTATGTACAGCTCTCAACATGCCCAGACTTGGAGTGATTTTCACCTCTTTTAATACTTTCCGCCTCATTCTGAAAGAAAGAAGTGAAATGTGCCAACGTGACGGCCGTCTTGGTGTGTGGTGCGAGACGGGAGATGTAGTTCATTGAGCGGTTTCACACACAAACAAGTGTTACTTCACAGTTTTACGACACATTCTTTTTTTTGTTGACTTGCAAAATGATCTTTTAAATGGACAAACATCATATGTGTAATTCGTGGCACAATTCAAACGGGATCGAGAGATAATCTTTCTCTCGCCATTGACTTCAATACATACTTTTTCCGAAATAAGGTCCCATGGAGCTCCCCCGGAAAGGGCGGGACTTCGCCTCTCCTTTAGGACTGATCATTAACCAAATTAGGCAACTTTTCACTGTGTGTTCTGGGAAATATTGATTTTATTTGGCAGATTTATCCATATTTCAAACAATTGTTAGATGCTAATGTTGTTATTATAGCTATAAGGTTACATTCCCACATCAGCCAGCATCAAGGCCAAAGGATGACATTGTAATCCTCAGTTGTATTTCAATAGTTTTGGGAAACGTTCGAAAAAATAAAGTTAGTTCTGAGTTGTAAAGGTCAACGAGAAATCCTTTTCTATTTTGGTGCCCGTGAGCAAGGCACAAGGAAACTCAGCTAGCCAACTGCAGGAGTCAGTGTGGATATCAGAAGAGCAACAGACTTATTCTGTGTAAACAGAAGGTTTAAATTAGGACATGGGGTCTGTTCGGACTTATAGCTCCAATGCATTGTGGGTATGCGTTCTGCCCAGCTGTTGTGAAGAAGGCTTCTCCCAAACATTCAGAGATGCCTCACGGATCAGTGTGATGGATATTTTTACACCGCGTCTTGAAAACTTAATCCAAAGAGTGTTTACGTTCCTTATGAGTGACTCAGGAAAATCAAACCCCCAACCAAGACAGTTTTTAATGCCTTGCTAAGTCTAATAAAGCCCCCAAAAGCCCCAGAAACTGTAACTTTTTTCCCCTCTCACGACTTAAATGAATATTTTAAACACACTTAACATTGCATGAGTTTGTTCCATAATGTATTTACACATGGTCCAGTACTCTGATGCATGTTTAGTGCCTTTTGGATACGCTCTAAGAAGCAAAAGTGTCCCGAAAGACCTCCAAGTAACTTCAGTCAGATTCCTAATTTTCTTTGGATGACGTCATGTTTCCTGTTGAGTGTCTGTGTGTTCAGGTGGCGGATAGGGTTGTGTCAGGCACTCAGTTTATGCTACGTCTTTATTGTGTGCTCAATTCAGAATAAGTGGTAGTATTTGTCAGTAAAGAATGGCTCCTTAAGGTGTTAACATATGTGTATTCGTCCCCCTGAATGAATGTAGGAATCTCTGCGGTGTAGAGAGCAAGAAATAGTTTCGACACAAGACTGGAAACACATGTCCTATCACCTTCCTCCCTTTTCTCTCCTCTCCATATGCGCAGAAAATGTAAAGTATGTACCTTTTTTAAAGAGGTGGTATTTCCTGTTTTCCTACACTTCTGTATTTGAAGGTATAACGTTTGTGTGTCTGAGCTCTTTTTCGTTGCGGGGCTGTTAATACCCGTCCCTGAAAATCCCCTCCGAATATGTTTTGATATTCAGCTGGATCTACATGAGCCCGTCGGCGGCTGCCAGCCACATTTCAGAGTAATCCCAGCGCTGCGTGTGTGTGTGCGTGTGTGTGTGTGTGTGGATGTGCGGACGCCTGCCAGCTGACTGTAGTGTGTTAGAGATTTCATGGCTAGTGTCGCGAAACCCACTAAGTCCAGACGGTCTGTTGGGCGGATTTAGAAGCTTTCGCCCTCCCCTTCTTTTTGGGAATATCATGAGAACATCTTTGTGCCCTGTGTTGTATAAGATGCTTCATATCCAGACAATTTAACAACTTGATTCGCCCTCTCGGGTTGTCTTTCTGTCAGGTAGGAGTTAAGATGGTCTCAATGTGCAGTCTGGTTTTCTTGGTATGGAGTTTAATCTGCCTGTGAAACATATTTAAGTTTATAGCTCAGAGGGTGGGGTCGTTCGGAGAATTTAGCGAGTTGTTAGTGATTGTGGGTGTTGGCACGATAGCTCAGAGGATAGAGCAACCCTCCTTTAGTGGAAACACTGGGTTCAAACCCTTCTGTCTGCAGAGATCCACCCCACTAATGTCTGCTAAAAGAAGAGACTGAACCACTGCTGCTCTATCTGACCTCTGACCCTTCTGTCCCAATGATTAACCAGAAAAACACTGCAACTAATAATTCCTTTCATAAATCAGAAATATGCTGATACTTGATTGACAGTTTGGTCTTTAATGTGTGAGAAATGTACCTCATGACGTGTTTTGGACGTCTTTCGTTGACAGCCGAATGGATTAATCCACATCTCTTCAGAAGGGATTATTCCAGAAGCTTTGTTTTGGTGACTGTTGTAATTTTTAGCTTGTTCAGAGCCGTATTAATGTGCAGGAGGCCAGACTGTGGCTTGGTTGGCTCTCACCACGTGTAATGAGCCGCCAGCCGAGAGGCAGAGAGGTGATGATAGAGATTTGCGGTGTCTGTGGTTACAGACCAGAAAGTGTGAGAGGAAAAACTGTGATTTTATACGTGTGTGTGAGAGGCTATAAACGTGAGTAACAGTGTGGAGATGTGAAGCTGTGATTGTGTGTGTGTGACCTTTATTTGCTGGGTGTGTGTGAGTGATAAGACTCACGTCAGCTCCTTCCATTCTGCTAGATTTAATGTTTAAAGGTTTTTTTGGGTGAAAACTCGACGCTAATTATGTGTATGTCTGTGTCAGGAGTTTTGTTTTTAGTGCGCGGCTTCAAAGACGTGTCGGAGTTAAAATGCTGCAATTAAAAAAGGATGATGTTTGTTCTGCTGCCTCTGTTTTATTTAAGGAGAGATGTGCCTGTTACCATTTTGTACTGCGTTCAAGTCAACACTTTCTAATTATAAAACAACCAAAGGGCTTCCCAAGGGCCTCGATCTTTTCTTTTATGTTGAATATATCAACCAATGCCTTCAAGGTCTCTGAAAAAGAACGGATGGCCTTGAAAACGCTGTTTCAAATTCAAACGGAGTGGCTCAGGAGTGTGTCTGGGCAAGATGAGGATGTATTTGTAGGGAAATAAATCCATAATGTGCGTCTTTCTTAACCCAAATGGCAAATGTACGTCTCTTATTTTACTAAAAAAGACCCAGAATGTCCTTGAATTTGTCCGTCAAGGAGCTCCTAACGTGATTAACGAGTCATTTTTTATGTGGCGGACATTCACAGGTCGAAGTAAATCTATCTGTTTCTTCTTTACCTGACAGATGGGCTTTAACTTATTGATTGTACGGTAAATATTGAACATAAAAGAAACCACAATCAAGGATGATATAGCGTCCTTTAGTGGGAGTGAAGTGAAAGTAATTAACACTGAAGAAACGGCGGAAAGCTGGTGAAGTAAAGTGTGAAAATAGCATTAAGGTTAATAGTCTGTATTCTCCACATGAATACATCATGATAGGGTCGGCAATATATCAATGTTATATCGTTATATGAGACTAGATCGCACTTTTTTGGATATTGAAACATAGCATATTGTTAGATGAGAAGGCTGCATTACGGTAAAGTGAAGTCATTTTCTGAACATAACAGATTTTTCTAGCTATTGCCTTTACGCTAGATACTCACTTGACTGCGTACTTTTGTATTTTAACGCGTCAAGTGGAGTTTGGAGCCCTGCGTTTACAGAAATTGTGGATAAACTTGGTGAAAAGGCAGTTGAGAGATCCCTATTTATGGCAATTTGTCCCTGCTGCCAAGTTTCTATCAACTGGACAAAAAACTACTGCAGTAAATAATAATAATAATAATAATAATAATGCTTTTCTAGAAACTCAAAGAGTCTTTACAGAGTGAAAATGAATAAAAACATAGTTAAAACAACAAACTTAAAATACATAGAACACAGCATTATTTACAGCTTAAAAGCAGTTACAAATAGGTGAGTTTCGGAATTGATTTTTGAGGTGGAAGAAGGCAGTTTTTGGTGATTTGCTTGATATGAGTTCTCAAAGATACCCATTAAAATGAGATATATTATTGATCAGTGTCGTGTATATAAAACTATGCCTGGTCTCATCAACATGTTGTCATCAAATCAAATAGATATATATGTTAGTAATTTAGTTTTTGGGAGAAGGGGTGGGATTAAATAAGTGTAAACGTCTTCCCACCCCTTTTCAGATGTATAATTAAGTCGATTATGTGTTTATATATAATTTAGAACCAGTAATATTTGTGTATACGACTTTAGAGTTTGAATATTAGTTTTTAATTGCCGGTGCCAAAGACACATTTCCATTCGATGTATATTAAGGGGACAATAAAGTATTCAGAATCTGAAAAGACAGAATGAAATGGATATAAAATAACGGTCAAATCAATTTCAAAATCAAGCTGAATGATTATTTACTACTTCATGATTTAAGAACGAGATTGCGGATACAAGCGGCCGAGATGGGTTTTCTCCGCAGGGTGGCTGGCGTCTCCCTTAGGGATAAGGTGAGAAGTTCAGTCATCCGGGAGGGACTCGGAGTTGAACCGCTCCTCCTTCGCGTCGAAAGGAGCCAGTTGAGGTGGTTCGGGCACCTAGTAAGGATGCCACCTGGGCGCCTCCCCAGGGAGGTGTTCCAGGCACGTCCAGCTGGGAGGAGACCGAGGGGTAGACCTAGGACCAGGTGGAGGGATTATATCTCTTCGCTGGCCTGGGAGCGCCTTGGGATCCCCCAGTCAGAGCTGGTTGATGTGGCCAGGGAAAGGAACGTTTGGGGCTCTCTGCTGGAACTGATACCTCCGCGACCCGACCACGGATAAGCGGGAGAAGATGGATGGATGGATGGATGCATGGATGGATGGATGATTTAAGTTTACGGCCAATTTGCACTTTTTTTGGTAATAACTAAATGTTTATTTTACTTTTAGTGAGTATTAGAGCTGCAAAAAGAATCCAAACTTAATCCAAATCACAATGTGGACTAGTGCAATGATCAGATAGCAGGAAACACAACACTTGTTACAGAATAAATATATGTAGTTTGGTTCAGATCCCCCCACCGTCATTATTTTGTATATTCTTTAACGAGAATTACAATTTAAAAATGATCAATACCGTGAATTATATCACGTTGATGTCATGCAGTCATATTTTTGTATATCAATTTGACACTGATTAAGTGTGTATTGTATAATAACTCTCATGTTACATTTTTGTATTATTGTTTTACACATTCAAAATAAATCAAATAAACACATTTTCTACTTCTTTCTCAGGGAGATGTGAATTTGTGTCAGCGTAAAATAGTTTTTATGTACAAGTCTAAAGGAGATGTGTTTGGTTTTGCCTCTTAAGGTCCAAGCACGTCTTTGGATATTTCTCTTTGTGTGTGTGGCCTTTAAAGCGCTCTGATAGGTCAAGACCTTACATTTCTGCCAAATGAAGCAGTCGGGGGGGGATCAGCGATGGTTTTACCTGAATGTAAGAGGTCAGGCGCCCTAATCTATACTCTGATTTAACTTTTATCCGAAGCGACGTGTACAGAACAGAAAGAAAAACTTCACTTTTTCTACCTGCATCCAATATGAAAGAGGCGAAAGGGTCAGAGCCTCAGAGACCTCTCAATACTCCAGAGAGGAAACTTAACACGTTAAAGATGAAGAGAGATGAGAGTGAATAGTAAGCGTAGAGAAGACGACGCAGGATGCTTTTATAAAGTTTCCTGCCCACGCACTCGGCATTGTGTGTGTGTGTGTGTGTGTGTGTGTGTGTGTGTGTGTGTGTGTGTGTGTGTGTGTGTGTGTGTGTGTGTGTGTGTGTGTGTGTGTGTGTGTGTGTGTGTGTGTGTGGTGTGTGTGTGTGTGTGTGTGTGTGTGTGTGTGTGTGTGTGTGTGTGTGTGTGTGTGTGTGTGTGTGTGTGTGTGTGTGTGTGTGTGTGTGTGTGTGTGTGTCATCCCTGTATCTTCTTAAAATCATGTCCTTATACCTTTTTTTAAACAGTTTTATATGTGTCTAACATCTAGTCAGAATGTGTCTCTCCACCTGATATAAGACATAATAACTTCAGGAGTAACACTGCAGTGAGATATAGGCTCTTGTTTTTAGACAATGCATCATCTTGTTCAGTCAAAACATCTCATTTTGAGTTGTATCTCAGATGAAACACATCTTTTTTTACATATTTATTAGAAAATCACCAACTGACATCAGAAGACAGAAACACAACATCTCCTGATTCTGCTCAAAATGAGTTCTCCTGCTATTCACAAGATCTGATTTATCTAAATATCCCTTCTTATTTCAAGAAATCTTACCAAGCAAATTTCCACTTGTTCTCTTGGCGGATGTTTCTACTTATTTCAAGTGAAAACAGCTTGTTTTCATTATTGTTGAACTTGTTTTTGGAGCAGCATTTGTTCCAGTGTATGAGGAGCAACCTCGCAGATATTTATTATGACAGCAGCAGTTGTAATTTTTGAAAAATGACTGCTTTTAGTGAGAGGGATGTTGTTAGGTTTCCTCCTGCAGAGTCTCAGGGGGACAAAAAGTCTCAGAGGTTACAGGACAATTCCTTGTTAGTGAACAAGTCACACCTCTGCAGACCATTTACATGCACCAAAACCTTTATAACACACTACAAGAGAGGTTAACCCCCAAAAAGCATGATAAGGCCCCTTTAAATCAGAGTTTCAGTTAATAAGTCATTGAAACGTTATTTATATAAGCCCATAGCAGTGTTCATTTTGGCAGCTATTTTTTATTTAGTCTTAGTCTTAGTCAGAAAATGGTTATTAGTTTTAGTCACATTTTAGTCCTTTTTATCCTTCATAGTTTTAGTCTAGTTTTACTCGACGGAAACTCAAAACGTTTTAGTCAACTTTTAGTCAAAATGTTTTCTCTCTTTAAACTAATTCAAATAGAGGTATCTGAAATCTGAATCAAGGCATCAAGTGCTGAAATTCGTAAAGCAACATTTCACTCTCTTAACGATACCCACACTAGGGATGGGTATCGTTAAGGTTTTTAACGGTACTACTACTCTTAAAAATCTGTGTGCACGCTGCTGCAGCGTCTGTTAGGCCCCGCCCCCCACACACAGAGAGACAGAGAGGCCCCGCCCCCGCACACACAGAGAGACAGAGAGGCCCCGCCCCCCACACACAGAGAGACAGAGAGGCCCCGCCCACCGCACACACAGAGAGACAGAGAGGCCCCGACCCCCGCACACAGAGAGAGAGTTAGGCCCCGCCCCCCACACACAGAGAGACAGAGAGGCCCCGCCCCCCACACACAGAGAGACAGAGAGGCCCCGCCCCCCACACACAGAGAGACAGAGAGGCCCCGCCCCGCACACAGAGAGAGGGTGTTTCTCGATGTCAAGGAAGGCTGCTCCAGAGCCACTATTTCAAGCATACTACGTCATCGAGTCCCGCCGAAGGAATGTTCCAATGTCCAGCTTTCTTCGTATCGGGAAATTTCGAGGCTGCACATGTGTAGACTCCACGGTCTTAAAATCCCCACAATGCTTTGCGCACGGACCAATTTCCAAATCTTTGGCGGAAATCGCGCTCCATTTAAGGCGGGGCCTCGCTATGACGGACACCTGTTAGCCTGTTCCACAGTTCTTCGTTTTCCGAGGCTAGGAAGGATTCTTGCCTCGCTTCTGAAGCAAGTGACTCGGAAGACATGTGCTACCAAGCAAGCGTCCTCGACATTGAGAAACACCCACAGACACAGGGAGATCGCTCTTCTGGAGTGAAGAGAGCGGAAATAATGATATTGCAAGTTAGAAAGGTAAGATGCATTTTGACAGACAAGACGGACGATTGTCATAGTTTTCATTGACGAAATGAACACTGGCCTATTGACAGTGATTAGTGTAACATTTAGGCAGAAAGACTCACTATATTTCACTTTTTTGCCATTTAAATTATAAAGTATAAACATATTTCAACCTTTTAAACCTGCCCCTTTAATAACTAATTCATTTATATACAGCAGGGGACTGAATAATTAACTCTGAGTGCTCTGATGCAAATTCTTCACATTTTATATGCAGACCATGTTGCCTTTTTAAGCAGCGCAGTAGCAGTGTTAAATAACCACATCTATGCATACGCCGGCTTGTTAAAAACATACTTTAATCAATTTAACAACGATAAAACAACATCTGTGTGTCTCATCAGACGGAAAACAGTTCTTCCATGCCCTGTATGTCTTGTTGGTAAAAGGTTTCACAGATTAGGTGAAAGGGTATGCAAATGAGTCTCACTTGTTTCCCCCCAAAATGCTCTTTGTTACCCCAAAAACGCTGACATCTTGGTAATTTAAAATGGCTAAAGCACACACGCCCCGAGCTCCAGTCTGAGCTGCATATATTTCAATCTAGTGTCGGTGAGCCCCTGCTGAAAACCCCACATTTAGTTAGACGTGAATAAAACATTGGTGCAATTGAGCTACACATCTCTTTTGTTGAACCCCAAAGACTTCATTTGCCCTGAAACCAGAATAAAAACACCGCATTAGGGTTGATTTCAGACAAGTCTGCTTACGAGGGGCGGGGGGAAAGATTGCGTGGGGATAGTGTGTCGATACACGGACGCCAAGTACCGATATTTTATGATATAAACTGTAGCATATCCCTCCGAAAGATGGTCGTACACTTGACTGATGATTTTTTATTTATTGAAAACTCCAAAAACCAACGTGAGAGCTACACAAAGACCTAAGCTACATCCATATGAACATTACTTTAGCATACCATTAAACGAGTGAACTTCTAATAGTTAGCAAAGTTATAATACAGTATATGAATGAGTTAAGACACAAAGCACATGTTTATATCACACTAACCTTGAGCCTCTTGCTAACACTTAAATGTAAACGTTTTCTTTTGATATCGCCGTATTTAAATGTTGATATCTCCGTTAATATCTGTACTTTATCTCCGTTCTTTTTCTCCGTCGAGTTGTTGCTTTGGGAACAGTAACTTCCTGCTGATAGCGCAAAGTCGCCTTCTAAATAAAAGCATGTCTATATAAAACAGGAAGTCACGTTAAGACATGTATAATGCCATCTCCTTTTCAGGTTCAAAGAACACACATCGGGTTATTTACATAAACTATTCATATTGCAAATACATTTTTTAACCAGGAAGGGAAGACGGACCTGGATATGACCCATGTGATTTGCAATATTACATGGCTTAGTTGAATACTGGATTCTGATTGGTCATTTCAGAACACGTGACACGTTGTTAATCCAGTAGTACAGACCGCTGTCAAGGACTTATTGACCGTTGTTAAGGATCTGCAGAAAGAAGTCCGGTCGATTGAACTGTACGCTTGTCTTAAGTTTTCCGTTGTCTCCCGTCTGAGAGCAACATGGAGGATTTTAATATACATTTTAATATATTTGGAGAGCACAGGATGAATAGTTAGTGGCTGATGAGTCCCCAGCGAAGAAAAGAAAAATACAAGAGGGACAAGAAAACAGCGGAGAAGTAAGAGAGGCGAAAAGACGGACCACATTATGGGCTATGAAACTATTTAAAGACTAGCTGATCAGCTACGGGGCAGAAACCCTCAACACGGAGCTGCGGTCCTTTTTACGTAACGGTCCAGACGTCAAACGGCAAAACATATTCAGTGTGCAGTTCCTTTGGCATTAGGGCAGGGATACCTAGATACTTCCCAAGGTTTGACATCATGAATTGTGCTACTTTTAAAGCAAGCAACGATGTTTTCAATCTGTAATCAAAAGCTCCTCAAAAACGCTATCGAAGCACTTCCTGCCGTTGCTACGTAGATCAAACGGTAACAACGGACTATTTTTCTTATCGGATGCATGTCATTTTAAATAAATAAAACCACTTTTTAAATCAATAAAAACATTTTCTAAATCAATAAAAGCATTTCAATTAATATTGGGAGTCATATCGTTACTTTGTTGAGAATGTGGCCGTGTAATAAACGGGATGATGTGCAGCGACCTGGTCGTTATGGGGAATAGAACACCCGACCGGCTGATCAGGCATAAGGACCGCCTCGCTGCACATTATCCCCTACATATCGTATTGCAATACTTAGCATATCGTAGAATCGCAATACTATCGTATCGTGGCTTAAGTATCGCGATAGTATGGTATCGTGGGGAGCTGGTGATTCCCACCCCTACTGCTTACTAAAAAAACAGGTTTAAAAACATCCGTCTGGCGGCTAAGAGTTAAATCTTTGGGAAGAGAAGCGAGGCCACAGAGCTCCACGCTGCTGAACTCGATTAGAGACGTTTTATTAAATGTTTCCTTCTCCCCAGAGACATGAAATGGTATTTGGCAAGAAGACTGGAGAAAAGAGGGAAGGAAGAGAGGAAGGGAGAGCAATGATTAAATGGCTTTTTGATGTTGATGCATTTGGAAGTCCCGTTGGTTGTTATCTTCCCCAGCACTTAGTATAATGTGAGGGAAAGAAGAAGGAGGAGCTTTTTAAACTTCCATCAGCCTTTTGACTGAAGGCTTAGACTGAGTTTGCTTTTGGAAGTATTACCCTTTTTTTAAATCACTTTGAATGTACTTTAGTGTCACTTTATGTAATATACCCCTGTAGTTTAGTGTTGCTTTTCTTGAGACATTTAATACTTCTACCAACACCGTCACGTTGAAAGCATGCAGCCCTTGTCAGTCTTTCATCTCATCAGCGTGAATCTGCATTTGTTATTAATTATGTTAGTTCCCAGCTGTTGTAATAATGCCAGTTCTTGACGATTTCCTGCTGGTTTTGCACTGGCAGAGTCGGACCGATTGGTTTTTAACTTTCTCTCTTGAGCTCTGCTGGGAAATTATTCAGCAGGCATGTCGTACAAAGCTGATTATTGGCTATTTTCCGCCTGCTTTGAAGTCAGATCCCCACTCCTGACTTAGTGGCAAGAAAAAAGAGGGATTTGCACTCGAGGGATATAGATTTGATAAAAATAATTCATGGGTTTTTGAGTATGCTCTTGAAGGATGTAGTCAGGGAACCCAGAGGTTGGACAGAGTGATATATAACGGGTATAAAACACACAGCTGACAGCAGATAAGAAATAATCTTAATATACTGTGTTCTTTTGCCCTTTCCTGTCAATCATTCCCTCTACTTTTCTCCATTATATCTCAGCCTGCAGCTTTCTTGGTAGCTAGAAATCCTCCAAAGTGAGAATTCAACTTGGACATTGATTTACTGCTGGCGTGCTTCCCGTTCTCCACACTCCCGTTTCTTTAAATCTGTGTGTGTGTGTGTGTGTGTGTTTGTGTTTGTGTGTTGTGTGTGTGTGTGTGTGTGTGTGTGTGTGTGTATGTGTGTTGTTTCCTGCTGGCACTGACGTCATGTCCAATGGAAACTTCCTGTTCAATGGTCAGAGGTCCGTGTGTCCGACCTCTTCCCCTTTACTGCCACTGTCTGGGAATTTAGAAAAACTCACATTATTCACCGCTTAAAGAGGCCCAATTATTCTCATGGGGTCATATCAGTAAGTAGTGTCTCTACTTTAAAGAGTCCTCTCCTGCTGATGTTCAGGTGTATATCAGTAAGTAGTGTCTCTACTTTAAAGAGTCCTCTCCTGCTGAAGTTCAGGTGTATATCAGTATGTAGTGTCTCTACTTTAAAGAGTCCTCTCCTGCTGATGTTCAGGTGTATATCAGTAAGTAGTGTCTCTACTTTAAAGAGTCCTCTCCTGCTGATGTTCAGGTGTATATCAGTAAGTAGTGTCTCTACTTTAAAGAGTCCTCTCCTGCTGATGTTCAGGTGTATATCAGTAAGTAGTGTCTCTACTTTAAAGAGTCCTCTCCTGCTGATGTTCCGGTGTATATCAGTATAGTGTCTCTACTTTAAAGAGTCCTCTCCTGCTGATGTTCAGGTGTATATCAGTAGTAGTGTCTCTACTTTAAAGAGTCCTCTCCTGCTGATGTTCAGGTGTATATCAGTATGTAGTGTCTCTACTTTAAAGAGTCCTCTCCTGCTGATGTTCAGGTGTATATCAGTATGTAGTGTCTCTACTTTAAAGTCCTCTCCTGCTGATGTTCAGGTGTATATCAGTATAGTGTCTCTACTTTAAAGAGTCCTCTCCTGCTGAAGTTCAGGTGTATATCAGTATGTAGTGTCTCTACTTAAGAGTCCTCTCCTGCTGATGTTCAGGTGTATATCATAAGTAGTGTCTCTACTTTAAAGAGTCCTCCTGCTGATGTTCAGGTGTATATCAGTAAGTAGTGTCTCTACTTTAAAGAGTCCTCTCCTGCTGATGTTCAGGTGTATATCAGTAAGTAGTGTCTCTGCTTTAAAGAGTCCTCTCCTGCTGATGTTCAGGTGTATATCAGTATGTAGTGTCTCTACTTTAAAGAGTCCTCTCCTGCTGATGTTCAGGTGTATATCAGTATGTAGTGTCTCTACTTTAAAGAGTCCTCTCCTGCTGATGTTCAGGTGTATATCAGTAAGTAGTGTCTTACTTTAAAGAGTCCTCTCCTGCTGAAGTTCAGGTGTATATCAGTATGTAGTGTCTCTACTTTAAAGAGTCCTCTCCTGCTGATGTTCAGGTGTATATCAGTAAGTAGTGTCTCTACTTTAAAGGTCCTCTCCTGCTGATGTTCAGGTGTATATCAGTAAGTAGTGTCTCTACTTTAAAGAGTCCTCTCCTGCTGATGTTCAGGTGTATATCAGTATGTAGTGTCTCTACTTTAAAGAGTCCTCTCCTGCTGATGTTCAGGTGTATATCAGTAAGTAGTGTCTCTGCTTTAAAGAGTCCTCTCTGCTGATGTTCAGGTGTATATCAGTATGTAGTGTCTCTACTTTAAAGAGTCCTCTCCTGCTGATGTTCAGGTGTATATCAGTATGTAGTGTCTCTACTTTAAAGAGTCCTCTCCTGCTGATGTTCAGGTGTATATCAGTATGTAGTGTCTCTACTTTAAAGAGTCCTCTCCTGCTGATGTTCAGGTGTATATCAGTATGTAGTGTCTCTACTTTAAAGAGTCCTCTCCTGCTGATGTTCAGGTGTATATCAGTAAGTAGTGTCTCTACTTTAAAGAGTCCTCTCCTGCTGATGTTCAGGTGTATATCAGTATGTAGTGTCTCTACTTTAAAGAGTCCTCTCCTGCTGATGTTCAGGTGTATATCAGTATGTAGTGTCTCTACTTTAAAGAGTCCTCTCCTGCTGATGTTCAGGTGTATATCAGTATGTAGTGTCTCTACTTTAAAGAGTCCTCTCCTGCTGATGTTCAGGTGTATATCAGTATGTAGTGTCTCTACTTTAAAGAGTCCTCTCCTGCTGATGTTCAGGTGTATATCAGTATGTCTCTACTTTAAGAGTCCTCTCATGCTGATGTTCAGTGTATATCAGTATGTAGTGTCTCTACTTTAAAGAGTCCTCTCCTGCTGATGTTCAGGTGTATATCAGTATGTAGTGTCTCTACTTTAAAGAGTCCTCTCCTGCTGATGTTCAGGTGTATATCAGTATGTAGTGTCTCTACTTTAAAGAGTCCTCTCTGCTGATGTTCAGGTGTATATCAGTATGTAGTGTCTCTACTTTAAAGAGTCCTCTCCTGCTGATGTTCAGGTGTATATCAGTATGTAGTGTCTCTACTTTAAAGAGTCCTCTCCTGCTGATGTTCAGGTGTATATCAGAGAAAAAGTCAGCCAACAAAGTGATTGTATTTTTAATACATATGATTCATCTGTAGTCATTTCATTTTGCTTAAGCTTAATATACTGTGAATCCTACTGTATCTTTACTCTCGTGTAATTTGTTAAGTGCATTTCCCAGGTTTATTTCCACATTTTGATCCAGGCTTTATTCTACCTCCAGATTATTTGAGTTGTGCAGCTTCTTGCTTTCACATTCACAAAATCACTCCTCTGAAGCAGGAAGTCAGCGAGTGTAAAATCTTGACCTTCCTCGGTTATTTCCGGGTCATTTCTTAATCTCATTCTCTCCCATGAGCGAGCAGAGTGGATCTCTGGGGGTCTTTTGAAGCTTCGGCCCCACAGCAGGTGTTTCCTACAGTCCTGTTTATCTGGATGACTGATGGACCCCCTGCTGCTCTGTTGATGAACACACACACTTGAGATGAAGCAGCTTCTTTAACCTTTGGCTCTTTTATCACAGTAGTGATATAGGAACTGAGTCGTGTTTCTGTGACTCTTCCAGGTTCACGTGAGTCACCGCCTGCAGGTTAGTTTTTCAGATGCAGCGACAACGTGGAGGCTCATGGTTAGCTGAGTTTCAACCACATGTAATATACCACCAGCTGAGAGGCAGAGAGGTGATAGGGTGTGTGTGTGTGTGTGTGTGTGTGTGTGTGTGTGTGTGTGTGTGTGTGTGTGTGTGTGTGTGTGGTGTGTGTGTGGTGTGTGTGTTGTGTGTGTGTGTGGTGTGTGTGTGTGTGTGTGTGTGGTGGTGTGTGTGTGGTGTGTGTTGTGTGTTGTGTGTGTGTGTGTGGTGTGTGTGTGTGTGTGTGTGTTGTGTGTGTGTGTTAGATGGCAACAAAAAAACATGTCTACGTGTGTGATAGGATGTATTCGGGTATGTGTGGTTTCACAGAGACACAGCTTTATCAGGGTTTTTGCTGGTGGTTACAGAGTGTGTGTGTGTGTGTGTGAGTGTGTGTGTGTGTGTGTGTGACATAACACCTTATTTTAGGCTCTTGAGTGTCTCTGCTGCTTGATTAAGTTTTCGGTTTTTTCTTTAGCAGAAAAGCAGTTTTAATTCACATTTATTTCATTATTCAACACCCACACACACACACAACACACACACATACTTCCCTCTCCGTAGTGTTAATGTCTTCCTTGTGGACTTCCTGGTCACCGACTTAGAGACACCAAGCGATAGGAAAATGTGTGTGTGTGCCTTTGGCTGAATATATGAGCAGACTCTCTCTCTCTCTCTCTCTCTCTCTCTCTCTCTCTCTCTCTCTCTCTCTCTCTCTCTCTCTCTCTCTCTCTCTCTCTCTCTCTCTCTCTCTCTCTCTCTCTCTCTCTCTGGATCATCCCCAGAGAACAGAAGGTGGGGCCTTTGTAGTCAATTTAATTGAATGTTTTTAGTTGTTTGGGCTCCTGCTGAACCCTAACCGTGACCTTCCTCTGTGACTGCGTCTACAATAAATCTGCTAAATTTTTGGGCGAAAGTTGTCGGCAAACTAGATATATGAGTTCACTGTAAGAAACTGGACAAACACTCTATACAACAAAAACTGTAAGAATATCATTTCCAATTTTTGTCCAATAAAGTATCTAGCTATCTATCCACAAGAGTACAAGGCACATAAATCATAGCACTTTGTGAGTTAACCAATCACACTCTCCTGGTTTAAAGACATCAAACAAGCTCCAAAATGTACAAAACAAAGATAGGAGTCCAAAAATACCCCAGGGCCACCACAACACAACACCAAACATGTATGTCATACAAGTACATATACACAATAAAATCCACCATGACATCATTTTAAAGTAATGTTTAAAGACATGGTTAAAATCTGGAAAATCAGCCGTCTGTCGTAACGAATGGTTTTATCCGCCTTTTTATATTCTATTTCTGTCACTAGTTTGTGACAATACAAGACTGACCATCGGCAAATAAGGTGACATGCGACAATGGCCGTCCACGGTGATGCCCATTATTTGTTTTTCAGCGAAAACAAGGAGTATAAATAACAACAAATAACCCAACTGCAAACAACGACGTCGGTGCATCCCTACTTAATTGGGCTTTGGGATTCTTTGTAAGAATTCCCTATTGATTGATTAGAGTTAAAGCATCTTTCAAATCATTGATCATACAGTTTCCTGTAAGTTAGACATGTCAGTGAGTAAGTAGATCTTTCTGAAAACTACTTCAAGCGGTTTATTGCAGCTATCGGTCCCCCTCTCTTTATATCGCTCAAAGTGAGGGGGCCAATGTGAGGATGAGATTAGGGCGATCGGCTATGGCCCCTAGCGAGCGTTTGTGCACCAGAGTATTAGGAGGGGGATTGTGTGTGTGTGTGTGTGTGTGTGTGTGTGTGTGTGTGTGTGTGTGTGTGTGTGTGTGTTGTGTGTGTGTGTGTGTGTGTGTGTGTGTGTGTGTGTGTGTGTGTGTGTGTGTGTGTGTGTGTGGTGTGTGTTTGTGTGTGTGTGTGTGGTGGTGTGTGTGTGTGTGTTGTGTGTGTGGGGGTGTGGTGTGTGTGGTGTGTGTGGTGTGTGTGTGTGTGTGTGTGTGGTGTGTGGTTAAGATCTAGCATGCTTCTAAAGTGTGTGGTGTGTCTTGGGGGCAGCTGTGCAGAGAGAAAGAGGAAAAAGGGGCGATCGGGAGGCTAGTGCGATGCCACCTGGCTCCAAGGCAGTCATCTGCTCTAATGGGGCTTGTGTGTGTGACAGGGAGAGTGTGTCCTGTGGCTGTGTGTGTGTGACAGGGAGAGTGTGTGTCAGGGAGAGTGTGTCCTGTGTGTGTGTGTGTGTGTGTGTGTGTGGGTGTGTGTGTGTCAGGGAGAGTGTGTGTCAGGGAGAGTGTGTCCTGTGTGTGTGTGTGTGTGAGACAGGGAGAGTGTGTCCTGTGTGTGTGTGTGTGTGTGAGACAGGGAGAGTGTGTCCTCTGTGTGTGTGTGTGTGTGTGTGTGTGTGTGTGTGTGTGTATGTGTGTGTGTGTGTGTGTGAGACAGGGAGAGTGTGTCCTGTGTGTGTGTGTGTGTGTGTGTGTGAGACAGGGAGAGTGTCCTGTGTGTGTGTGTGTCTGTGTCAGGGAGAGTGTGTCCTGTGTGTGTGTGTGAGACAGGGAGATTGTGTCCTGTGTGTGTGTGTGAGACAGGGAGAGTGTGTCCTGTGTGTGTGTGTGTGAGAGAGACAGGGAGAGTGTGTCCTCTGTGTGTGTGTGTGTGTGTGTGTGTGTGTGTGAGAGACAGGGAGAGTGTGTCCTGTGTGTGTGTGTGTGTGTGTGTGAGACAGGGAGATTGTGTCCTGTGTGTGTGTGTGAGACAGGGAGATTGTGTCCTGTGTGTGTGTGTGTGAGACACGGAGATTGTGTCCTGTGTGTGTGTGTGTGTGAGACAGGGAGAGTGTGTCCTGTGTGTGTGTGTGTGAGACAGGGAGAGTGTGTCCTGTGGCTGTGTTTGAGCAGTCCAGTCGTCCATTAGTTTGCCTTGAAAAGCCCTTATGTTGCCCTTCTCCTTGTCCCTCTCCCTCTCTCTCTTTTTATCTTTCTGGCATGTTTTGTGCCGGCAGCGAACATGTGAGCGAGCTTGAAAACACACCGGCAGCAAAGTGAATATCTAGCGAGCGACAGAGAAAGAAAGACGGACAGTGACCACGTTCGGTCACACGGACTTCAATGTGAGCAATAAGGAGATAATGTGTGAAGTGGAGCGAGAGACAAAGCGGAGTCCCTCCCCCCCCCAACTCCATTATTACGTTATAATTGGGGCACCTTGGATTACATCATGGCCATTTACAAGAGGATGAAAAACCCTGGACGTTATGCACATTCTCTGGGTTTTATTTGCCAAGATTTTGAGCCATTTATCTCCAAGGGTTCTTTATCCACTCGTGTGTTTTTCTTAAGGTTAATTGCACCTATGAAAACTGCAGACAGTGTAGTTTTCATAGTAGTTTAAATAAGGTTGCATCCTTAAAAATAACTGCACATTTCCCACCGCTCGTTTTCAGACAACTCCTGCATTAAAAGATACATGATGTGAAAGGTGATTATCGTCCATCTAACTAAGGCTCAGCTAGGCTACCAAGTGCACTGATTATTTAACAAGTGTTGTGTTCCAGTGTAAGTGTTTAATGGTAACCAAACAGCCAATCAGAACCAAGTATTTCTCATAGCTTTGGTAGCAACTACTAGCCTAGACTCTTTTATAACGATATGTAAGACACTGCTAAGTTTTCCCCCACACAACTAGAGTCAAATATATTGAATTAGATTTTTCTGAATTTAGCTGAAATGGCAATATAGAAATGAGCTCTGACAGACAGTTCATTTCCTCCTAACAGGACGGCAGTCAACATGTCCCGTCTCTCTGGTAGTTTCCTCTCCCTCCGAGCCAACCATGAGTGAAATGTCTCTTTGTTTTTAGCAGCGACTGCACTTCCTCCTGATCGGCGTCACTTTGGTGCTCTGAGTGATCGTCCGGCCCGAATGGCATCATCAGCGTGTGACTGTCTGGTGAACACGCCTTTATTTTTAGCTTTTCTCGCAGGATTTTCTGTTAACTTTACAGATTTTCTGCTGAGCGTTTCTGGCTTTTGTCACGTTGGGATACATGTGAATTGTTAATGGTTGGATTTGAACAATGTGTATGGCTTGTGGCTACAGCTGGCATCGTCTTTTAATTGGGTTGTGATTTACATAACCACAGAAACATAGTTTTAGAAATGTGTTTGTCAGCTTTTTAGTTAGTGATGGGCTCTTTTTGGTCTTAAAATGAAACTACGAGGAACAAAATGGTTTAAAAACAGTCATGATTGTGATTAAAGTGCCTCAGATTTAAAAAAACAACAACAACAACAACAACAACAACTAAACAGGAATAGTCCTTTAACAGCCTGACAGCAGCTGTAAATGGAAAAGTGTTGAGAGGATTTTCAAAGTCCTGCTGTTACGGACATGTCAGTCTGTCGCCTGTCTCAGAGCCACTGACCTCACAGAGCACCTTGCTGCAGGCCTATCACACACACACACACACACACACACACACACACACACACACACACACACACACACGCTCAGCAGTAGTTGTGTGTGTTTCTGATGATGCGGAGGCTTTGATGAAGGTCTCAGGAGGGCGTTTAGTCGGTCATGTTGTGCAACACGAGGTGCTGACTCTCTCTCCTCTCCTTTGTCTCCTTTTAATCCTTCCTTTCTCTTCTTCCTCTTCTTCTGTTTCACCCTCCTCTTCATCCTCTATCAGTCTCTTTCTTTACTCTCTCTCCATCCTCTCCGTCACATCATTATCTGGCTCTCTTCTCCCCGGCGTCGTCACTTAGCCTTACCAGAAATAAAGTGTTAGTGATGGGTGCAAATAAGTCATTGAGTGCAGTGTGTGTTCAGTTACGTGTGGTTTTTCTCTGTGTGAAGGTAATGGCTAAGAAATGACTCATTGGGCTGCTATTGTTAAAACCCACAGCTCCACACACTCTTACAGCATTTAGCAAAGTCAAATCTGTAATCTTAGGCGGTTAATGTATTCTGTATTAAGGACATTTTGCACCTACAATCAAAACATAGTTATTATGATTGTAGGTTTAATTGTGTTGCAGGAGTGTGTTTGTGCTTTAGTCAAAACACAATTTACTAAGCCTCATTATTATCATCGCATTCTGCTCCAGGGGGAACAAACAGGGGAAATACAAATTTAAAAAAGGGCAAATTGAACAAGCGCTTTTATGAATATGTGCTTGTGTGTGTATGTGTGCCGGTGTGTCTGTTTGTGCCGGTGTGTGTCTGTGTGTGTGTGTGTGTCTGTGTGTGTGTAAGTAAGTAAATAGAGCAGTAGTTGGTTAGCTGCAGCTTGACATCTCTATTTATAATGCTAGCCCATATGTCTCTGCTGCATTAGAAATGAGTGTGTGTGTCGTCGGATGCTACTGTCGCTTCCTGAAAAAGCTGGACATCTGTCCTACTGCACACACACACACACACACACGGCTATAACACCGGCTCAGGTTGGTTAGTGGGGTTTTTCTTGTGTAGTTGTGTTTTTTTTAGGCCAAACTCTGGATACATGTGATCTCAGTTGCTCAGTTTGACTCGACACAGCCTAGAAAGAAAGCCATTATAGAGTGTTTGAGATGACCCTCTGTAACTCTACTTATCATGGTCTTCAATTGCGGTTTGGTTTTTATTACGACAACAGGACTTAAGAGAAACCTCTGTCAGTCTCCGAAAGCGACGTAGAGAAAGCTGAAAGTGGACAGTTGATGAAATGGTGATTTACGCTGCTGTAAAACTCTCAGCCTGAAAGAAGTCTGCGTGTGTGTGTGGGTATGGATCCGGTTACCCAAGGTGCCCACATATTAAATCATACACACACACACACACACACACGCGCACACACACACACACACACACACACACTCCCCTCACAGCCTTTGTATTGATTTATATTGACCCATGGTTTGTGGTTTTGAGGGTCGGTCATTAAATTAAAACACCAACGGAGAAACTGATGACTCCACACACACACACACACACACACACACACACACAACACACACACACACACACACACAACACACACACACACACACACACACTCTCTCTTGAGGAGAGTATCGGCAGCAGAATGACTTCCAGACCGGCTCATTTCTCAGCCTGAGGATTGTGGGAAAAAGCTGCATTTTGGTTTCCTCTGGGGGAAATCAAGGCCCTTCTACCTGCACATTTATCTTCCTTTAAAGGAGTCACGTTAGCATCTCAGAGCACATTTTATAATGAGCGCGGGATCAGAGCTCTATGTCCTGGATTTGAGAAACTGGAACATGCGGGCTGGGATCTGCAGATCCTGTTTACTGTAGGGTTGAATAAGATAACACAGAAACAGTAGAGTGTTCCCACGTGAAGACCGACTCTTTGGATTATTTAAAGAGGCCATATGAAGCTAGCTTTCAGGTGTATATCAGTATGTAGTGTCTCTACTTTAAAGAGTCCTCTCCTGCTGATGTTCAGGTGTATATCAGTATGTAGTGTCTCTACTTTAAAGAGTCCTCTCCTGCTGATGTTCAGGTGTATATTAGTATGTAGTGTCTCTATTTTAAAGAGTCCTCTCCTGCTGATGTTCAGGTGTATATCAGTATGTAGTGTCTCTACTTTAAAGAGTCCTCCTGCTGATGTTCAGGTGTAATCAGTATGTAGTGTCTCCACTTTAAAGAGTCCTCTCCTGCTGATGTTCAGGTGTATATCAGTATGTAGTGTCTCCACTTTAAAGAGTCCTCTCCTGCTGATGTTCAGGTGTATATCAGTATGTAGTGTCTCCACTTTAAAGAGTCCTCTCCTTAAAAACACAAGCATGCAATTAAATGGCAAATCAACACGTGCTGCAGAGAATCAAATATTCTAGATCTCGTTGTAGACGGTTTCCCGTTCCTCAGTTTAACACCGAGTGTGTTTACATGTTCTTCTTAGATGTGATTATCTCAGCACTGTCGACACCTGAAAGTCATTATGTTAATGCGGATAACATGTTTTAACAGTTTGTGCGCCACTTGTCTATTTATAAAGACTAGTAAACACATCAGTCAGACGAGTCATTATCTAACTGCCGAGGTCAAAGGTCACCACGCACAGTAACACAGATGTTAAGTTGACAAAAAGCAGCTCAGTTTCCAACCCTTTCTGATGAATTCCTAAACAGCCGCGGGGATTGTTAAACTTTTTATGGCGCCAGTGTTTGGATATTTCTCTCGGGCGAGTTCATCACAACAGTCAGACTCTGTGTGTCGAACAGAGTCGGGGGTTTGTCTTTTTTTACAGGAATGAGTCACGCTTCTTTGTCCCATTATTGGAAACATCCAGGTTGTTTTGGGATCATGTAATCAGCTTTACGACGCAGTGGAGTTGTGATTTATTCTGCATCACGTTCAGTTCGCTAGACTTTATATATCTTTGCAATCGCTCGATGAAACAGGCCTTGAGATGAAGCGTTGTATTACTTTTCAATGTCAGAGTAGACTTTCAAACTGGGATGAAAGAGAATAACAAACACTCGTGTGTGTGTGTGTGGGTGTGGGTGGGTGTGTGTGTGTGTGTGTGTTGTGGTGTGTGTGTGTGTGTGTGTGTGTGGTGGGTGGGTGGGTGTGGGTGTGTGTGTGTGTGTGTCCTTCTCTGGTGAAATAAGAGTTAAAAATAGCCGATGATTGACTTTCGCTTATTGAACTGGCTTCCTGTCCACTCCCACAGCAGATGGTTGTCAAGGCAATAAAATAACGGTGGCAACTGGCCAATGAGCAGAGAGACAGACAGACAGACAGAGAGAGACAGACAGACAGAGAGAGAGAGAGAGAGAGACAGACAGATAGTGTAAAGGAGAGACAGTTAAACAGCTTTGAGATAAGATAGAGATAAGAGTTGAAGAGTGATGAGAGGAACTGTGATACTCCAAGTGTGTGTGTCTGTAAATGTGGGTGGGTGGGTGTGTGTGTGTGGGTGTGTCTGTAAGTGTGTGTGCATCAGGATATTAGATCATATCACAGCAGGACGAGTCTTATCAGATTCAAACATGCAAACATGAGCTGCACTGTTAGCTTCCTTCCCCTCAGGTCCTTTATGTGTGAGTGTATCTGTGAGTGTGTGTGTGTGAGTGTATCTGTGAGTGTGTGAGTGTATCTGTGAGTTTGTGTGTGTGAGTGTGTGTGTGTGTGTGTTATATCCTGTTGAGAATCAAATGTCCTCATAAGGACAAAGATGAACAGGGTGGTGACATTTGTCAGAGGGCGTTGGACGGGTCACTTTAAGGCCAAAGGGGAATGAGTCGTGCTGCATTCAGGGCACCTTGGAGAAAAGTAGACTCACACTGACTGCGTGATATTTTCTCTATATATATATATTTATTTACTATTTATAAACTGTGTGGACCTTCTAGTATGAATTTGGAAATTCTTACGATATTTAAATCTATTATGCTTTTTGGGCTTTTTTTCTTTTCGTATAGTGTGTTATATAGGTTTTTGTGCATGTAAACATCAGCAGGAGAGGACTCTTTAAAGTAGAGACACTACATACTGATATACACCTGAACATCAGCAGGAGAGGACTCTTTAAAGTAGAGACACACATACTGATATACACCTGAACATCAGCAGGAGAGGACTCTTTAAAGTAGAGACACTATATACTGATATACACCTGAACATCAGCAGGAGAGAACTCTTAAAGTAGAGACACTACATACTGATATACACCTGAACATCAGCAGGAGAGGACTCTTTAAAGTAGAGACACATACTAACTATACACCTGAACATCAGCAGGAGAGGACTCTTAAAGTAGAGACACTAGTACTGATATACACCTGATCATCAGCAGGAGAGGACTCTTTAAAGCAGAGACTCTACATACTGATATACACCTGAACATCAGCAGGAGAGGACTCTTTAAAGTAGAGACACTACATACTGATATACACCTGAACATCAGCAGGAGAGGACTCTTTAAAGTAGAGACACTACGTACTGATATACACCTGATCATCAGCAGGAGAGGACTCTTTAAAGTAGAGACACTACATACTGATATACACCTGAACATCAGCAGGAGAGGACTCTTTAAAGTAGAGACACTACATACTGATATACACCTGAACATCAGCAGGAGAGGACTCTTTAAAGTAGAGACACTACATACTGATATACACCTGAACAAGACTTTGACCTTCAGTGTCTGATACACTAATGTAAAAAGACAGTTAAGGGATAATGTGTTTTGGCAGATACATTGCATTATTGATTGTTTTATACCCATACACTTAATGAAATGAGAGATTCTGGACTTATTTTACTAAATGACAGGAAAAACTAGCTCATATTTCTAATTGAGTTATTTTTCGCTCATCTTGTCATCCCACTTATTATTAAAGTTCCCCTTCAGGAATCAGCTGATGATTTTAGGGCCGATGTCTCGATGTTCAGCTGCGAGACGTTAAACTCTGAGGTGTTTTTACCAAGTTAATGTGTGAAGAAACACATCAGGCACAACCAGAACCTGCAGGAACATCACGTGACTCTGACTCAGAGGATTGAAATGAATTGAATATTTGAAGAAGCAGTTGCTGCACCGTGTAATTTACGAGATAACAGTCTGTCATCAGGCTGAAGGTCGTTAACTGAGCTGTGAAATCAGCCCATGAAACTATAGGAATCTAAAACATAGTGAAGGTACAGAAACAGCACATATATAGGACTTTACACACACACACACACACACACACACACACACACACACACACACACACACACACACTGGGTTGAGTGGGTTGCTGATTACACTAAGGTAAGGTAATTAAAAAAACAAAACGCTGCTTTCTTTAGATATCCGTGAATTTACCGGCTAAACTCAAGTGTTCTGCCACCCACACCTGAGTCGACGCAAACACACACACACACACACACACACACACACACACACACACACACCACATTCACAAAGACACAAACAGGCGCAGATTAACACCCAGATGTTGATGAACAAACACACACACACACACGCTGACTCTCGCACACTTGACACAATTTACTATAATCCATTAAAGCTGAATTTACATAATACTGTCTATGCTTAACTGCCCCTGCAGAGACACACACACACACACACACACACACACACACACACACGTATTTATGCTGCAGTGTGGATGACCTTGCAGCAGCAGCGACAGAGCAGAACAACCTGTATGGAGTGTGTGTGTGTGTGTGTGTGTGTGTGTGTGTGTGTGTGTGTGTGTGTGTGTGTGTGGTGTGTGTGTGTGTGTGTGTGTGTGTGTGTGTGGTGTGTGTGTGTGTGTGTGTGTGTGTGTGTGTGTGTGTGTGTGTGTGTGTGTGTGTGTGTGTGTGTGGTGTGTGTGTGTGTGTGTGTGTGTGTGTGTGTGTGTGTGGTGTGTGTGTGTGTGTGTGTGTGTGTGTGCGTGTGTGTGTGTGTGTGTGGGGTACTGCAGCAGCAGCAGCCATATAATAGCTCTAATTAAGACACTCTTTCTCCATATGTGCTGGTCTGAGATCAGCTGTCAGGTGCCAGCTGTCCTCACTATATATGGTCAGAGCTGAAGGCTTTAATGCAAAATCACTAAATGATTTATTCTCCGTTTGTCTGTTTTAAATGTATTTCCTCTGGACAGCTGTTGTAATACGGTTCTCTGTGGATATAATCTCTCAAAAGGAGGAATCTTTGCTTCTCTGTCTCAGCTACACTTCACATTTCCTCTAAATAAATAATGGCTTGTATTGTTTCACATCTTTTCCTTGTTGAATTATGAATAACTCTGACCACACGTGCGAGAGGAACTGTCACGTTGTTGAGGCAAAGCACTGCGACTAGATGTCACTGCCATGAAAGTCTTCCTAATCTGGAAGAAATACATTAAATTGATGCTTGGTGACGACCTGAAAACAATAATGCACCTAAAACAGACCCAAATGAGTAAATGTCCAGAACAAATATAGGAAGTTACCTAAAACTGAGGCTAAGAGGGCGCTTTATGCCTGCTTCTCTCAAGTGAAACCTTTATTAAGAAGGTCCAGAGTCCAGATTTATTACCACATATAATAAATAACTACAAATACGTAATACTGCCTCATAAAAGTAAATACATCCAGGTTTAAGATAAGATCGAAAGCATTGACAAAGTAATACAACGTCAAATGTTGATATACTGATATACACCTGAACATCAGCAGGAAGGGACTCTTTAAAGTAGAGACACTACATACTGATATACACCTGAACATCAGCAGGAAGGGACTCTTTAAAGTAGAGACACTACATACTGATATACACCTGAACATCAGCAGGAGAGGACTCTTTAAAGTAGAGACATTACATACTGATATACACCTGAACATTAGCAGGAGAGGACTCTTTAAAGTAGAGACACTACATACTGATACACACCTGAACATCAGCAGGAGAGGACTCTTTAAAGTAGAGACACTACATACTGATATACACCTGAACATCAGCAGGAGAGGACTCTTTAAAGTGGAGACACTACATACTGATATACACCTGAACATCAGCAGGAGAGGACTCTTTAAAGTAGAGACACTACATACTGATATACACCTGAACATCAGCAGGAGAGGACTCTTTAAAGTAGAGACACTACATACTGATGTACACCTGAACATCAGCAGGAGAGGACTCTTTAAAGTAGAGACACTACATACTGATATACACCTGAACATCAGCAGGAGAGGACTCTTTAAAGTAGAGACACTACATACTGATGTACACCTGAACATCAGCAGGAGAGGACTCTTTAAAGTAGAGACACTACATACTGATGTACACCTGAACATCAGCAGGAGAGGACTCTTTAAAGTAGAGACACTACATACTGATGTACACCTGAACATCAGCAGGAGAGGACTCTTTAAAGTAGAGACACTACATACTGATATACACCTGAACATCAGCAGGAGAGGACTCTTTAAAGTAGAGACACTACATACTGATATACACCTGAACATCAGCAGGAGAGGACTCTTTAAAGTAGAGACACTACATACTGATATACACCTGAACATCAGCAGGAGAGGACTCTTTAAAGTAGAGACACTACATACTGATATACACCTGAACATCAGCAGGAGAGGACTCTTTAAAGTAGAGACACTACATACATCGAGGGTTTTCAAACTACTTTTGGATTGTAAACCCATAGAAATGTCTTTAAGCCTCCTGGAGAAAGTTACAGTGCAGTGTGAGATCTGAATAGTTTCATTAAAAGCAGCGGCAACAGAAAAGTCTTCAGCCTGGATTTAAAAGTAGTTGGTTCCAGATATAAAAGATGTGAAACTTGGCTGTTCTTTAAGATTTGAAATCATTTGAATGACAAAGCAGCTAGTTTCCCTCCTCCATCTTTACCCACTTACTGAACTACTTTCTCCATGTCCTTTTCCCTTCTTTATGCTAAGCTATGTTACTTCTCAATGAGTGTCATGTGAATGCATCCGTGCTGTTTCATATCCATAAGTTGCAAAAACCCCAGAAAAGAAAGCGTTTTCTTGATCACATCTGTAAGAAATGCTGCTCCAAAAACAAGTTCAACAATAATGAAAACAAGGTGTTTTCACTTGAAATAAGTCCAAAAATCTGCCAATAGAACAAGTGAACATTAGCTTGGTAGGATCTCTTGAAATAAGAAGGGATATTTAGATAAATCACATCTTGTAATTAGCAGGAGAACTCATTTTGAGCTATATTTTGACCAGAATCAGGAAATGTGTGTGCCGCAAATGCTCAAAGGTTTTCTCTTTTCTGATGTTAGTTGGTGATTTTCTAATAAAAGAATATGTGTTTCATCTGAGATACGAATCAAAGTAAGATGTTTTGACTTCACAAGATGATGCATTGTCTAAAAACAAGAGCCTATATCTCACTGCAGTGTTACTCCTGAAGTTATTGTGTCTCATATCAGGAGGAGAGACACATTCTGACTAGATGTTAGACACAGATACTGGGCAAGATGTAGAGTTGTTGTCGTGTGTTTGTATCACTGCTGCATGTGATCCGCTGGTGGCCTCGACCAATAATCCTCAAACTAAAATGATAACCCCAGCGCACCACAAACATCTTTTAATCACTGGTTGCACATGTGTAGGAAACCAGCAATTATCAAGTCTTTAATGAGAACAAAGTTAGTCATAGTGAGCAGCGAGTCCTGCTTCAGAGGCTCTTAAAACCCAGAAAGAGAACGTTATTTGACTGAATTTATGGCGTGAAAGCTTTTAGCCTTAATCTCAGCGTGTGGTTACAGTGCTCCTGTTGCTCCGTCTGGTTCAATTCAGCGTATTTAATGCACTTTTTTTTATGTGTAACGCTTTCTATATTGCATTTAAATGAAGTGTGTTGGAGCTGTTTCTGAACGTGAGTGATGTTTGTGTTTCCAGGTCTGACGACAGAAGGCGTTTATCGAGTCAGTGGGAACAAAACGGACCAGGACAACATCCAGAAACTGTTTGATCAAGGTGAGGCCCACACACACACACACACCACCCACACACACACACACACACACACACACACACACACACACACACACACACACACACACACCACACACACACACACACAGACACACACACACGCACCCCCAAACACACAGACACACACACACAGACACACACAGACAGAGACACACACACACACACACACACACACACACACACCCCCAAACAGACACACACACACACACACATACATACACACACACATACACATACACAGACACACACAGACATACCCACACACAGACACATACACACACACACACACAACTACACACACACACACACACCCCCAAACAGACACACACACACACCCACACACACACACCCCCAAACAGACACACACCACACCCACACACACACACCCCAAACAGACAACACACACACACACACACACACACACACACACACAGACACACACACACACAAACACAGACACACACACACACACACACACACACACATACACACATACACAGACACCCAAACACACACACAGACACACACACACACACACCCAAACACACACACACACACAGACACACACACACACACAAACACACACACACAAACACACCCAAACACACACCTGCGCTGACACACACACACACACCATACCACAGACAGACAGACACCCAGTTACACACACATACACCCACACACACACACACACACACACACACACACACACACACACATCTCCAGCTACCACCTGAAGGAGCACATGTGCAGCAGCAGTTTCAAAGCACCGATGTTTCTCGTTAGTTTTTTTCACAAATCCTGATCATTTTCCCATGAGCTCTTCAGAAAGCATGTTACCAATCGACTGGCGCTTGTGTGATGTGTGCAATACATCTGCAGAGAGTCCAAACCTGACCGCGCTGCAGAAGAAAGCTTAAAGAGAAACACATGCGGAGAAAAGAGGGAAAGTTAGGAGAGCTGCTGTGAGAATAAACACAGTCACCACAGGCAGGAATCTGTTTATTCATGTTTGTCCGCATTGACCAAGTAAATAAATGTCTCAGTAAGATCGTGAATTACCGTTTCCTCCTGCAAATAGATAGACACCTAAGTAAGCTTGTTAACGAGCTAAACATTTCCTCCAAAGTTAGAAACAACCTTTCTTTACTGAAACAATATGATAACTAAAAGCAGGTATGTTCCATCCAGTAATAACTGTGTGTATGTCCCAATGGCCATTAGCTTATGCATTATGACTTCTTTTAATGGTTCCAATAAAACATGTATAGTTAGATCAAAGTTAATAAATACTGAGCTCATGGTAGGCAGGCAGTATGAGTAAATCAAGACGAAGAAACATGCCTTTTAGTATGCACTTTCTATCACGTGAATGAAAGCAAACACGTATATAATTAAAGGTGGGGTTCACCTTCAGAAACACTTGTTATATTCCATGGAATGCTCTTAACATCCCGATAGCAATGAATACATTAAATGCTTTGACATTTCATCTGTGGAAGCCGTGGCGCTGTAAAAAGCACGACCAATCATCTGAGCCGGCCCGGGTCAGATGACTGGATGGCCTACCTGCCTGTCAGCCTTCCATCTGTGCACAAACTGATCTGGTGCCCTCATTGGTCATGTGTGCGTTCGTGTGTTGGAGGAGGGGCTCTGTGAGGAAGTCTGAAGGAAGGGGCAGATTCTTTTCGGCTGCGTACTTTCAGATTCTAGCGCACTCGAGCTGGTTTCTCCATTCTTACCTACCCTACCTTTAATACTGAATATTCTACTTCTCATATTCCTGTGAATGCCTGAGAATAAACGGCCCTTCCAGTCATTCGGTTGGTATTTAATCTATGAAATTAAAGTCACAAAATGGCAAAATATAACTAATTCCCGCTGAGAACTGTCAGAGATAAGAGAAGCCACACATCGTGTGAACCTGCTGCTCCCAAACCTCTTAAATAAACTCCTCTCTGTCTGGTTTAATGTTTCTTCACAGAGCTTCTCATGTTTCCTCTCCTCGCTCCATTTCCATCCCATCTGTGTGTGAAAACCACCATTACAGCCAATTATCTCCTCTGTCAGTAACGAGGGCGGCTGGCTACTCGCCTCTTCCTCCATAATCTGCGTCTATTGAAATGGAAATAGTGGAAGATTAGAATGTGCTTTGGGGAGTGACGCAGGGGTCTTCGGGGGATTTAGGGGTCGCTGTGGTTCTGCTTCATTAACAGCTGTTTGTTGTTTATTTGAAACACTCATCAAACACCGGCGTCGCCTTTTCTTCCTCGTTTTCTGTCCATTATTCCTTTAAGATCTTCCTTTTGCCTCGTGTGTGTGTGTGTGTGTGTGTGTGTGTGTGTGTGTGTGTGTGTGTGTGTGTGTGTGTGTGTGTGTGTGTGTGTGTGTGTGTGTGTGTGTGTGTGTGTGTGTGTGTGTGTGTGTGTGTGTGTGTGTGTGTGTGTGTGTGTGTGTGTGTGTGTGTGTGTTGGCAGTGTTTCAGATCGAGTGTGACAGCTGTCATGTTTCTTGTCCTCCTTCTCGCTCCCTTTTTTCCTCCTCCCTCTTCTTCATCGTCCTTTGACCAAAACAGGAAGTGATGTGTCTTTCCATCTATCTCTCTTTCTTCTTCGTCCTCTTCCTCTCGGGGTTAATTAGAGAGCTGACACCAGTTTGATGTGTGTCACAAACTGCAGAGTGAGGCTATGAACCGACACAGAAATATCATCTCAAAGGGAAGCGGTGGAGAAATATGGTTTTCTTTTTGGAGCTAGGAGTGTTTTCTGTTCGCTCCATCAGAGAAACACTGGGTCTGTGCTCAGAGAAGGTCTCATGCACAAGAATTGGAGAGATGCTACTAAAAAAAAGTGTGCAAGAATAAGAACGAGAATGTGACTAAAAGGTTGTCGGTTCAATCCCCAGAGAGGCTAGTGGCTCTCTCATATTCATTTGCCTAAGTTTTGTACGTTAGTGTCTAAGTACCACAGCAGGTTGGGCCTGTTTATCCTTCTGTTGACTGTGTGAGGAAGTTATCTAACTTCATTTAGATTAAGAACGTGCCGGAAAGGTGATCACAGAAGTGAGAGGAAGTGATAAATGAAAAGCGTCAGAAATGTCCGTTTGAAATGCGTCTAAAGGAAGCTGCGACACACACCAGCTTCAGTAACGCTAATATGAACCACAACACACACACACACACACACACACACACACACACACACACACACACACACACACACACACACACACACGTTAGCTCTTTGATATCTGTCTCAAACTGAAGCTCCGACCCAGTTTGACTCGTTCGACCCAGTTTGACTCGTTTCTGAAGAGATCAACACATGTTATCAGATCCAGGTCTAACACACACGTTTAAATGGACCAAGCTCTTCGTGTCGCATTTAAGCCACATCTTTAACAACTTCCCAAATCATTACATTACATGTTAGACGCTTTTATCCAAAGCGACTTACTTACTCAATACTGTGGGCAATCCCCTCAAGGAGCAATTTGGGGTGAAGTGTCTCAGGGACACAACGACATGCTGACTGCAGTGGGGTTTGAACCTGTGACCCCCTGATCCCTACCCACTGCACCACACGCCTCCCCAAATCACCCGAACAAGTATTCAACCACAAACCAAGCTGTCTCTTTATCTCTCCCTCTCTCTCTCTGTAGACCACAGTATCGACTTCGTGGTGATGGACGTGGCGGTGCACGCTGCTGCTGGAGCTCTGAAGGCGTTTTTCGCCGACCTTCCCGACCCTCTGATCCCTTACAGCCTGCACCCCGAGCTGGTGGAGGCCGCAAGTAAGAACAAACAAACACCTTCAGGAACACAACTGAGACATAAATGACCATGCAGAGAGAAGAAATCATCCACAAATCTTTAGATTCCTGCAGAATCTGATAGGAAAATGCTTTGAATTCGATATAAAAGTGTAAGAAAACACGCTTTTGACTTGAAAATGGCTTTTTTACATGTGTAAACCCTAGGCACACACGCGTACCTTCTGGTTTGAAGCAGATCTCTTAAATGCTGCAGAAGTGAAGTTTTCTGTCACATCACACACTCTCTTAAGAGGCTTTCTTCAGCTGCAGGGTGGGTGGGTGGGTGGGTGTGTGTGTGTGTGTGTGTGAAGCTGACAACAGCAGATTAATGAGCCAAAAATACTCACACAGTCGGTTTTTCTTCTCTGGAAAATGAGTCAAATCCTCTGGAGGAGAAACGCTTCCTCTCGGTTTCTCTCCGTCCTTCACTTCCTTTTTTATTATGTTGCCGCATCGCTTTGACTTTCTCTCTCTTCACACATTAAAGCACGGAAACATGTCACAGTAGAGGCAAAAATATACAAATATGGACCTGAAAAACAGCATTATATGTCCTCTTTAAGCTTAAGTAACAACACACAATATTGCTGAAACCGTCAACAATCATTAATTCAAGTTCATTTAATACTAACTTGCTTTAAAGGGATTATTAATACTCATATCCCTGTATTAATACTATAAATATTCATAAATAAATTGATTTTTTTAAGACCTTTGTTTCATAAAAAGGAAGAAAAAATGCCCTTTTCGTAAATTGCGTTATTTACCAGATTTATTACATATTTTTTTAACCTATTTTACAAAAAACTTCACATTATTTATTCATTTATTTATAGTCCCTTTGATAAACCCCATTGCATTGTGGGTAAAAGGTGTGAACAGCCCAATATCACTGATATCAAAAATGATGAAAGAGCGATTGAAAACGTTCCTTTGTGTCATATCTCTAGTTAATGTTGAGGTACGGCGCTGTGGATGAATGACCTTTGACCTCTCGGGGTCGTTCAGGGGTCAAAGGCCGCCGCTGGCTCCTCCTTAGGATGATTGATCGCCTGCGGGATCAATAAATCTGCGTGTCGTTACGTGTGCGGTCGTAACTATGTGTCTAAATATATTTGAAAAGGCCTCCTGCTGCTCTGGGACGTCGACGTGAACATTTTGTTCTCCTGTCTGTGATTATAATAACTTTAAAGCTTTAAAAAGTTCCAGAAGTAAAAGAATAAGTGAAGTTTCTTTAATGCACATGTTTCAGAGTAGCTGATCAAGTTGATGATTTGAGCAATTAATTGATATTCATTCGTTCATTTGGAGCACACGCACACACAGACACACACGCACACACACACATATGCACTCATAGACACTCACACACAGACACACACATAGACACTCACACACAGACACACACACACGCACACATAGACACACGCACACACACTCATAGACACTCACACACAGACACACACACACACGCACACATAGACACACGCACACACACACACACACACACAGACACACACACACACAGACACACACACACACGCACACATAGACACACTCACACACACACACACACACATGCACACACACGCACACACACACACACACGCACACCCACACACACATAGACACACGCACACACACTCATAGACACTCACACAGACACACACACACTCATAGACACTCACACACAGACATGCACACACACACACGCACACACACACACACCCACACGCACACATAGACACACGCACACACACTCATAGACACTCACACACACACACACACATATACACTCAAGACACACACACACACATACGCACACACACACACGCACACCCACAGACACACGCACACATATACACTCAGACACACACACACGCACGCACACACACACACACGCACACCCACAGACACACACACACACACACTCATAGACACACGCACACATACTCATAGACACACACACACGCACACATATACACTCAGACACACACACACACACACATACGCACACACACCCACACACACACGCACACATATACACTCAGACACACACACACGCACGCACACACACACATGCACACCCACAGACACACACACTCATAGACACATGCACACACACTCATAGACACTCACACACACACACACACACATACGCACACACACACACACGCACACCCACAGACACACACGCACACCCACAGACACACACACACACACTGATAGACACACGCACACACACTCATAGACACTCACACACACACGCACATATACACTCAGACACACACACACACACATACGCACACACACACTTGTTTAGTTAGTTTACCTTATTCTTTTTCTCCGAAAGAACCGATAAGAGTACCGTTAAAGGACCGGATCGATAAGCGGTATCGATAAAAGTAGTAGTACCGTTAAAACCTTAACGATACCCCTCCCTAGTTATTTATTTCCCATGGAGCCAACGAGGTGCATCTACCAGTACATATGAATATATATGAGTATTTCCAGATGAATATGTCTGTTATTACTCCACCTTTGTGCTCCTCCATCAGCGGGGTGAGGTCGCACACTTTGCCCAGGAAAGAGACCCACAGGTCGGCCTCCGTGAGAGGACACCTCCAGTGGGGTGAAGAACCTCCTCCTCCTCTTCATCACCTCATACCTCTGTTTACTCCTGAGAGTGTTGTCATGCTGTCACCACGGCAACACGTCACAAGGGGCGTGGTGACGATGGATGTATAATAAGAACTGGATACAGCGTGGGAGGCGGGGTCTCGTTCTTTCCTATGAGAGCTGCTCATTGGCTCATGAGGACAAAATGGCCCAACTTTTGAGAGAGCGAAACGTCACAGATTACCCAGCATGCCATGTCAGAGCAGAAGAACCCGTATGTGCGCTCACAGAGCATGCGCCCCTTAAGCCCCGCCCCCCGAGCTCCCACTCTCAGATGCGCGTTCATAATGCCGAGGAAAATAACTCTCAGAATAACGTTATTAGCACATTTTACAACTTCAGGACTGAATGATTCTAATAAGGGCTATAAAATAGTTCATCCTGGGTAGTTTATCTAGTTAAAAAAAATTATCCGCTGATTTACAGACATCTCTTTCCCAATGTTAGTCAATGGGGAAAGTGTTTCTGGGCCCAGCGACGCCACGGACTGATACGGAAGTTGTAGTACCGCCGTTTGGACACAATGAATATTTTCCTCAGAGTCCGGCGCACTTCCTGGGGGCTTGGTGGTGACGTCTGGCTTTAATGTGTGAATGATATTCCACACACACAGAGGGAGATGTGTTGTGACTCTCCACAGGTGAAAGCTCTTGTTTCACATCTGCTCTGTAAATATTAAAGTATTGAGTCGAGCGCTTCTGCTCTGACGAGCTTCTCGCCTGCGGGGAAGAGAGGAATTCTCCGGAGAGGATGAGGAATATTCAGGAGTTTCATAGACAGCGTGCTCTCCAGGAAACGCACACAGATGTTTATTTATTTGTTGTTTTCAAGGGTTTTCTAGTTGTTTTTTTTACTACTCAAACATCTGCACAGTTTAGCATTAAGTCAGGTTACATTATCTGTTCCATTTTTCTCTTTTTTCCACACAAAGATTCTCAGTTTTCGGCGTGTATTTCCTACCATGTGCTGATGAAACATGACAATTTAATCACATCATCTATAATTTAGTAGCCTGCATTAGTAAACGGCTTTTTACACAGTCGACAAATCCTTAAAGTCAAACGAGATAAAGAGAGATGAGTGTATTTTATTTTACATCGAGTTGTCTTTTTAATCTTCATAATCCAAACTCGGTAACATTTTATTTTAAAGGTCACCTATCATTCTATTTGTAGGCAACAGCATAGGTCTCAGATATATAAAAATATATAAAAAAACATGTCTATGAAGTGTTTTGCTCCAAATACCAAACAGACCCATTCTAGCCATGCCTCATATCCCTCTATTTCACTTCCTGTTTCTAAAGTGCTGATTTGGGGTATAAAGCTTTAAAATAAAGAGGAGGGGGCTGAGCTCATGCGGGACCCGGCAGCTACTGTCTAAACTAAATACTGCCGTGATGGAACGCCATATCATGGATTATCAAGGATTATCTCTGAAACAGTATGGAGCTCAAAGGCTTTCTCTCTTGCCGGTTATACCACAAGGTGAGTTCCTTTTTACTTCCTGCTTCTTCACACACATGCTCTCCAGTACAGGTTAGCTCTGAGTGTTAGCGATGCTAATGTAAACACCGACCATATTACGTCCAAAACAGTCGGGCATTGTTTCTGATAGCAACTTTCTGATAGTGCCGTGGGTCCACATTTCAGATATTACGTCATATCGGACGCACATCTGGATCAGCTCCGTTGTTCCCCCGTTTTTAGAGATTTGGGTACGGAGGAAAAGAGAGAGGGTGTTATTTGCTGACGCTGCGTGAGTTCCCTGACTCACCGGGGACACACCGGGGACACACCGGGGACACATGGTGATGTAGAAAAGACATCAGAAAGTGCATTTTGCATGATAGGTCCCCTTTAAGACCAAAACTCATGTACAACAACTTCCTTACTTAAAATAAATCAGCACTAATTAGAGGGTTATTGATGAAAAACTCAACTAACGGCCTAGTACTTGTAGAATATGGTCATGTAGAATAAGGCATTAATAAGTGTTTTATAATGACTAATAAAGAGCCAATATACTGCTAATATGCATGTTAATGAACAACTAGTTGATGGTGAATATACCTTAAAATAAAGTGTTACCCTAAACTCTTAATGTTTTATTGCAAAATCATTTTACTTATCAAGTAAATTATTCAACAAGTGAAAATATCTGATTTTAGGTTTTTAAAGACTTTAAATTGTGCTCTGGGAGCTTTTGAAAGGCGTCGGTCGGTTTGAGGATAAAAACTGAAATGAATTGCTCATAAATTATCGCCATATTTAAAAATAATAAGCCGACCATCGCAGCCGTGTGTGTGTGTGTGTGTGTGTGTGTGTGTGTGTGTGTGTGTGTGTGTGTGTGTGTGTGTGTGTGTGTGTGTGTGTGTGTGTGTGTGTGTGTGTGTGTGTGTGTGTGTGTGTGTGTGTGTGTGTGTGTGTGTGTGTGTGTGTGTGTGTGTGTGTCTTGGCAGCATCTCATCCTTTTGTTTTTTCTGGAGAGTATACTGTAATTTCCGTTTCCCAAAAGAATGTGTGAAATGTTAAATGCTTTCTCTTTTCTCTCTCCCCGTGTGTGTGTGTGTGTGTATGTGTGTGTGTCAGAAATCGTGGACTACATCGAGCGTCTGCAAGTTCTTCATGAGATCGTGAAGAAGTTTCCTTCTGTCAACTACCAGGTGTTCAGTTCCATCACACACCTCAACAGGTAAGACATGATGCCAGAACACACAGATAAACACAACCACACACACACACACACACTCTACAGTCAGTGTGTGTGTGTGTGTGTGTTAAACCCTTAGTTTGAAGCACCAGCAGGGGCTAAACTCTTTGTACGTTTCCCTGCGATGACAGTGAACACACCGCAGCTTCTTCACTTCATCCTAAAAGCTGCTGTCAAACACATCGGGACGTTTGCAGTTTTTACATCGAGCTGACACACACACACTCACACACACACACACACACACACACACACACACACACACACACACACACACACACACACACACACAGAAGCTTTGGTATGAACTGCAGTCACGACTGTCTGTTGAATTATTCCTTAGAAAACTGAACTGAGTGAACTTTGCTCCGACACATCTAGACGTCTGACTGTAAAGCGACAAGTTAAAGCCTGATTCTGTTGCAAATAACAACAAGAAAGAATAAACAAACAAACAAGTTGAACATCTTCAGGTCCAAGAAAGAAACATAGTCATTAATTACTACCCAGTGAGAGCGAATCTAGCATCTAAAACGTTACCTGTCCTCTTTGAATCTGATATAAAAGTGCAAGAAAAGACACTTTTGACACGGAGTCATTTAGCTGTTTTACAACGGTGAAGCAGGAAGGGCCCTCAGATTGAGATACCCCTACCCGAGGTAGAACAAAGCACAACAATGATTATCTTTAGGATCTCCCATTAATGACATTTATTGTTGTCAAATTAGATTTTGGGGGACCGAATGTTCTTTTGGTTCTTCTTTAGAACTCCCCCAATCCCTGAAAAAGAGCCACATTAGACCAGGCCGAATATGGTGTCAAAAAAGCCCATAACTTGAGAATGATCACTCTTTTCCTCTTCAGATTTGCTGAGGTATGAACCAGGCGGCTGTCCTACATCACCAAATAGTCAGACAATGATTTACCTAAAGAAATACTGAATTATAGTCCTGTTCATTTAGCTTTAGATTAAGGCCCAGACACACCAAGCTGACACCAAAGAACACGTCCCGACGGACCCGACTGTTGCGTCGCCTCACGTCTCTGCGTCTTGGCCAACAGTCGCACTGGAACACGCCGCAAAGACTTCAGCCGACGGCCAAGAAGCACGTACGAACTGCGCATGCGTGAGTGGCAGTAACTCTCCTTACCAGCAGGCGGCGGTAGTGTGTATTCGTCATTCAAAAGAGGCAACAACCGGAAGACAGACTGCGTGATAACCGAGAGAAGAAGAACAGACTGCGTGATAACCGAGAGAAGAAGAACAGACTGCGTGATAACCGAGAGAAGAACAGACTGCGTGATAACCGAGAGAAGAAGAACAGACTGCGTGATAACCGAGAGAAGAAGAACAGACTGCGTGATAACCGAGAGAAGAAGAACAGACTGCGTGATAACCGAGAGAAGAGAACAGACTGCGTGATATAAAAAAACCACAAATAGCGTGCGTTGGTCTTCGGTTTCTTCATTCCAGATCGCCATGATGAAAAAGAAACTCTTGCGTCCAGCTGAGATGAAAATGAAAAAGAATAGCCGTCTGTGTGCCTTCTTAATCGTTTGTTTGGGTCCCTCACTTCCGTTTAGCTTCTCATGCACTGATTCGCTAGCTGAACAGCCAATCAGAGTGATTTATTTGACCGACAGCCTTTGGCCGAAAACCTACCGATTCAACATGTCGAATCGGTAGGTTTTCGGCCAAAAAGGTGTCGGCACGGCCGAAAAGACACGACGGTGCGGGACACACCAATCTGAGTAGGGCGACACGACGCTCATCGACGGGCAGACATCTATCGACGGCCGAAATCGGCCCGGTGTGTCGGGGCCTTTAGATGGAAATTGTACTTTTTGGTGATAGGAGCGTAGGACTCACTTTTCTCTCATTTATCAGAAAAACCCTGAAAAATATGCCATTACTGAATTGTCTCGGCTGCTATTGAACACTAACCAGTAGTTGTGTGGAAATATCTGGTACAGTTCTACATAGGCCTACCTCTTCTCTGATACAGTGCTTTCCTTCCCTCCTCCAGCTGCACAGTGACAGGATTTAATGACAGCTGTCACTAACCAAATGAATCCTTTGAAGATTTAATGAATGGCGACTCTAATCATAATGTCACTCTGCATCAGTCTGTGATTAATCTGAACAGTCCGCTCGTCGTAACGGTTAACAAATGGTGTTTATTTAACCAAATACTGTGTAAAACATTGACTTCAGTTTGAATTAGCGCCCATTTAAAGGTGTTCAATCAAAGAGAGGGACGGCAGAAAAATACAGGCTGAACGTCTTATTTTAATGATTTGAGCTTCTGTAATGTCTAACATTAAAATACAGTAGATTTGAATATGAAATAGTTTCAGAACAGTCATTAAAAAGCAAAGAAAATATTGTTGTCTTAATGTCTTTCATTTGTGTAAAGCACTTTGAATTGTCTTGTGTTGAAAGGTGCCTTGCCTTGGAGTTTTTATAAAAGCGCTATATACCAGGGGGGGTCTTAAAAAGTATTAAAAGTTGATGAATCAATTTTAGCGAAAATTAAGGCTATTAAAAATTATTAAACGGCATCTCCCAAGGTTTTACATTTTGTAGCTTGTTTTCAATAAGTATATAAATGGTCCAAAGAGGTTGTATTCTACAGTCTGCCTGAATGTAATCATTGCGTAGGTGTGTAGTGATTCTGTGTAGTTTATTTATGGCATCCCGTTGGATGTGACGTCATCTGAACAGGACATCGCGCGCTCACTGCTTGATAGCGCGCGAAGGCCCGTTTACGCCGGTTGTTAAACAACATCGTTTTGGGGAAATGCAAGTCTGCGTCCAAATGGTTGGAAGATAAGGAGGAAGGACAATCAATACTGTATATAGTAAATGTGAGGTAAAGTGTGTCGCCAAGGTAACCGGTTAGAACTCTAAGTGGCGATGAGGTCTTAAAATGTATGGAAAGGGTCTTAAAAAGGGTCTTAAAAGGTCTTACATGTGACTTCAGGATTCCTGCATATACCCTGAATAAGTGTCATGTATTATTATTATTACTATCTATCCGCATTTTGACTACAGGTTTTAGCACGGCTCGCCATGGCTCGTTTCGGCTCACTTTAAGCTGCGTTTCCATTACAGTTAGTAACCAGCGTAGTAACTATAGTAACCACGCAGTGCAGGCGGGGCGATCGGCTGGGTTGTCGAACATACATTTAAGGATAAAATAGGCTTGTTTGTTAGAAGTGAGCTTTGCGATAGATAGGGACACAACGCTTTCAAGCAAAGAGCAGGGCGTTAGCAAACACGTAGCACCTCGTCCAACGACCGCGGCGTGCCTTTTTGTGCTGCCATTTCTTTATGGATTTGTTGAAATTAGAAAGACTTGCTGACGGTAGCTCGTCTGTTGGTGCTTATGCGACGCTTGGGGACTGTCTCGCGCAATGACGATTCTCTCGGACCAATCAGCGGTCGGCAGTGTTTTACGTCACTAGTTTAGCATATTTTCAGCCAACTCGACTGAGGTGGTTCTAAAAAAAGTACCAGTGAGCCGGTGCTACCCCTAGTGGAAAAGCAAAAAAGAGCGAGCCGAGCCAAAACCCTGAAGTGGAAATGCGCCAGAAGTGTCATGTATTGTTATTATTATTCATTTTCTCAACATTTCCTCCCCTCCCCCCCCACAGGGTGAGCCAGCACAGTAAGTGCACCCTCATGACGGCGGACAACCTCTCCATCTGTTTCTGGCCGACTCTGATGCGCCCCGACTTCGAGAACAAGGAAACGCTCTCCACCACGAAGCTGAACCAGGCGGTCATCGAGGCGTTCATCGTGCAGAGCGAGTACTTCTTCTTCCACGGCGGAGAAATGGCGGAATGTTCCAGCAACGAAGGAACGCCTCCTCCTCATCACTCACAACATGGTGGAGGCTCTTCTTCCTCTGCAGCTGCCCCCCATGCAGCCGCAGCAGATCCAGCACACGCTGCACCCCGACGCTCATGTAACAGAGAGCATGCTGGGAAACGCAGTCCGTGAGTTTGTCTGTCTGTCAAGGAGGTGAACGAGACACATGGGCCGTTTGTTGGATTTAAAAGTCATCTGTGAGGTTTTAGAGACGACCGGACGTCACGTTTTTTGTTTTTTGGACGCCCTCATCTAACAGAAGGCATGCTGGGAATTGCAGTCCAATTGTTGCGTCTGTTTGTCATCGAGGGAACGAGACACATGGACCGTTTGTTGGATTAAACATCATCTGTGAGGTGTTAAACTTCCAGATTAGAGACGATCGGACGTTACGTTTTTTTTAGTTTTTTCCTTTTTTGGACGCGCTCATCTAACAGAGAGCATGCTGGGAAACGCAGTCCATTAAGTGCTTCTGTTTGTCATGGAGGTGAATGAGCTTTGAGAGACCGTTTGTTGATTAAACTAATCCGTGAGATCTGTTAAATCCCGGATTCAGACAATCGGACGTCACCTTTGTTTTGTTTCTTTGGAACTAATTTTTTCGACCCGTTTACGAGACTGAAGGATTCGGCACATAGAGAACTCTTTAGCAGGGTCTACCGGGATTTACTAATACAGATTTCCCCCCTTTTACCTTCACCCTGATGGAATAGCACACTGAGCAAATCCCGCTTAACCCCCACCCCCCCCCCCCCCCCCCCCCAAAACAACAGAAAAGGGAAGTTAAAACTTAACGACTGCAACTCAAAAATGAACGCTGACTCATCTGATATTTGACCGACTAACTTCCAGACATTTCGGCACCGGAAACTCTTCCAACCCCGAAAACCCGCCAGAGGATAGAACGGCAAGACAACCGTTGGATTTGTGAACTGAAAACATAACGAGTTGTGGATTATTTTGGGGGTTTTAAATACTAGAAAAACGGAATAATCCCCCCCCCCTTTCTTCATGAACGTTGCCCCTCTTAACGGACATAACAGCACATGCACGATTTCTGTCAAAAGTCCCACTCATGTGTTTTTATGTTGCTTTTTTTATCATTTGGACTGTCTTTGCTTTTTTTTAACATGTTTTGTGATGTGTGTGTGTGTGTGTGTGTGTGTGTGTGTGTGTGTGTGTGTTCCTTCTCTTTCGAGGGAAGAGGGGATCAGGAGGGAATTTGAGAAGCTCGTTACACTCCGTACGAAAGGCTTCGCCTCAAACCTCCAGCTAACGCTCTCGTCTCCTTCGAGCGCCTAACTCTCAACGAGGAAACCACTACGTCGCAATGCATTCTGGATCTTTTCCGAGGCGTCTTCCCGTGTTTGACGCTCTAATCGTCTTCATTTCTACTTTCTGTTGCTTTGTTGGAAACTAAAAATGTGCATGTCTCTGTTTTTTGCCACTTAGTGAGAAAAAAAAAAAGAAAAAATCTTTTGCTTTTGGTTTAAGGGTAACATTTCCACAGAGAAACTCACGAGGAGTTTTTATTGCATTTGTTTCTTCTCCGTCAAGAAATCCACTCTTTAATATCATATTTTTGGTTATATGTCGAATAGTTTTCCCTAAATAGAGGAAAGAAGTATATATAAGTATAAATATATATATAAATATATCAGCAGCAGACTGATTTAGTGAAATACCGCGGGGTACTGGACTGTATAATCTGTCAGAAGCTATACTCATATGTCTGTGTGGTTCTGATGGGGGGGTGTGTGTGTGTGTGTGTGTGTGTCTGTCTGAATGTGCGTGTGTGTCTGAATGTGTGTGTGTCAATGTGTGTGTGTGTGAATGTCTGAATGTGTGTGTGTGGGTTTTAATCCTCTTTGGCTCGTCTGAAAGAGAAAGAAACCCCTCGTGGCGTTCTTCATCGATGACACTTTGAGGCTGAGAGAGAGAAATCGTTAGAGTTGAGATTAACTTTAATTCACTGACTTTGTTCGCTTTTGTTCGCCTGATCCTCATTTACTTTCTTTATTTTTAAGTAGTATCGTCCTTCTAAAAGATTAAAAATATGTTTTACAGAAACTTCAAACACTCTTCTGTCCATCTGGATGAACACATCCCACCTGCTGCAAACAATTCACGACGTCTTACCTAAAAATATGAATCTGACGCTTTATTTGACAGAAATCCAGTTTCAATGTCTGATTAATTTCAATTAAAACAAGGCCTTTTTTGGGCGTTCCCCTTTCCAGTAGAGTGTCATTTTGTACGAGTAAAAATAACACTAAAGCATGGTCACAGTAGACAGGCAACAGCTTGGGGCCCCGGACCAGAAGGGGGCCCCCAAAGAAGGTCCACAGCAAGGACAGCATGAACCACCCTTTAATTCACTCTTGAGCTGCTTCCCTTGAGTATTTCCTGCCTCCTATCGCGACATTTCAGAGGGAAATATCCTACTTTGAAACTAAATGTATCCTACCTGCATATTAACACGTATCTAGTCTTTCTTACGGTGTAGGTTTTGCCACTTTTACCTGATTAAAGGATCTGAACGCGTCCTCCTCTCTCTGGTAATTTGGAGCTAACTATAGAGGACGTGGAGTTTCCAATTGGCACACTTCTAATCAATTAATGTTCAGTTAATTGAGTCTTTTAATGAGGACACAGCGGGGGGGCTCCTCACGAAAACAATTCATTTCTTGAACCAATAGCCGTTAAAAATGATATAACTCACTTTCTTAGTGTCTCAGTTTAATAGAATAATAAGAATATCCTCACTCAGTGATTTACGGTGACCGTCTGATCGCCAGATTAAAAGCCCTTCATTCATAATTGAACACTCTTTTAGTAACTTGCAAAGAAAATTAATCCGATTAGTGGTTCGTTATACCCAGAATGCATTGCTCTGCTAGTGTCTAAGTGTACGTGAGGGAGGAAGTAGGAAAGGAGGGAGGAAAGTTAAGCTTTTGTTTAAAAATCAGCAAAACGACTCAAAGTGTTTTCGATGAACGTCGGCGACCGGGAGGATTCCAATTATACGATAATGTCGAGGGGTGCGTCCCATTTCTGATGTGTCTCCTGTGTCCTTGAAGTCGGTCAGCTTTTTTATTGGATGACTGAAATGTGAACCCAGAAAACGTCAGGAGGGAATTTCTGTCTTCTTGAGATTCAACGTTTTTATTAACTTTTAGGAATAATTCTGACTTTTAGGATAAAAAACAAACCAATTAAGTACCAATCAATAAAATATGAACTTACGACAATAACATAAAAAGGGCATTTTTTTATGTTACTTAACTTACTTTTAAAATCCACTCCATTTCAAATAAATGAAGTACAATTTAAACCAGTTTTATTTTAAAAAAACATGTTTTATTTTCCCTTTTTTGCTGAAATAAGTCGTTTTATCAGCTTCAAATGTTGTGTATTTTGACCACTAGAGTACACTATGGAGTCAAATGTGGTTCCAAATCACTAATATTGGATTATTCCTCGTGTTGTAATACTTCTAAAGGAGATATTTGGATTGTAAATCGGACAAAACAAGGTATTTAAAGAACTTAATATGAACAATTGTAAATTTAAACCCCTTTTTCTTACAATTACAGCCACTCGAGGTTAGAAGAAAAGCATCTATTTGAATCTGAATTTAAGAGACAAGGTCGTATGGAAGCGAAATGGAATGCGGCCAAAAGCCTGTCTCTGAACATCGAAACAAATCTGATTTAGGGACCTTTTTAAAAGGACACTTTGAAGGAGACTCGTGTCTGGAATGGGACGCTCTTTGAGTTGTGAATGAGAGGGTTAGGGGTTAGCGTTAAAGGGGATAAATATTCAGAATGGAACGAAGCCAAAAGCCCATTTTAAGGTGACGTTGGACTGAAGGGCACATGGAAGGGAGCGAATGGGGGAAATGGAACGCGGCCAAAAGCGTCCTGATCTACGATTTCTTTTTTTTCTTTTTCTTTGGGAGGGAGGGAGGGGAGGGAGGGAGGGAGGGGGTCTCAGCAGCTGCTAGATAATAAAAGATTAAGCTGTTCGTCTGTAGTTTTTCTCATCAATCAATCGACTGTTATCATCCTGTTGATACGACCTCATCAGTCGCACCGGTGTACAAACAGCTGTGTATTATAGTAAATAAAAATGATTTTCAGAAATGAAAAAAGTCTAAAACAAGTTTTTCTTTTCTGTTTCTCCTCCATAATGTTTCCAAATAAAGTTCTTTTTTTTCCAAAAATTCCTGCGTGTGTTATTTCTTCCTTTTGACTTTAACAATGATTTTGACGGTTTAATGAATACACCTTTATTTAGTTTTAAAGTTCCCCTATTATACTGTTTAATCAATATATCACAGCTCTCAGATATATCCAGAGCCTGTCTCTGATTGGCTGAAACACCAAACAGATCTTTGCAGCATCCCATAATCCCCTCTGTTTCAGCCCTGTTTCCAAAGTGCTGATTCTCTGTCTGTGACTTTAGATGAAAATAAGGAGCCCCTCCCCACGCCCCTCTGAGAGAGATTTGGTTACAAAGAACTCAATGATAGGGGGGGGGGGGGGGGGGTTACCTTGGTTGCTGATTGGCTAATGGTTACACAAGACAACACATCGTTATGACATCATAAAGTGTCCAAAATCTGATCAGCTCATTTTCAGACAGGTTTTTATAGAAATGGATCAGGACAAAAAGAGAGAGGGTCTTTAGTGATTTATCCGACCGGCCCACCTCGGGGCCACAAGTAAATACCGCTAGTAAATTGTCGACGATGATTTAAAAAGAAAAGCAAAATTCAGAGAAAAAAGTCCAATTTGAGATGCATTGTGGGACATGTAGTTTAGGGGCAACGTGCTTCTGTAAATCGGCCTGTAACCGTATAATAAACGTAGTGTATTCTGTCAGAGCTCTTGTGGGCCTTGAGTTTGACCCCCTGCTCTAAGGTAATAACAAACAGTAGAAAAAGTACACAGGTAAAGGCCAAATTGTACTTTGGTACTAATTTCTTTGTACATTCACTCAATGACTATACTAAAGTACACCTCACTTACCCTCTACATTTACTCCACCTAACTTCTACATTTACTCCACCTAACTTTAAAGGTGCGTGTTGTATTTTTTACTTTACCTCATTTATTTAGCAGATATAGCTCCTGGTGGATTTTAAGATTTTGAGTTTTAACAAAGAAAAAAACATGTGACTGGTGTGTGTGTGTATTTGTGTGTGTGTGTATGTATGTGTGTGTGTGTGTGGCCTAGCATTACCATCCTTGTGGGGACCTAAATCTGTTTACACAGTCACGTGTGGGGACTGGCTTCCCTTATGGGGACAAATGGAGGTGGAAGGGGAATCATTCATTTTAGGGTGAAGACTTGGTAAGGGTAAGGGTTAGGATAAGTCTCCAGGAAATGGATGTAAGTCAATGTAATGTCCCCTGAAGTAATGTATGCATGGTTTGTGTGTGTGTGTGGGGGGGGGTTAATCCTCTTTGGCTGGTGTGTTGTGGAGAATATCAAAGTACAATAGAATAACTCACAGCTCGGGGTTGTATTAATGTAATGTATTATAGTGATAATCGTTCATTTGAACAGTTTCAGGATCTGCAGATGTTCAGAAGGTAAATGGCGCCATCTTGTGGTCAAAATCTGAACTGCGCTTCACTAAAACCACAGCACTTTTATTGGATATTACATTTAATTAATTTAAAGGAGCAAGAGCTGTACAAGAGTGTCATCTAATCAATAAATCATTTTATTTAATCACACCCATCTCTTAGTCTTTTTCTAGTATTCACATATTTTGATATTAGGTCGTTCTTGTATTTTTTCTGACAATAAAACTTCAAATGCTCTATAAAACCTTCTTAATCAAAAAGTTAAAATCTTCAGATATAGCTGCAGATACTGTACTGTTGCATTCTTATTGGTCCAATTTCGGACTGATTGTTTTGAAGTCATGACAAGGTACAAATGTGGGACTTTCATTTTGGAAATTCTCAATAAACTCCAGTATTATTTCTTTTATTCGAAGCTGCATGTAGTCAGTTGACCTTAATTGAAATGTATCAGTCAAGGTCAGATTTTTCCCCAATACAATTATCGTCATATACCCCTACCTGTTGGTAGGGGGTATATGACCCTCAGGTAAGACTTTTCAATATTTCAACACCTGTCGACGAACATAAGAATGATTGAAGTGAGATCTGAAAAGTCACTTTACTCACCTTTCTGCACAGTTGTTGTAGTGTTTACCATTCAAATGATCATTTAAATCAGGGGGGTCAAACTCAATTTCATCACGGGCCACATCAGCATTATGGTTGCACTCAAAGGGCCGGTTGTAACTTTAAGACTAACAAACACTACAAAAGTATTTCCACGAAAATAATATTGAATCAAAGCACAGTTTTGTGCTTTGATGTATTTTGTAGTGTATAATGGTGAACATACCATGCAATGGATTGATTTAAGGATTCAAATACATGACTTCATGGGCTCTACGTAAAGAGTTACTGAGAAAAATTAATTACTTATTTGATCCTAGGATGCTGCCTAGGTTCAATACATTGTGTTAAATGTACATACACACTTGTCAAAAAACGAACTCCTTGGTTAGGAGTACGTTTATATCCCATCAAAAACCTTTTGACATTTTTATTTTATAATTGACCAAGAGAGCTATGGGAGACAGAACTGCCTCGTGGTGTGGCATTAAGCACATGTCCAAGGCTTACAGGTCAGAGACAGAACTGCCTCGTGGTGTGGCATTAAGCACATGTCCAAGGCTTACAGGTCAGAGACAGTTCCGCCTTTTCACAGAAGTCTTAATTGACTAAGAGAGGGATGTTTGTAAGTATTGCTGTCTTATGTGTTAAGTTCATATCAGAGGCTGTGAATATATCAGATGTTTACAGACCGTGCACAAGGGCTTTGATGGTCAACAAACACTGCTATTCATCACTTAGGTAAAACACGTTTCCATTTATCTTTAAGTTGAATATTAATTGTTATATTTATGTCTAACCGTGTGGTTTAAATTGTTTTGCAGAAAACATGCATTTGATCACAAGTGGGCTGGCGACTTAAAAACGAAGGAAATCCTTTTGTAAAAGCGAACCTCTGCACAAATGAGCTTTCTTAATTAATCGGGAGCACATTGGGTGATGCCGTTTAGACGGTGGCTTTTAAAGTGTGCAGCATGCTGAGAGGCTTTGCTAGCTAGCCAGTAGTTGGGTTGTGGGACAACTCTTGTGTGAGAGCACCCCCACCCCCCGCCCCAGACAACACAACAACGGGTGTTTTCAATGTCGAGGACGCTTCCTTGGTAGGACATGTCCCTCCGAGTCAGGTCCTTCAGAAGAGAGGCAAGAATCCTTCCTAGCCTCGGAAAACGAAGAATGGTGGAACAAGCTAACAGGTGACGGTGTCCGTCATATGCGAGGCCCCGCCTTAAATGGAGCGCGATTTCCGCCAACGATTTGGAAATTGGTCCGTATGCAAAGCATTGTGGGGATTTTAAGACCGTGGAGGATACACATGTGCAGCCTCGAAATGTCCCGCTATGAAGGACGCCGGCCTCGGTAGAATTCCAAGTATGCTGGACATTGGAACAGTCCTTCGGCAGGACTCGATGATGTAGCATGCTTGAAATAGTGGCTCTGGAGCATCCTTCCTCGACATTGAGAAACACCCAACAGCAGGGCGTGCAGGCTCAGCGCCGACCGCTAAATAACACCTTCCTCCCCGGCTACAGCGCTCACACACACGCGCGTGTAGCAGAGTATAAACGCGGTCAAAGAGCAGAGAGTGGAATTATTTCGCAAATGACTGCTTACCTTTCGATTTTTAGAGTTTTGTAGGTTATTATTTCTTGTCGCACAATTCTTTCTCAGTTTACAAAACACTGACAGAAAACGCCGTCGGAAGAGCGTCTCGGGAAGCGTTGTGATTGGCCAGGCTCCCTGTCACGTGATCGAAGCAGCATGACCCACATTTACGGCCATAATTGTGAGGGAGTGGTTTTATTCAGTGGATATATTTAAAAAGAAACATATCAATTTGTTTGTTCATTGATTCATAACAGACAGATTTTGTGATTTTAGTATATCATTGTATTATGACAATTTAATTGAGCAAATCAAATATCTCAATGGTACAGTCAGGCTGTTTGTTATACCTTTCAACATTCAAATACAACACATAATGCACAACTCCTAAGGTCTAGTCTAGACAACACCTCTTGCAAGTTGCTTTGTTCACAAGTCATTTCCCAGTCTTTCAATTTCGTCAAGGAAGAAGTCCATATCTTCCTTGGAAACCAGCGTAGAGAGGACAATCATGCGGAAAAAGTTGACCTTGTCTCCCAAAGGTTGGTAGCCCACCATCATCGTGCCTCGCTTTATCATGCGCTCCTTGATGACTGGAGCTACCTATGATCAAGAACAAAAACACACGGTTTGATTCAGAAGCTCTGCTGAGGTGAACGCTTTAAGATGGTGGCCTTGGTGTTTTATTAACAAAGCATGCAACACAATCATTTAGTCTTCTGTTCCCAATCCAGTGAGACTTACGTTTGCCAGTCTGTCCTGGTAATCTGCATCTCCTTCCTTTCCCCTCATGCTTGGCGGTATAAACCAGAAGCATACATTCAGAAACTCTGGCTGCCCATGGAGAAAAACACTCTGGGTGAAAACATTGAATCTTCAGTACGATATAATATCAGTATGCTTGAGATGCTCACCTCCCACAAAAGATGAAACCCTTCCCTTTTCCTCATCTGCTCCACCAGATACCTGCAAGAGGGATGTTAACAATACAATAAAATACAAAGGGGCTTTATTGGCATGATTGTAACCCTCCGATTGTCTTCGTTCCCCCCCCCCCTTACTTTGGTGTTCGCAGTCAAATTTGACCGGTCCTGTTTTAACTGCTATAACATTAAAACAAAAACCATTAATCACCACATTTCATTTAACACCCTTTCAAACTGTACAAATTGTATCAGACTACTGGTAAACATGAAACACTGCAGTAAATATACAAAGAACAGACACTGAACATGTATTGGTGTGCCAGGTGTGATCCATGTGGGGGGATGGGCACATAAGAGCGGGAAGTGTGTCAAATTGTTCTGTGTGTGTGTGCCAGGTGTGATTCACATGGGGGGATTGGGCACATAAGGGGGGGAACACATCTAGAGTGTGTGTGTGTGTGTGTGTGTGTGTTTTATCTGATCCGGATGGTTACTAATTCCTTTTCTTTATGGCGGTCATGTTTGACCGGGAACACCATGGGTGTTACAAAGTTGACTAAATCATCCAAAATTCAATGAAAGTGGTGATCAGCCATTGTATATGTTCAAAGGTCTACTGTGAAGGATATCATGAAGCCTGAATGCAGTCGAATGTAAAACAAAAAAGTTATGATTGATGAAAGTAGTAAATCGGTCAGATTTGACCCGAAGACAACAGGAGGGTTAAACATAGTATTGCCAAAGCATTCGGCACGAGGCGATATAACAGAATAACACTTTCTGTTCATCTTCATTACAGCTCAACAAACAGATAGACTTCGAATTTCAACTATACTAGGTTTGTGTTTCACTTCAGCTGGATGCCTACCTTACAAGGTTAAAAGCTTTGTCTACACGCTCGGCCAAGCCAATGGAGCCAACAGCTTTCCACATCAACCATAGCTTCAGACAGTCATCCTTGCGGCCACACTGTACTGTCTTGTCCCCGACATCCAGATTGACATCATAGCATTTGTCTTGCTGGAAGAGGTAGGTGGGCGTTGGCACTGTGGCACTTTTTCAACAAGTTCTGAGGACAAGCACAAGTAAATTACTGTCACTCATAATACAACGTTAAACTTTATTATGTGTATCGGATAATGCTGTAGCCTCAAACCGTTGTATCCTGCAGCAGCAAGGCAGAACACTGCAGGCCAGCCATCAGCAACTTGTGTGGGTTCCAGGCTACTGAATTTGCTCTTCACACACACAAACACATGAACATTGTTCATATTGACCATATAACTGTGCATCTAGTTGTATCCTTTATAACAGTGAAAGTGTATTTTTATCATGCATATTAATACCTGGCAACCCCTTTCATCAGATGTCTATGCTGCTCGGAAAACAGCACACTCCCTCCCCAGGCAGCCTTAAACACACAACAGAACACATTTAGCATGTCATTCACCTTTAGTAAAGACAACAGAAGCTTGTCCACAGACTTGAATCGGTCTCTTTCAGGACCACTCACGTCTACATGCATCCAGACGTTGTGTTTCTCGCAGACATCAGCTATACGGTCCAGAGGGTCAAACGCACCCCGCACTGTTGTCCCTGATGTGCAGCTCACAAGTAAAGGTACTGCACCCTGATGGAAGCAAACTGAAAATGAACACAGCATTCTTGCACTTCAGGTTTGCAGGATATACAAATTGTTTAATGGTTACCTATAACTTTCAAATAATCACTGTTAAACTAATTTAAGTTACAAAAGGACATGTTAAATATCGTCTATTTGAGTGCTTAGTGAATTTACCTGAGATTGTGTCAGCTCGATCTTTTCCTCCAGGTCCTCTGGAATAATGCGGCCTCTAAAGCGCACAACATATAATGGAACATGAATTACTCCGACTATATAGAACCCTGATAGTCATAGTGTATAGGGCTGAAACCAACATTTAAACGTTTTTAAATAATCGTCCAGGCTATAAGATATCCAATCATACCATAGTATTTTCATTTCATCTAATCGTTTATTTAGCAGGGACAATGCACATTAATGAACACTTGGAGCTCATTTCCATCCGCAGTCTCTCACATAAAACATTTAAGAACATGACAATTATACACATAGCAAAAACAAATACATGATATGCAAAAAGTGCAAAAGAGCAAGAGCAGCATACACAAGTATTTATGACATGGCAGTACACTATAGCAGCAACGACATATAAAGTGCAAGAGAGGATACAAGAGATACCTAAAGTGCAAAAGGAGATACCCCTGTGTTAAAGTGCATTTACACGTCTGTTTGTTTCTCAACCATTCTTTGAGTTGACCTTTGAAACTATTGAGTGGGACCATCCGTATCTCAGTTGTTCCAGAAAGAGCTGCCTTTAATGGAGAGTCCAGTGTGTTTTTTGTGGATGAATTCCTCTAAAGGGGGGGGGGGGGCAGTCCATGTAAACATTTATTAAAAGCACATACTTTGAAAAGAATTAAAATTGTCAAAGCTCAAGAAATGGTGTTTCTCCAGGATGGTTCAGGTGGTATGAATGTGGCTTTCTGTCAAACACCTTGATCGCTCTCTTCTACAGCTGCTCTATGGGTTTCAGGTTTGTGGCACAAGCAAACGACCAGTTTGTGAAACAGTATTCAATGTGGGATAGAATCATGCAGTGGAGGTATGACTTTGCAGCTTTGACAGTTAAGAAAGGTCTGATTTGTTTAAAATGTTGCAAGTTGAATTTAATAGTGTTTTCAGATGGTCATGTCTCGAAATTGCTTATTTTATCCGACCAACAGTCTAAAAGATGTCAATATACAAAATTAAAAAAAGGAAAACTTTATGTCCCCACATTTAATGATGAAAGTAATTTTACCTTAAAATCAAGCATTAATTGATTATAATTTGATTTATTATCAATGGTTTCAGCTCTTTTTATAAAAACTACATTACCCTTCATCCACTTTCACCACGACGATATTGTCTGTCCCAATGCCCAGATAGGCAGCCCCTTTCTTCACAGAGTAATGGCTCTGGAAAAACAAACATATTTATGTAGAGACAGCACAGTAGCAATCCTCTGATACAGTTTCAATCCCCACAGTGACACAAACTCCTCAAGCATGCAGTGTTCAGCTTTTCCTGACCTCGGCAGATGTAAAGATGGTAAGCCGTGGGACAGCCCACAGACCCTGGCTTTTGACCTCTGGGAAAAGTCGGTAGCGTGCGAGGTTCATGGCAAACATGTTAGAGGTAGACCCCCCAGGGCAGAAAATACCATCACCTTCTGTCCAGCCAACCAGCTGCCGCAGTGATCTTAAAACCTCAGTCTCCAACAGCACAAACACTGGGGCCACCTCATAGGTATAGCTGCAATTAACACACAAAAAAAGTTGTATTTCGTACTGTATTTTTACATAATTTATTAACTTAACACCAAAATTCATATTATTTAGATTCTTACAGGTTAGTGTTGAGAGCCTCACTGAGGAATCGTCCAGCCAGGGCATGATAGTCCACTCCTGCAAACAGCTGATTAAAGAAACGTGGGTGACCTGGAAGAAACAAGCAAAGTCTCATCATTACAGAAAATAAGGTTTACTAAACATGTGAATGTCTCTGCTGTCTCCGGCAGGCTCACTTGTCTTGATGCTGTACTTGGCAACATCTTTTACTCTCTGTAGGAGCCTCTGTTGTGGCTCCCCCGCCGCCCTGAGCTCCAGATCCAGCAGCAGAGCCAGATCTTCAGGCTCTTTCCACTCACAGACCTGCAGGAACAACACATGGACTTTTAGTTTTTCCTCAGAGAACTCACTGTAATCTGACACATGTCATTTTAGGCCACCTTCTGCTTGACGTCTGTGCCCTTGCAGAGAACCTCCTCGATAATGATTTTGAAGGCTTCATTCAAGAAGAGTTGGCCCTCTGAATGGTCAATGAGAGGATCATTCATGTCAGGGAGTTCAGCTGGATCCTGGCCTTCTGCTGTTAGGAGAGAAGATGAACATTTAAAAAAGAATTCAAACATTACAAACATGAATAAACATGCACTTACATGAGAGTGGAAACATGTTTGCCATTTCCACACTTTCCAAGTTGGTGAATCTCTACCCCTTTGCTTGGCTCTACTGACAAGGCAGACAGCAGTAACTGTCTAAAAAGCAAAAGGCAGAGGGAGGAACAAAAGAAGAGGGAGGTAGTTGACCTTTGTCCCAATTTAAGCTGCAGCCACATGAGGACAATAACAGTCGTATCCGCTACAGTTCTCTATCAGATAGACCAGTGGTTCTCAACCTGTGGTCCGCGTACCACTGGTTCTCAACCTGTGGTCCGCGTACCACTGGTGGTACGCGGAGGAATCTGACATATAAAATATTTTTTTTTTTTAAATATATTTTTTTTAAATATATTTTATTTAATTTTTTATTTAATCTTTACACATAACAGACAAAAATACAGAAAACACAACTAAGTAAACAAAGACGAAAAGCAGTCACTACATTGTGCACATTTGGGACAGAAAGGTGCTACTTATTACTGCAAGAGCAGCTGGTGGTAAGGACCTCAGACAACTTCAATTTAAAACAGGCTATAGGGACAAGTGCCATCAGTTTGAGGCTTGATTGAATAACATTAATTAAAAAATAAATCATACTATCAAAATACTACAACGAATGAAAATAAGATTGAGATAATTGAAACTGTGGTTTAAATAAGTTCTAATAGGCTATTGTTGTTTTTAAATTTATTTCTGGCGTTGCTAATGACGACCATACTACCCGCGAACGATTAGCGAACGTTGCAAGCAAGCTAAAGAAAGAAGAAAGCTGAATGATGTTAAAAACGTGGCTCAAAACGGGAGGTATTCGGAAGAGAGGTAGAGAGGAGAATATTACCAGCTAAAGTGAACAAGTGAAGGAGGAGGACAGTCATCAACGGAGCACAAGCGCAGGCTCCGCACACACTTGTCCTTAATTGTTATCTTTTTTCTTTTCTTCTTTGCCACCACAGAAATGGCAATAGCAAATATCAGCAGACTGAAGATGAGCTGTTAGCCCTTAGGCTCATCTGCTCCTGGAGGCTTTCATTATTATTGTGGAACTGAATTCCCAAGAGGACATTTTCTGTTACAATGTAGGTTGTTGCAGGAGGCCTACGTCCAAACTTTGGTATATGACATGTGTGTGAGAATAAGTTATTATTTTGTTCTTTATATTCTCACTTGTCGTGTGTGAGTCAGTGAGTGATATATATATATATGAATATATATGAGAGAGAGAGAGAGAGAGAGAGAGAGAGAGAGAGAGAGAGAGAGAGAGAGAGAGAGAGAGAGAGAGAGAGAGAGAGAGAGAGAGAGAGAGAGAGAGAGAGAGAGAGAGAGAGAGAGAGAGAGAGAGAGAGAGAGAGAGAGAGAGAGAGAGAGAGAGAGAGAGAGAGAGAGAGAGAGAGAGAGAGAGAGATGAGGGAGAGTGAGTGATGAGTGAGAGAGAGTGAGTGATGAGAGAGAGAGAGTGAGAGTGAGAGACTGCCCTTTGTAGCTGTAGCTGACAATACATAATGTAATTATGAATACGTTCTTCTCCGAGTCCTGCATGAACTGTGCATAGACTGTATTTTAACATTGGTCATATGGTGGAACTTGGAGAGCCAACTATTTTCTCAGGTGGTACTTGGTGTAAAAAGGTTGAGAACCACTGAGATAGACGGTTCGGCCACATGAGGCCGACAGGGAAACGCAGATAACGGGTCCCATGGTGGGTAGATCTGCGGACGAAACGCTCTGGGGGGACAAACGGTTCAGTGTCTACGCCCTATATCGATCATTTCCTGATGACGCAATAGCCCCAATGTTTCGAGCCAGGTCCCGGTGTTGTGCCGTAGGTTGAAGGCTTGCTGCAGATTGAAGCCCTGTTCGCGGGGACGCGCAACGGTGACGTCATCTCGCTTATTGAGCGTTCGCCTAGCGGAAAAACGAAAGAAATGATTTACTTTCTCTCTTTTGAATGATATCTTTCCCATCAGATTAAACAGCAAACAACAATTACGAGGAGGCTCGTTCTAAGGACACTTTTCAGATCTGTCCCAATCTTCGTATTGGAACAAACTTCCGTTTTTAAGTTTAACTCTGTTATGTTCCTCCTTCCTACAGAACAGACAATGAAAGGATAAGATGTCATTTGTCAGTATAGTCCTATTTCTTAAAACTTTCTCTGTTGTTTAAGTGTCTGATACTTGATAACCACGAATAGTAAGCAATGATATAACATATATGATAATGTCAGACACTGTTATTTTCAATCAAGCCTAAAAGATAATTTGTTCAAACTGGCTTCACTCGCTTTAATTGCTCCTTTGAATGTAATTTTCCTCTGTGGTTTCCTACTCAACACATGTTTGTATTTTAATGCCACTCATATTTTATTTTAAGGTGACATTGAATGTTTTGAAAAGTGCCCTAAAATAAAGTGTATTATTGATCTTATATCTGTGCCTATATCACACTATTAATGTTCCTTATTTTAGACTAGGTTAATCCTGGTGTCAATAGGGAACATCTGCACTGTTCTCTACAACATAACATGTTCAGCAGAGCAGGTATTTCTCCTGCCAGATATGGCACCCCCCCTACAACTTTGTCCAGGATAGTCACACCGTCACCAAAATCACACTGGTGTTGGCTGTTCCCCTTTAGTTTGTGCTCACAAAAGCATTTTACTCTAGACTCAGCAGGTAAAAAACTAAAGAGGGGCTTCCATATCCGGCAGAGAAGGTGTTGGTGCTGCCGGATTTGGAACCCCCCCTATTACTTTGTCCAGGATAGTCACGTCACCAAAATCACACTGGTGTTGGCTGTTCCCCTTTAGTTTGTGCTCACAAAGCATTTTACTCTGGGCCCAGCCGGTAAAAAACTAAAGAGGGGCTTCCATATCCGTGTTGTGGCTGCCGATTGTGCGGAGTTGAAAGCGATCAAGTCATATTACAGGATAGAGGAAATACAGAAAAACTGCCGTTGCAGGAAAGACGGACGGCAAAAATCACCGACTGTGTGAACGTGAACATGAATAGAATATCACCTCCCATCTTCAGAGCAATCTGACTATTATAACATTAGCGTTAAGAAAGCTTACTTAAATATCTGCCACAACACAAGTAACCGGATCAAAGTAACATTACGTACAGTCCGCGGCACTGAGTGCAGACGTCGATGTGTCCCATTATCATTCATATCACATCATAATGTATCATATATCTCCTTATCTGAGTCAGCTGAGCCGGATCTGGCCGTGCAACACTCACAGTGTCACATACTGTCTGCAGAAGTATTATTTTAAGCAACACATTAAGTTGAGGAAACACTCGAGTCAAATGTAATTAAAGTCAGATCGTGTCTTAGACGGGGCAGTGATATCATAAACCTGTTCATGTACGCATTCAAACACTTGTTCTGTTACCAGCTGTATTCACCTAGCAGGTGCAGCTATGTGGCTTTGATCCTGGATCAAGTGTTTAAGTCATGGATGTTTAAAGTTTAACTTCTTCATATTTGTCTAATATTATAGTTCACTTTTCATTCAGGAAGTATGACGCGCTGCGCTGTCAGTACGCTTGTCCATGTTTTTGATTGGTCGAATGCTCCAAATACCACCCCTTTCATGTGAACGCGCACCTAACTAGATAGGACACGGCTGGCTTGAGTTAACAAGTTGATAACCAGCGTCGTAGGACCGTTTAGCGAGAGCGGGTTTGTTTTGGATTAGGTAAACCGGGTAACTCAAACATATCCAGGTTAGGTTGAACCTGCTTCGTAGTACAGGCCTCAGGTACTTTCATGGGAGAAAAAGGTTCCCCATTTCTGATTGGCTGGGCGGATTGCAAACCATGCCCCGTAAAACTCCCAAAAAGTTTTGTGAAGCCGCCATTCTATTATCCTCCCATTAGCATTAGCATTATTAGCATTATCCCAGCGCACAAACGCAGAGAGACTAACTTATGACAACACAAAATAAAACATGGGAGCGGTGGAGATGAGGAGGTGTCGGCGTTCTGCCGATTTACTCGGAAGGCTTCAGTAGAAGCTGCTGGGAGTCCCAGCAGCTTCTACTGAAGCCAGTCCCCAACTCCGGGGACTTCCGCCCGGGGACTTCGGGTGGCAGTATACGCCTTGAAGTGGTTTGCGGCCTGCCAGTAAACCCAAAGCAGAAGAAGAAGTGCCGTCAGCGGCTTCATTTGCCTAATCCTCCCTCAGGGACTTATTCTGGTGTGAACGCGATCTGCTCTTTAGTTCTGATGAACTAAAGAGTTCTGATGAACTAAGTACGGCAAAGTACTTGGTGTGAAAGCGCCTTATGACTCATCAGTCTGTAGGGACTTGGACTTTAGGGTTGCCGGTTCAAGTCCCCGACCAGACCTAAATATGGAGTGTAGACTGCAGGCCCGGCTCCAGGATGAAATGACTGAGGGGGCTGTTAAAAAAATCCGAGGGGGCGATTTTTTTTTTCACAACAACAAAAAATACTGGCAATGTAATTAATTGACACACCAAGCTTTGTTCCTTCTCACTGCTCTACAGTCTCTTTGCTTCTTTATTTGTATTCCAGATTGACCCCTCTCATTCTGTTCTTTTCCTCTGATCTTTAACAATAGTACATTATCAGATGGCTGCACTTTGGTTAACAGACTAACATTGATTTCCTCAATGTATAAATTGACAGGCTCTGTAATTATACCATAACCTTTTCTCCTCTATCCCTTAACTCGTCTTCCTATACAGATTTACTTACTTACTATTTACTCTATATCAGGATTAAAGAAAAATTAATCTGGTTGATTTTTTATTTCCAGGATTGAATGTTCAAACCAAGGCCTAAAACCTGGCATTTCATAACAAAGTGACTAATATATAAACCAAATGTAATATTGGATAAAATACTACACCAAATGGACAGACACAGATTAAACATAAAGTCCCCTGGTTTGTCTCTAGAGTCTAACTGCCATGAGAAAAATCAAATCAATGTTCCAAAATCCGTCACTAGATGTCGCTCATTGTACCAATACGGATACGGTTTATATAATACACAACATATTATTATTATAGTAAAAGGGCTCGCTTTGGCAAAAACATGATCCATACAGGCAGCCCTAAATAATAACAAGTAACCATCATGTGTGGTGCGATCTGTAGATGTCTGTCTTATTTTTTGTCGATTTCATATTGTTTTCACAGAGCTGTGAAAATGTATTTCCCCCTGGGGACAATACATCTAATCTAAACGAATGTAATATTCAATCCCGTACTTGGCGATTCAGAACATACATTCGTACCTTTACCTCGTTTAAAGCACTTTTGTTGTAATACTATGGATTTAGTTGACACTACTAGCCGACTTTCTTTTGTCCAATATTTTGCGGGCAGGTACATTGAATTAGAAGTAGAACAAGAAGAAGAAGAAGAAGTGAAGGTAGAAGAAGAAGAAGAAGTAGAAGAAGAAGTAGAGGTAGAAGAAGAAGAAGTAGAGGTAGAAGAAGAAGAAGTAGAGGTAGAAGAAGAAGAAGTAGAGGTAGAAGAAGAAGAAGTAGAAGTAGAGGTAGAAGAAGAAGAAGTAGAGGTAGAAGAAGAAGAAGTAGAGGTAGAAGAAGAAATACGCTAACGCTACAAACAGGCACAACACTGTTACTCTGTTTTTACACACACGCTAACATTAATTAAGACTACAAGCTCACTTGGGGTTGAGGCTTGTTTACATGTTGCTTGACTGCCTGCCCACATATCTGATCTAGATATAGTAACGTGTGTTGGGGAAAATAATTATTTAATAATTGTGACATTTATTTTACTTTGCGATGGATGAATGATGCTCAAAGTGAGGGGGCAGATAAGACAACTGAGGGGGCAATGCCCCCTTTTGCCCCCTCATGGCGCCAGGCCCGGTAGACTGCTACTTGAAGAGGTCCCATAGTTCACCTCCTGGGCCCTGCCGTGGTGCCCTTGAGACACACACACACACACACACACACACACACACACACACACACACACACACACACACACACACACACAACACACACACACACCACACACACACACACACCCACACACAACACACACACACACACACCACACACACACACAACACACACACACACACACACACACACCCACACACACACACACACACACACACACACACACACACACACACACACACACACACACACACACACACACATTAAGCGGCCTCTTAGGGCCCCCTAGCAAAAAATGAAAAAAATAAACAAATGAAAAAATAATAATAATCTCAGTACACCGTCGCCGTGATAAGTATGTTTAATTAATTTAGTTAATATGCCTACATTGCCTACTCTCAAAGTCATGTATTATATTATAGAGTCAAAAATATAATACATTAACCGTGCTTTACCTGAACCTCATCATGACACTAGAGAGGACGGCAGGATTGTAATTTCCCGTGTTCAGTGAATGCAACAGAGGCAAGACACCAGACCAACCAGAGAGTTGAATGGAAATAAACATCTGTCTTATTGGCTGACAGGTACCTATCCTGTGAGCTGTGACAATGTTTAAAATAAACTGTCAGTCGGACTCGAACATTTTGTCTTAAAAAAGACGACAATTCTCAAGAGGTGGCTCACACAACAACCCCAGAGCCACCACCTGAGCCAGGTAAACAAGGGATGTAAATGTCAGTAAACTTCCAAGTTATGCGAACATGTAAGCAAAGCATAAATTACAGCTACGTTGTTGACGTTACTTTGAATCGCGGGGGTAAGCTAAACCGTTAGCAAGTAGCTATAGCTAGCCAGATATATTAAATAAACACTTTGTCATACAATCTAAATGTAATGTTTTTTTAGCGTTACCTGGTGATTTCAAAGAAAGCTCTCTGGGAAATGTTGACTTACTGTTCGACATGAAGCTAGAAGCTACCTTACAGAACACAGTTGATCCTGAGTGCTGTCAGTTAACGTGTTTCATAGTTAGCTTAGCTAAGCATCAACCTAGCACTGAAATATATGGATATTATGTGACAGTATTTCTGAGGAAAAGTCAGCTGAAATGGTGGCATAGTTGCCGCTGCTTTACGTGTCGACAGCATGTTTGAACGTATTTGCAGCAGTAAATGTGGCTGTTTGGCCACTGACGTTGCCATAACAACACTTGAATTTAAATGTGCAACCTCTTTTTGCATGAAATTATAATTCTTCTGAATGATATTCCTATTGACAGATAGTTTCTATGTGAACATTATGAGATGGACAGCCAGAGAGAATAAATGAAAAACAGTTATGAAATACTCTGTTTCATATGGTGTTGAGAGATGTGTGTGTGTGTGTGTGTGTGTGTGTCTCCCCACACACACACACACACACACACACACACACACACACACACACACACACACACACACACACACACACACACACACACACACACACACACACACACACACACACACACACACACAACACACACACACACACACACACACACACACACACACACACACACACACACACACACACACACACACACACACACACACACACACACACACACACACACAATCAAATTAATTATATTTAAACAAGAAAAGATTCTTTCCTTAACCAGATTTTATTAGCAATGTTTTTAATAAATCAAATGAATTATTTGTAACAAGAAAGATTATTTCCTCCATTTTCGCAGGAACATTCAGTGGATTAAATTAACAGGATTTTATTAGAAAGGTTTTTTTAGTCAATCGAAATTAATACTTTTTAAGAATAAATATGTTATTGTATTTATTTATTGTTCTTCTCCAAATCAATTTAACCTCCTAAAATCGTATTCCCTTTAACACCTATCAGAGTAGGCTAATTGCAGGATGTTAAATTATAACTAAAATAGGTCCTTATTTGATCCTTTTGACAATAAATAACATAATAACGTCTACAGCAGAATGTTCTGCACAATTAGCACCACGTTGAAACTTAAATCTATAAACAATGCCGCGCAGAGTTCTAAAAAGCCACGTGGCACACACGCAAACAATTTAACAGAACATAAACATTTTAGCGCACCGCGGCTCTGCGGAGCTCTCACACAACATGATGGATCTGAGTGTTTTACCGGCAGTCTGTCCTGACTTGGTAGAATGCCTCCCGTCTGCACGCTTCAGTCTACCCGGCTCGCACGCTTCAGTCTACCCGGCTCGCACGCACCAACTATTGAACTCCTTCTCCGGGATGCAGCACCGGGCTCTGGGATTAGGGTGATTACACCCAGCTGGCCAGAGGAGGCAGGACCGCCTGCGATCATTTCACACTGGTTTTCTATCCCTATTAATGGGTAATTTGTATTTAAATGAAACATACTTGTATCGCTAAAGATTTAATTTATTAAAATTAAGCTATTTTGTTATTGATATGTATTTATATATATATTTTTCGACTACTTGTAATCTGTTTTTTATTTTATATTTATTAAAGCCTTAGGCTCTGTTTGACTTTACACACACACACACACACACACACATATTCAGAATCAGGTTTATCACCAGGTGGGTTGACTTTAAGGAAACTATAATAACATTACAAAATTATAAAAAAATATAGTAAAATATAGCAGTATTTACATTGAAATATAATGGAATAAAATATGTGCAGTTAGTGCAACAAACAGATATTGTGTACAGTGTGTGCATTAATGTGATGCGTCTGCGTTGAGGCTGAAGAAACGTTCCTGGAACCAATTTATTGTTGCGTATCAATTATTTTCTATTTACTATTTTACTCTTTCCTTATTTGAATGAAACTATAGGTCGATAAAGTGGAGCAATAACTATAATATAGATATGTATTCACTATTTTATCCTCTCTCGTCTCCTGCAGCTTTTCTTCCTCTGCACTTCCAGGACTCTCCACCTGGTGGCGACGATGGCTTCCTCTCCTTCCTGTTCTACATTTTTCCTCCACCACAGAAGAAGAGTGAGCAGCTGCCTTTGCTCTGTCATCCCCCTCCTCTTCCTCTTCCTCTTCCCCCTCCTTCTCCTCTTCCTCCGGGGAGCACCACACCCTGTCGGCCAATCACAGCTCAGCTCCACCTTCTCCATCACATCATCTCAGTTTCCAAGGTAACAGCGCCCCCCTTCTCTCTGTTTCCACACTGAAAGGTGCCGCATCATCATCTTCATCATCATCACCACCATCCTACCATCCCACTATAGAGGCTACTTTAGCGTTAGCATCCTCTCTGTTAGCACCATCTCTCTCTCTCTCTCTCTCTCTGCAGTGGGATTGCCACAACATCAGAGGCACCTCCCTCCCTTTTTTCTCCCTCTCTCTTCCTCACCCGTCTCTCTCTCTCTCCATCCAACAGTCAGGGAAAGGGAACGAGATGGACTAAAGAAGAAGAAGAAGGAGAAGAAGAAGTGGTGCGTACTGTTTGAGCTGTCACCTCCCTCCTGTTTTCTATATATCAACGAGTGTGTGTGTGTGTGTGTATGTGTGTGTGTGTGTGTGTGTGTGTGAGTGTGTGTGTGTGCGTGTGTCTGCGTGTTAAACCTAATCCTTTGAGGAATGCAGATGTAATGATGCTAATGCTACCAATGTAATGCAAAGGAAAGGGTGGAATAAAACAGCATCAGAGAGGAGGGGTGACTCCCAGTTTCTCCCCCCTCTCTGAGCTTTTGTTGTGGAGGCCTCTCTGCAGAATATGTGCTCTGTTTTCTGCATTCAGAAACAGGTCCTGCTCCCCGCTTCTCACTGGTTCCTCTGCTCCTCTGACGCTGGGTTTTAAGTGTCTTTCTCTGGGTTTTAAACCTCATGCATGCGAGGGGGATCCGGCTTTCTGCAGGGTGTTTACATGCAAGACATCTAGACCTGTTCCCTGGTGGCTTTGTTTGTTTTTTAAAAGCTCAGATTTGAAAGAAATGAGGATGAGGGAGATGTTAGCTTCTGTGGGAAACTAGCGTAGAAACAGAATCTCTTTACTAGTCCCACAGCGAGGACGTTTACAGCAGAAAGTGGCATGCAATGATGAAGAACAAGCTAACTTATCATAGGATCAAAATAAAGACAAATAAGTACGTAAATCCAGCCATTTGAAGAACTAAGTGACATATTAAGGTCTGGAGACATTATACCAGTCCACACAAAGGTGATTATTGCACAGTACTGAAAGGGAAATGTCCATATTGCGATGAGATTGGAGGGTTTAAGGTGGGGCCAAACAGCATGTCAAGCATGTCTGACCTGATCTCAGCTTTTGTGTTGTGTCTAAATTCAGATTTTGAGGGAACAAAAATGAAGTTAGATTTTAGCTTCTGGAGGCAAACTAGCGTCAAATCAGAATCTCTTTATTAGTCCCACAACAGGGACGTTTGCAGTGTTACAGCAAGAAGAGGCATGCAATATTGAAGAATAAGCTAACTAAAGCACACATTAGTAATAATAGAATACAAATAAAGACAAATAAGTACAGGCATCCGTGGCTAACAATGAGGAGCAGCAATTTAAAGTGACATATTAAGGTGTTGAGACATTATACAAATGTATGTTTTTCACATAAAGGTGATTATTGCACAGTATTGCAAGGAAAGTGTCCATATTGCGATGAGATTGAATGTGTTGTTAGCTCACGTCTGAAGGAAAAGGTGGGGCCAACAAGCATGTCAAGGATTTCTGATCTCAGCTTTTTGTGTCCTCTGAATTCAGATTTTGAGGAAACAAAAATGAAGTTAAAATGATATTCTTTATGCAAACTAACCTGTATGATGTGTTGTTCCCCCACGTGTGAGAGTAGAAGTGAGCACGTTAAGGTGGGGTCACAGTCTGCATGTGAAGGGGATGAGATGCAATTATAGTACAAAAGAGGATAATGGAGCGCACGTTTAGACACTTTAATCAAAGGATTTAATGTTGGTGTGTAGCTCCGTTTGTAGAGCTGATGACCCATATAGACAGACAGATAGACATATATACTGTTTATATATATATATATATTCTCAGTAGATAATATTCAGAAGAGTATAGATATACGATAATACGATAATACTTTACAGGTCAGATCAAGTCTGAAATGCTCCTTGCATCACAGCAGCTCCATGTGTAACATCAACAGACAAATATCAAGACACAATACATGAAAAAAACTAACATCTAACCTCAAAATCAGTGAGAGAAAAGCTGCTCAAAGACCATTTGATCTGGATTCAGCTCTGTATTCACTGAGAGGACTGACTGGAGCACAGAGGATGCTTCAGTCTGACTTTTATACTGGGGCTTGGTCTCAATGCAGAGGATTCAAATCCACTTTCAACACTGTCACTTTAGAAAAGTATACCTAAAAGATATATATAAATACAAAAAAAACACGAGAAGAAGTTGTGTCAAGGAAGAGCCTTCCACAGCACACCTGTTTACCTGTCTGAGTAATCACAGGTCATTTACTTCACGAGTTACCCACTGAAACCAGTAAGACAGACCCTTTGAAACCAGTGAGACAGACCCACTGAAACCAGTGAGACAGACCCTTTGAAACCAGTAAGACAGACCCTTTGAAACCAGTAAGACAGACCCTTTGAAACCAGTGAGACAGACCCTTTGAAACCAGTAAGACAGACCCTTTGAAACCAGTAAGACAGACCCTTTGAAACCAGTGAGACAGACCCTTTGAAACCAGTAAGACAGACCCTCTGAAACCAGTAAGACAGACCCTTTGGAACCAGTGAGACAGACCCTCTGAAACCAGTAAGACAGACCCACTGAAACCAGTAAGACAGACCCTTTGAAACCAGTGAGACAGACCCACTGAAACCAGTAAGACAGACCCACTGAAACCAGTAAGACAGACCCTCTGAAACCAGTAAGACATACCCACTGAAACCAGTGAGACAGACCCACTGAAACCAGTAAGACATACCCACTGAAACCAGTGAGACAGACCCACTGAAACCAGTAAGACAGACCCACTGAAACCAGCTCACCTGATGGGATGCAGCCGTTCTTTAAGTGTTATCAGTCAAACCTAGACTTTTCTTTCCATGACTTGCAAAAATATCTTATGACAATATTGTCGTTTTCAAAAATGGGGATGCATCCCACTCCCAATTGTCCTGTCAATGTAAAATAAGTCTTATTTTGACTCAGACGAAACCATTTGAATTGGATCTAAACCTGATATGTTGTTAACATTAGATTACATCTCCTCAGGCCATCTAGGAAGAGTTTAAGGACTTGTGTTTACCTTTTGTTTCCTAGACTTTTGCCATAGCTACCGTCAAGTGAAATCATGATGTCATCGATGTCAGGACGTATCTGGTCACTTCATCCTTTTAGTCAAATATTCAGTCACTGGATGATGCCTGAACATTTACATCACTACGTTAATATGTGGTCACTGCTGGATGACATCACACATCTGCTTTCATTTCTTGAATTTACAGTGACACAGCATTTGCCTCTGTTGTCTCCTTTAAATACGTTGTTCTTTACGTGTCTTTTCAAAGTTTCAAAGCTTTGTGTTCAGTGAGTAATACCTCACCTTCATGTGGTCAAAACTCTTGAAGAAACAGTGAGAAGTTTAGTCTTAAATTACATGAAAGTTAATCCCTGTTGTCTTTCCTCTCTCCTTCCTCCACGAGTAACTTGGAGGACACAAGGAAAGGATATAAGGAAAGGAAGTGAACGACATCACCCTGGATGTAGATCTCTATGCATTTAGCTATAACTGCTTTTTCCTTTGTCGACTTTTCTGTGTTTACTTTCTCTCAAGTTATATATTATTCATGTGATATTGTTGCTTATTTGGAGAGCTGCCGGAGGCTCTGATATACTTTGTTTTGCACGAGTCTTTGTTTGCCCAAGTCTTCAAGTGCCGAGTCAGCATGACCCATTTATGGGAAATGCAGCTGTGACATTTCCTACGTTTTTCCAGGAGAGAAAGATGGAGGAAGTTTATGAGTAACATTTCATCCTCATGTCTGTTGGTGCTGATGTGATTAAAGGCCGGGTGGGGCAGGTTTTATGCACTGAGTCGACCTTAACGATGTCTCCGTGATGTTGCATTAAGTGGAACTGGAAGCTAAGTTACTTCCTGTCAGATTACTCTTGTGTTTCCGTGGACAAAATCTTCTCAAAAGACTTCAGCAAAAATGGTTTCCTCCAGTTTTTGACTAACTTTGAAGCTGCTTCCAGTCGAACAAAGTAGAACAGGACAGAGGAAAGGAAAGAAGGATGTAGGGAAGGATAGAACGATGTAAGAAAGGAGAGAAGGATGTAGGGAAATAAAGGACGTAAGAAAAGAAGGATCTTGGAAAAGGAGGATTTAGGAGAAAGCATGTAGGGAATGAAGAAGGACGCCAAATATTTCCTCCCTTTTAAATGTGGCTGCTGCAAGGAATTATGGGACTGCCTTATCTCCTTTCCTTGTGTGAAGGATGACCAAGTGTGCCCGATGCTAAAGGTGATTGGAAAGGAAGCATTGGAGCACCTTTTATTAGCCTTTTAGGGAATTTATACAGCTCTTATCATATCATGGCTGCCACTTAATACCTCCGGGTCATTTCACTCAGTTATTGACCTCGCTTAGAATAAACAACTGTTTAAACAAGGATGCATTGAAGAAAATAAGGATATATGGCTAGGATGTAGGGTGGAAAATAAGGATATAGGAAAGGGTTGTAGGGTGGAAAATAAGGATATAGGAAAGGGTTGTAAGGTGGAAATTAGGGATATATGGAGGGAAATAAGGACATAAGGAGGAAGATAAGGATATAGGGAGGGAAACAAGGGTGTAAGGAGGAATGTAAGGATGTAGGAAGGGAAGATAAGGATGTAGGAAGGGAAGCAAGGATCTATGGAGGGAAACAAGGACATAAGGAGGTAGATAAGGATATAGGGAGGGAAATAAGGATGTAGGGAGGGAAATAAGGATATAGGGAGGGAAACAAGGACATAAGGAGGAAGATAAGGATATAGGGAGGGAAACAAGGGTGTAAGGAGGAATATAAGGATTTAGGAAGGGAAGATAAGGATGTAGGAAGGGAAGCAAGGATCTATGGAGGGAAACAAGGACATAAGCAGGAAGATACGGATATAGGGAGGGAAATAAGGATGTAGGGAGGGAAATAAGGATATAGGGAGGGAAACAAGGGTGTAAGGAGGAATATAAGGATGTAGGAAGGGAAGATAAGGATGTAGGAAGGGAAGCAAGGATATATGGAGAGAAACAAGGACATAAGGAGGAAGATAAGGATATAGGGAGGGAAACAAGGGTGTAAGGAAGAATATAATGATGTAGGAAGGGAAGATAAGGATGTAGGAAGGGAAGCAAGGATCTATGGAGGGAAACAAGGACATAAGGAGGAAGATACGGATATAGGGAGGGAAATAAGGATGTAGGGAGGGAAATAAGGACATAGGGAGGGAAACAAGGGTGTAAGGAGGAATATAAGAATGTAGGAAGAGAAGATAAGGATGTAGGAAGGGAAGCAAGGATATATGGAGGGAAACAAGGACATAAGGAGGAAGATAAGGATATAGGGAGGGAAATACGGATGTAGGGAGGGAAACAAGGATATAGGGAGGGAAACAAGGATGTAGGAAGGGAAATAAGGATGTAGGTAGGGAAACGGGTGTAAGGAGGAATATAAGGATTTAGGAAGGGAAATAAGGATATATGGAAGGAGAGAATGATGGAATATAAGGATATAGAAAGTGAAATAAGTATGTAGGCAATGAAAGGCAAAAGACTGCAAGTAAGGAGTAAGATAATAATAGTTTTAAAGGTAAATGTGTTGTCGGTATCATTTCATGTTGATGATGAAGAGCAGGAAGTCGTTGCAGATCACTGTCTGCTGTTTCTGCTCCACAGGAAGTGATGTAACTTTCTCCTGTTAACCCGGCAGAGAGTCTGCAGAGAAACACAGAGAAACACAGAGGGGTGGATGTCAGAGGAAAGGAGGGGAAGGTTAGAGAGGGTTAGGATTCTCCTGTTACAGATGGATTCAATCCACACTGAACCACAGGAGGAAGAGAATCTGTGACTGTTTACTGGACATGATCATGAGGTGTACTTCAGAACAATTCTATCTGTTATTCACATTAAAAAACTATCTTTATAATGCGTGATATTCATGACGTTGCTGCGTGTGAGCACGAGAAATAATCCCAAAAGCAAAGCGGACTGAAAACTGACGAGCAAACTAGCATGGTGTGCGGTGACTCGTGAGAGAGAGATATTACTTTATAATTCAACTAGTAAGATGCTGCACATTTCCTTCCATTGTTGCTGCTAAGATATACATCTGTGTATGTTGGGGGAAATATATGTGGTTTGTAATGTTTTTGTAAGTTTAAGCTAGATTTTGGTCTGTTTTTGGCTTCAGTTGCAGGCGAGTTGATATCCAGTTAGCTTAAATTGTCAGGCCTCAAAAGTTCCTTCTACTTTTTCTGTCTCTGTTGGTTTTATTTATGGTCAATAGCTTCAGGATTTCCTTGTTGACTGAGTGTCTACCCAGATTCTGATCTAATGCAGGAAAACCAGAATGTATTCACTCTTATTTATCATATCATTCCCAGCTAACTGAGGCTAAGATATTTAGCTCTGTGTGATGGTAAAGTACATTGTTGTTTTGTTATTGGTAGCAAAAATGTGGCTATCATTGAAGTACCAGAGACACATTTGAAGTAAGTCTGCTGAGTGTCAGCTTCCTCCCTGTTGACGTATGAACTGATCTGGATGCAGTTTGACCTGTAATTGCCTGTAATGAAACATGTCGTCTCCTGCTGTGGAGACGGGATGATTGGCAGTAAAGCAGGAGAGTATCTCAACACCTGAGCATCATCTGAAGCAGGAATATAAACCGTCAGCTCTTAGGGCAAGGCGAGTTTATTTATAAAGCACATTTCAACCTCATGGCAATTCAATCTGCTTCACGAATTCATAACTACACTGTAGCTATGCACGTATGACCAATAAAAGCCTTGAAACAATCATTAAGACATAGTGCAAAAGAAATGCATACGAAATGACATTTAAACACACACATTAAAGGGCCACAAGACTTAAACACCTTTCAAAATAAGATAAAACATGCATAAAACTCAAGAATAAAAGTATAGAAAGTTATTTTGATTTAAAAAGGCAGCGGCAAACAGAAAAGTCTAGTTCTAGTTGCAGCACACCTGCAGTTTTCTGGGAGTTCGTTCCAGAAATATGGAGCAAAAAACTGGCCCTAAAGCAAAGACGTTACTGCGACTGCTGCAGACACCTGGAAGCAGACCAAGACCCATCTGGTTAGATTTTAGAGTGGTTTATATATATATTATTGTTTGTATAAGAGTGTTGCATTGTTCCTGACTTACCTTTAGCCACTCTCTAGCCATTAACCCTAGAAATTCATCAGTGTTTATTTCCTCTCTTCTTCTTCCTGTAGTTTCATACTTTAGAAATGTCTAATGAGTTATAGTGGATCTCCATGTAAAGACGTCCCTCAGGATCATCTGTAATAAGACAGAAGCTCCTTGTGTTTACTCAAGTCAGATCAGGTCAGACTCATTTGTAAACACATCTGGAAGAGAAACTAATATTTATTATTTGAATTCTTCTGCAGGACAGTCTGGATACTTTCTATTGAACATAATAATACTATGAAAAGACAAGCCATTGTGTATATTGACCACTTTTACTTGTGATACTTGATGTACATTTAGCTGATGATACTTCATTACTATTGCAATTTCTAAATTGTAAATGCCTACTTAAGTAGGAGTATTTTAAAACCATAGTATTTCTACTTTTACTCAAGTAAAGGACCTTAGTACTGTTTTCACAACTTAGATTAGATTGAATGAACATCTACTGTTAACTGAATGTACCAGTAGTACCAGACATTTTACAACAACATTTCTGGTACTAGCACTGATGTCTTTGCTAATGAGAAATTCAACTTAAATCGATAATATTTAACATGGAGTTTGATCAGCTATTAAAGAGGTTGTTGATGATCTAGCTGACAAGAAAATACCTTAATTTACCAAACACTTTGCAGAAAATGTATTTAGTTTTTATGTTGTTTGTCACTTTACTAGAAATCACACCATGCACATAGAGACACATCTAATGTGAATGTTTGTTACATGATCAAACCAGTGTGACATGGTAATGAAGCTTTCACCATTTAGAGAGAGGGACCTCCGATTCAACAAGAGGCCCCTCCATCCCTCTCATCACACAATAGTGCTTGGAAACCAGTCAGCTGTGTGTGTGTGTGTGTGTGTGTGTGTGTGTGTGTGTGTGTCACCCACCATCCCCCATGTTTAAATTGAACAAATGTGTGTTTGTGTGTGTGAGAGGTTCCTATGTGAAGCACATGATACGGTTCAAGGTTCAGGGTTTTCTAGCTCCTCTCTGGAGAATAGACTGCTGTACCCCTAGTGACACACACACACACACCACACACACACACACACACACACACACACACACACACACACACACACACACACACACACACACACACACACTTGAGTATGGGTAATGGTGTTGGACTTTGCATTTGTGTTCATCTCACATGTTGGCTTAAATCTGGAGCAGTTTGGATACAACAATTAAAGCCTTATCTACTGCTGCCTTAAGATACATATTATTTGTCTTTAACTTCTAAACTAACTAACTAACTAACTAACTAACTAACTAACTAACTAACTAACTAACTAACTAACTAACATCTAAACCCCTGATTTAAACATGCTTTCTGACTGGGCTCATTATCAGCTGTTGTTGTAGTTATTGAGCAACTGAGACTGTTTATTGAACATGAACTGACTGATATACATCCATAATACATTGCTGAATATATTATAATGCAAGTAGACCAAAAGTTCTAACATATTTAAACCCTACAGGCATAATATATTTACTACAGTTAAGCCGAAGAATGAAATAAACGATGTTACCTTAGCATGATTGTTCCTAGTCCTGTGTCTCCCAAATATTTATGTTATTATTTATACAGTTATCAAGAAGCAGGTTATATACTCTGTGATATTGTCTTGATCTCAATAATCCACTGTGTGCTCTTATGATAAATTGTTTCCATGGTTCATATCAAACATATAGGACTAGATGCCGTTTGTTAGCCTAGCTTGTTGTTAGCGTAGCTGTGTAGCTCGCTAACGTTAGCTCCTGTTGTTATGGGTTTGGTATGCAGTAGGATTGCCTTTTATTCTGTCTGTGTTATTGGTCTACCAGGGGAACTTGTAGATATCCTATTTATGTTACTGCAGATCATTTGGGAAATGCTTTTGCTTCCACTAGCAATATTTTAATGGACTTCTGCTCCCATTACTGTGTACAGGAAATATCCAGCTATTTCTTATTCTCATTTCTTGATCCCTATTCATCCATCTCTCTTTCCTGCTTACTCTGTCCTTGAACTCCATCTTTGTTCTTCCTCTCTTCTTTTATTCTATCCTCTTTTCTACTTTCTTCATAATCTGTCTCCTTCCCTTGTCTGTCTTCCACTCTTTGTCTCCTTTTATCAAGTATCCTAAAATCTTCCTCCTCCCTTCTCCCATTTTTTATTTATTTAGTCATCTCTCTTCCCTTGTCATTTATATTCCCTTTCTCATCTCCTTTCCCTCCTTTTCTCCTCTGTCTTTTCTCTACTGGCTGCCTGGTTTCAGATGCAGTTTCTTCCTCCTTTTCCTCCTCTTCCTCCTCTCTCAGTATTGATAACATCTGCTGAGACCTCGGGGTGTGGCAGTGAACACTCAGTCCTTTCTGTTTCTGACGGTCGCTTTACAACACAACCACAACACCAAACCAGCAATTGAGTTAACAACATATAAACCTAATTAATTCAACCTAATTGTTTAGTATTAGAGAATGACTTCCATTAAAATACAATAAACAGCAACGAGGCATGTTTGGGGTTTCAGTTTGCTTCCTTGACTGAAATAAATGTACATTTCTCTCTCAATGAATAAGCCAGACGGTGAGTTCAAATTAATATTGTCACCCTGTTTTTACTTGGACTATTGAAGGACTTTCTATGAAATAAAGCAGAGATTGCTACTTAAAAAGACAGCAGTAAAGTCCCAGAAAAACCTTGAATCGTGTCTTAGAAATAAAAAGTATTTAATGCTCCAATACTGACAAAGGTTTTCAAAGAAAGGAATCAAACTTCAGTTTAGTGGCAGGAAATGTAATCCCCATCCAAACCCAAAAATGCAATTTCATGCTGGTATATAATATAGGGATATTTCTAAGGTGGAGAGATACTAAGTATGTCTCGGGTGCATGTGGCTTATTCAGCAGTTTTATTAAATCTCTGAAGTTGAAATTTGAATGGTTCAGCAAGTTCCTGTGACAGAGAGGCAGCAAGGCCATGTGACAAATGTATTATTGAACACACACACACACACACACACACACACACACACACACACACGGAGAAATCGACCAGTTATTGGACACAATGCAGCAGGCTGGCGATGCTCAGGATAGAGAATTGTGTTTGAATTAATATTGCTTTTTAATTCTTAACATCTCGTCATCTGTTTTCTATCCTGCAATCTCTCGTTTTCTTTCTTAAGACCCTTTTGACCTATGTGACGACAAAGCTTAGCTATATAGTTGCAAAGTAGTAACGAGGTGAATACTGTGAGTGAACTGATTAATCTTAGAGGTTAAAGTATAAATCATTCTCCCACTTGTTGTACCATATTATATTCAGTATATGTAAATATGACTTTGCTCTCACTGAATATTTGTGTATGCACCAGGGGAGCCGATCATCCTTTGTGTCAGTATATTTTTTGGAGCTGACTTCAAAACATAATTTCATGCTCCTCTGAGGAAAGAGACTATTTCCAGCACATTGGCAGAGCAACAGAACATATCTGATTGTTTCCCGAAGAAAAAAAACTAATCATTGGAAAAGTCATCTTCACTGATAAATTGATGGGAATTATCCTACAGTTTAACATCTCACTTTGACCTTTCTGACTCTCTGTTCTCCGTTCATTCATGTAACCTCTTATAGTCTCTATTAATACATATATATGTGTTTTAGCAACTCTTTCTTACCACTTTGAAATATAAGCAGAGGTGGGAAAAATATTCAGATCTTGTACATGAGTAAAAGTGGAAGCACTAAGATCTTGTACTTGAGTAAAAGTAGAAGTACTCAGATCTTGCACTTGAGTAAAAGTAGAAGTACTCAGATCTTGTACTTGAGTAAAAGTAGAAGTACCAGAGTGTAGGAATACTCTGTTACAGTAAAAGTCCTGCATTCAAAATGTTACTCTATTAACAGTTGAAAAGTATTATCATCAAAATATAGTTAAAGTAGCAAAAGTAAACGTAGTCATTGCGCAGATTGGTCCATTTCAGATATGATTGATTATTTGGTTTACTAAAGGCAACAGAAAACAGAAACGTCTTCAGCCTGGATTTAAAAGCCAGTTTGTAAGGGAAATGCTGTGCTGTAATATTACCCATAATTACTGTTTGAAAAAAACATGGCCTCCACACTGTAATGGTTTGTTCTGGTCCCTGTGGGAATCTAGACTGGATAGTGAAGAGTGGAAATGTCATCTAATGTAATTTTATATAATGTAATTATGTGCAGAGGAATGGATCTCATATCAGTAATTATTTAAAGGTGTGTCGTCCATGTGTGTGAACTTAAAACACATGTACAGTAGTGTTGTGATTGATCATCTTATTACGTATTAATATACGAAGCTGTGTACAAACCTATCGAGTAATAAAGTAATCAAAACCTGATAGAAGCTGTACAGAAGTTTCAATTTTTACATCACGTTATTTTCTTAAACTTCCTAAATTAAGAAAAAATTATAATTATTAGAGAAAATGTTATTTATTCGCTTGTAATCTACATTTTAGAATCCCTTTCCTAATTTCTAGTGGAATTGATTATCTTGTAAATGTATAGCTAACGTCATTTAACTTTAACAGCCTTTTAATAACACAAGAAAAACCTTTATTTTAATTACACTTTTATCTTTTGCATCCGTGTGTGTGTTACAGGCAGGATTCATGTTTACACCCTGGACACACACGTGATTGGGTTTTATTTAATATATATATATTTTTACCTCAGCTTGTTCTCTGTATTGAGCACCAGGAACATGATACAGAGAGGGAAAGATTAACGACCTGAAACAGAGCATCCTCCGACACATATTCCTCCCCTGTGATGCATTATTCATACTGGGGCTGGGCTGGAGGACCACTGGGACCCCCTACACACACACACACACACACACACACACACACACACACACACACACACCCTGTTATCCTCCATGGCTGCAGTGTGTCTGATGTCTGTATTTTCTCTCTCCACATCGACCTCTCCACTGTTTATTTTTAAGTCGCACACACACACACACACACACACACACACACACACACACACACACTCTCTCTCTCTCTCTCTTTGACTTTCACGGTAACACACAGCGTTTGGTTGGCTGTGAATTATTTATAACATTAGGTTGGCTCAGAGTTCGGTTCACCCTGAGTTTTGTCTGCAGGTGAGGCAAGCGCTGAGGGTGTGGCTAACGGGAGAACTAGCTGTGTAGCATCAGTGTGGCTAACGGGAGAGCTAGCTGTGTAGCATCAGTGTGGCTAACGGGAGAGCTAGCTGTGTAGCATCAGTGTGGCTAACGGGAGAACTAGCTGTGTAGCATCAGTGTGGCTAACGGGAGAACTAGCTGTGTAGCATCAGTGTGGCTAACTGGGAAACTAGCTGTGTAGCATCAGTGTGGCTAACTGGAGAGCTAGTTGTGTAGCATCAGAACAGGAGGATGTGATAGAACGAGATACGTGATATAATTTACAAACAATTTAATTTATTACAGAAAAGCATCCGTTGTTTGTTATAATACTTATTATTAACACCTACAAAATTAAAGGATAAAATACCCATAATTGTTTCGCTAGTTTGATAGCAAGGACTACAAATGCACCCTGTGATTCTATACATAAAGAAAATAATTGGAAATGTTTTTGCAGTAGGCTATAGATTATATAACATTTAATCATGTTATTTTTAGCAACAGCATTTGATATGTACAGTAGATTAAGCCATCACAGCTGACACGGGAACCAGCGCTTTTTTATCATTAATTTACACATTTGCCCTAAATAAATCTCAGAGGGAACATCAGCAATTACAGAAAGGCAGGTCTCTTAAAATAGAAAGAAAATCCCACATGAATGGTTGCATTTCTGGGACATTTGTGGAACCCGCAGCATCCCGATTGAAGTGGAGGAAACTCTTTTTCTCAGCTTCAGTCTCTCTCTGTGATTTCAGCTGATAAAACAGCTGCTGTCTTACATAAAACACTCCCTCAGTGTGGCTTTAATCTGAGCTTTAATCTCACAAAAGAGATGATTCAGATCCCGTGCAAACCGTCTCCTGTCTGACTGTTGATTCACAAACAGCCGGCGAGCTTTGAATCATCAGCGAGGATTAGATGTCAGAGACGGTGTAAAGCAAGATGATTTCTGTAACGCACGCATGCTCTGAAACTGAGCCCACAAGGACTATATGCTTTAAAATAATGTGGGACTGGACCCTACGAGAAAAGGTCAGACAAGACGCTTAAAGGTATGTAGTGTCTCTACTTTAAAGAGTCCTCTCCTGCTGATGTTCAGGTGTATATCAGTATGTAGTGTCTCTACTTTAAAGAGTCCTCTCCTGCTGATGTTCAGGTGTATATCAGTATGTAGTGTCTCTACTTTAAAGAGTCCTCTCCTGCTGATGTTCAGGTGTATATCAGTATGTAGTGTCTCTACTTTAAAGAGTCCTCTCCTGCTGATGTTCAGGTGTATATCAGTATGTAGTGTCTCTACTTTAAAGAGTCCTCTCCTGCTGATGTTCAGGTGTATATCAGTATGTAGTGTCTCTACTTTAAAGAGTCCTCTCCTGCTGATCTTCAGGTGTATATCAGTATTTACATTACATTAAATGTTACTTGTTAGACGCTTTTATCCAAAGCGACTTACATACTCAATACTGTGGACAATCCCCACAGGAGCAATTTGGGGTGAAGTGTCTTGCCCAGGGACACAACGACATGCTGACTGCAGTGTGGTTTGCAGTGTCTCTACTTTAAAGAGTCCTATAACACACTACAGGAAAGGGAAAACCCCCCACAAATCATAATAGGACCTTTTTTAATTGGTTTGTTGAATGATTTACGTACAACATAAAACACAGAATGATTTACTCTGGGTGTAATACTATGTAAATGTTTGTGCTGTCACGTGTCCATCATGCGTCCCTGTCGGTGTCTCTGCAGGAAAATGACCTATTTACAGTCTAATTAAGTCATGAACACACAGCTCTGTTGAATCAGTATGGAGGGAAAGGGGAGTCAGTGTTATACCACTGTCCTTTTCAACTCCTGTTGCCAGTGAGAGAATTTAAAGTCATTCATTATTATCAATCCACATTTGTATTGAAACAATAGATCCAGAAAGCCCTTATCATCAGATGTTTAAATGTATAGAGTAAGCCGCTGTCAGACCAAATCAAAAACGTTTGTGTTGTTTTAGTCGCTGCCATCTTCGTAACTGATCAATACAAATAAAATACAGTTTATATAGAAACAATAATACAATACATAGTGACTGTAAGCCTTAAAACAAGCCTTTTTCCAACCCAATATTTTCCTAGACCCTCCCTAAAACAACATATGCAACTTTAAATTACACTATGCAGGTTGCAACCCGGTATCACGGCAAGACGTGGACATGTGACGATTTACTGGGAGACGTGAAGATGTCACCATTTCGTCCTTCAAACGTGACAGTTACACGGTATGGCCCCACCAGCGGAGAAATACCCGGAGGTGCCAAGCAAACAACCCGATATCACGGCAAGACGTGAACATGTCTGTGAACGGGCGATTACTACCCGTATGATGACCATGAGCGCCTCCCACGCCTTCACGTCTCCCAGCATGGTAAAATCGTCACATGTCACACGTCTTGCCGTGATACCGGGTTGGTAGTTTGGTACTAATTAAAGGACAAATTAACCGTTTTTAGTTAATAAAAACTCCATTAAGTCTTCTAATGAGAGCACAGGAGGTCGGATGAACATGTAAAGAGGTAAAATTCTACAGGAAAACATACATTTAAGTTTTGCCTGACTGATCATAGAATACTTATTACAGGGGTAATGCAGGGTGGAGCAACACGAGGAAAACATAATCTATACATTAGTTTTAAGACATGATTTATTAAATTGTGTGACTCACAGTGACCTAAAACGACTGTTAATTTACAGTAATGATCGTGGAGCGTTATAGGAAAGTGATTCAGAAATCAATAATCTTACAACAGCTCGTTAAGGTACAGATGATGAGGAGTATTGATCTGAGTCACGTGATCATCATTACCACTTTTATGTTGTCATTATGATCATCATCTCTTGTCCTCTTCTCCTTATTTCCCCCCATCTTTCCTCTCTTTGGTCATGTGTCTGCCTGGTGAGGTCATGATGATGATGATGATGATGTCACGTCTGTTAAATCCCACTGACATCATCCTGACACGCCTCACAGACAGGAAGGGCTTTTTCCTCACACTGAGTATAGTATTTCAGGGGAGGAAGAAACATTTGTAGTTTATTTCTCAAAGAGAATCAGTAAGTAGTGTCTCTACTTTAAAGAGTCCTCTCTGCTGATGTTCAGGTGTATATCAGCATGTAGTGTCTCTACTTTAAAGAGTCCTCTCCTGCTGATGTTCAGGTGTATATCAGCATGTAGTGTCTCTACTTTAAAGAGTCCTCTCCTGCTGATGTTCAGGTGTATATCAGTATGTAGTGTCTCTACTTTAAAGAGTCCTCTCCTGCTGATGTTCAGGTGTATATCAGCATGTAGTGTCTCTCTTTAAAGAGTCCTCTCCTGCTGATGTTCAGGTGTATATCAGTATGTAGTGTCTCTACTTTAAAGAGTCTCTCCTGCTGATGTTCAGGTGTATATCAGTATGTAGTGTCTCTACTTTAAAGAGTCCTCTCCTGCTGATGTTCAGGTGTATATCAGTATGTAGTGTCTCTACTTTAAAGAGTCCTCTCCTGCTGATGTTCAGGTGTATATCAGTATGTAGTGTCTCTACTTTAAAGAGTCCTCTCCTGCTGATGTTCAGGTGTATATCAGTATGTAGTGTCTCTACTTTAAAGAGTCCTCTCCTGCTGATGTTCAGGTGTATATCAGTATGTAGTGTCTCTACTTTAAAGAGTCCTCTCCTGCTGATGTTCAGGTGTATATCAGTATTTAGTGTCTCTACTTTAAAGAGTCCTCTCCTGCTGATGTCCAGGTGTATATCTGTATGTAGTGTCTCTACTTTAAAGAGTCCTCTCCTGCTGATGTTCAGGTGTATATCAGTATGTAGTCTCTACTTTAAAGAGTCCTCTCCTGCTGATGTTCAGGTGTATATCAGTATGTAGTGTCTCTACTTTAAAGAGTCCTCTCCTGCTGATGTTCAGGTGTATATCAGTATTAGTGTGTCTACTTTAAAGAGTCCTCTCCTGCTGATGTCCGGTGTATATCAGTATGTATGTCTCTACTTTAAAGAGTCCTCTCCTACTGATGTTCAGTGTATATCAGTATGTAGTGTCTCTACTTTAAAGAGTCCTCTCCTGCTGATGTTCAGGTGTATATCAGTATGTAGTGTCTCTACTTTAAAGAGTCCTCTCCTGCTGATGTTCAGGTGTATATCAGTATGTAGTGTCTCTACTTTAAAGAGTCCTCTCCTGCTGATGTTCAGGTGTATATCAGTATGTAGTGTCTCTACTTTAAAGAGTCCTCTCCTGCTGATGTTCAGGTGTATATCAGTATGTAGTGTCTCTACTTTAAGAGTCCTCTCCTGCTGATGTTCAGGTGTATATCAGTATGTAGTGTCTCTACTTTAAAGAGTCCTCTCCTCCTGATGTTCAGGTGTATATCAGTGTGTAGAGAAGCGTGTTTTTTTTTAAAGGGTTGTGAGAAAAGAAAGCCATTGAATTAAGGCGTGAATACTTTTTGAACACATTCGATTGAACTTGATGAATGTCATTGGTAAACAAGAAAGTAAATGTATTGATTTATGTGCGATTGATCTCTAAATGTTGTAACATCTTGGACCGGCTCACCTTCTTGTCTCCGGTCAGCAGGTTGAGTTTCTCACTGCTTTCTGTTCTGCTGATCCACTGACATGGTTTTCATGGTTTACCGAGCCTCACAGTGAGTCACCACACACTGCAACACACTGCTGCTGGGTCAGTGTGTGTGTGTGTGTGTGTGTGTGTGTGTGTGTGTGTGTGTCTGAGACAGTGTGTGTGTGTAGTACATAGTACAGAGAGAGAAAGACAGTGATACAACTAGGTGAAATCGTAATGCAGTCAACACTTTTTTTTTGAAGGTGTGGGAAATTTTCTTTTCTATTCTTATTATTAATAATAATACATTTTATTTATCTAAGCGCCATTCAAGGCTCTCAAGGTCGCCGTACAAGATACACAATAAACAAAACAAAACAGAACAAAACACCAGCAGAACAACAAGACAGCATAACCAATAAGAGCAGAAGATGTGTCATGTGATCAGGGGGGATATATCAGTGTGAAGAGATGGGATTTGAAAATGGTGAGAGACTCAATATTCAGGTGGGAGGGAGGCGGGGTGCAGAAGACCTAAGAGGGCAGGTTGTGAAACTTCAAAATGAATCATAGAGAGACTTTTTATATACTTAGATAATATATATTATCTTATTTTTCCCGTGAAACACTTTTTATTATGTTAGTTAGTTTTAAAGTTCACGCGGAAATCTGCAGACGGGCTGAAACGCTGGATGCATATTTTATTCAGAGAGAAAGGAGAGTATGAATAAAACATTTTATTTGTCTGCGTCGGCCGCTGCTTAAAAGGATTTAAAGCTACGGCGATGAGATGAAGGGAGGCACCACACACACACACACACACACACACACACACACACACACACACACACTCATAACAGTGTGTGTGCAGTGCCATGCTGTGTCAGCCATGTCTTTGAGAAAGAGGGAGGATAGCAGCGTGAGAGAGAAAGGGTGAGTAAGTGGGAAACAGAAAAAAGGGAGGGTTTGTTTTGTACCTCTGTCTCCACATATAGAACAAACTGATCAATCCATCTTTTAAACTATTGAATAATCATGTCTTTAAACACCGGGACAGATGGAGAGGCACTGTGTGAATGTGTGTCTTCTTTATTTTGGATTTTTCTGTATTGGTTTTTGTATTTTGCATAAAGTAAAGAATTTTTTGCATTTTGCACTTCCCTCTCAATGTCTACAGCCATGCTAACAGTGTCAGGCTTGTCCATATGACTACATGCTAAGTGACAGTGCTAACATGTTGATGTTTAACACGTGTACCGTGTGTAGGAGCTTTAGCCCAACAGTAAAGCTTCCATGTGGTGGTTTAACCGACTTGGCTGACGCGCTTTACTGTATTTCCAGATACCGTTCGTGGTGTTGTGTTCAATGATGAATCGGTAGGCTTGTATTCAGGTGTGGAATAATACGATCCATTTATTTTGCCTTAACAAACAATGCTTTGCTGTATTCACACTATCAGTAATGCAAACACACCCAATCCTGTGACAAAACACACCTTAAATACCTGTGACAGCGACACCCTATGGCGCACACAGTGAGTAACACATAATGCTCAAACCTCAACCAAAACATCACCATAATTACACCACGTTTACCATCTTATCTTAGCGTGTTAGCATGTGAACATTAGCTTATTAGCTTAACCGAAAACATTACATCTTACGCTGATGGGATGTTGTTAGCACTGCAGGTATGCTGTCATAAACCAAAGCATTTAAACGTCATGTTCACCCCTAATTTAAGTAATTTCATAAATACGTACTTTTTCACTGCATTACTATAATACTCTTTATTTGAACATTAACACAGTTTGAACACATTTGACAGCAGTACGCTCTAGTAGGTCATTTTATCATCTTTTCTATAACAAGAGAGTGATAATCAAAGTCCACCAGTGGCTTAAATAGCATTTTATATCTTCTTTAAAACTCCTAACTACTTTTGTTTTGGTTCGAACAGAAAAGCCTTTTTGACTTTACAAAGATATTTTCTTGATTCTAATAAAACCTCTACATGTTTAGCATGTCAGCTTTAGTCTTCAAGTATATAATACTCATGGGGGGGGGTGGCGGGGTGCGTGCTAGTGGAGCTACGCAGTGGCGAAAATAGGCTGTATAGGTGCGCCACATTTGCAGCTCATCAACAAGATGAGGACCCGTCCGTGAGGTAGGCCCCCTCCGCAAGGTGAGGCCCCAAGCAGCCTGCGTGATCGGCCTAGGGAGGGGGCGACCCTGGGGGCGGCCCTGGGGGCGGCCCTGATCTTGAATGTGTGATGGCTTTCTTCATGCTGTCCAACACCTGGAGGGGCAGGTTGTCCAGGTGTTTGGACGTATCTATGAGACCATCTTTGATCGGCTGTGGATCTTTCAGCTGGAAACCATCGACTCCGTCAGCTGCAGTGTTGTAATTCTGCAGGAAGGAGATATTTTCCGCCTTCAGCACTTCCTCTGTGGCTCTGACTTTGTCTGAAAGAGCTTCTATGTCTCTGCTCAGATCCTTAATCTTCCCCTTCAGGACCAGACTCTTCAGCTTCTTCTCCTGCATCACGGCATCTGTTCTTGCTTTCTGTTCTTTTTTGAGTAACTCCTGAAGCATGGAGAACTCCTTATTGATCTGAGTCTGCGTCTTTAGCCTAGTATTCGATGTCCTTGTTGGTCTGATCAAGGTGTAATTTCATGTCCTTGAACAGATCCAGTGTTTCCTTTAAGGGCTCCAGGAGTGTCCGGAGTCCCTCTCTGTAATCCTGAGCAACTTCATTGATTGGTCTAAAGCTGTGGTTGTTGTGGGAGCTTGAATGCAGACAGATCACACACACTGGTGTCCGATGGTCCTCACAGAAGAGTTTCAGCTCTTCAGAGTGCAAACTGCAAAGAACAGCAGAGCATTTCTCAGGTGGAAAAGCTTCACACAAGTTCTTCAGTGCGAGGTTACAAGGTGGATCGTATTGTTGAGATGTTGTATTACAGACTGGACACTTGTGATTTGATCTTTCTGTCCACCATCGCTGCCAGCAGGCTCTGCAGAAACTGTGGCTGCATGACAGGATGACAGGGTGTGTGAAGACGTCATGGCAGATTGGACATTTGAGATCCTCCTCTGGACGAGAAGCCATTCTCTCTCTCTGCAAACAGCCGATTTCTCACAATAATGAGTCCAGTCAGTCACGCTTTACTCCAGAAAGTGTCCAGAAAGTCTTAAATTCAGCCGATAACAGTTGACCTACTGTTCCCTCCTGTAGCTGTTCTCTTTTGTGGCTCTCACATATTAGTGCATCCTTTTCCAAGGATTAAAGATTGTGTTTCCTTGTTTGTCTTCTGGTAAGAGATCATTACAGAGCCATAAATCCTGAAACATTAACCGTTATAAAGTAGGGGTGTGTCATGCCTTAATGTTTTAATATAATTATTTAGCAATAATTATTATCTTATCTGTTTTTAATGACACCATAACGGGCCAAAGGCTAGTTTTATACAGTTTGTGTTTCTGGTAAGTCGTATAAACTGACTGTGATAGTTCAGTCGGGTTTTTTTTATTACATTTACAATGAACTCCACCTTTTTTAGTGTAGTAGTTTAACATCTTTAAACACTTACAGCCTAGCTTATTAAACCCATTTTACTCCACCAAATCAGCATTACACTCACCAAGGATAGTTTGTAGGAAAAAAAGATCTTAGTTTGTCGCCTTTTTTCTATTCCATCCTATATTTAGGCTTTTGTTTACCTGGTACTGAAATAAACCAAATCGCAACGTAAAAGCTTTAAGCCCGCGTCACACTGTCCCGGACTCCAGATAAAGGAAATGTTCAAATTCGGCTCTGATCGTAACAACATCGGGCCATTCCTGAGGGCATCTTAATCCATCGTATGACCGCCGGTGGAGTTTCTCAGGCTCCGGCAGCAACTTCGTGAGCGGTGGCAAAATCTTTGGCATGCCAAAAAATTGCCGAAAGACCTTGCGAAGGTTCATTTTCGTGTTGAATTTGTGTGCCCTTCGTAAGGCCATCGTGAGGGCGTCTTGTCAAATCGTGTCGTTACTTCGTGTGATCATCGGTGCCATCGGGCATTTTTCGCCTCATGAAGACAATACGAAGGAAACAAGAAGCTGCCCGATTGTCTTAGGAAGGCAACACGACTACGTGAAGCCCTCGCCATGCCGTCGTGTAGCCATCGTATTATAGTACGATTTGTGTTTTGTGAAACTGAAAAGGATATGACATTGTTTTTGTTACTTTCGTTGCAGTTTATGTCTTAAATGTAATTTAGGTTAACTTCCAGTTTCATTTAGATGCTTTTATTTTGAAGGCGAGTTTACGCTGTTGACAGGAAGTTGTTGTTGCTATGGAAACAACATGACGGAGTGTGTGGTTCGGGTGCCATCGTGTGGCCTTCTGTAGGCATCGTACTTGCTTCGGCTGTTGACCAAGTTCGGGGCCATCTTCGTGTGAAATTCACAATTCCATATTCGTGTCCATCTGGTGTCCATGTCGGGACAGTGTGACGCAGGCTTTAAGAAATTTGGATTTGCTATATTAGCCGCAGCAAATGGAGCCTTCTTGGTATTTTAAACGTATTTATTTCACATTAATTGATAATTTTCTTTCTATTTTGTTTTGCGCAATCAAAAAATACACAAACATAACAGATAACAAATGATAAACAGTGCAGGAAGAGGCAAATCAATATACAATCAATAGCTAGACTTCAATGATAATGACTGACTTCAATATCCTCCAGAGACCCACCCATTCATTTTGGTCCTCTGTGGAGCACATTGGGTTTTGGTCCATTACTTTGAGGTGATACATGCCACAGCATTAAGTCCAATTGTACTCCACAGAGGACGTCCTGGGCTTTTCAAACATATGACATATGTGGGGGGGTGGCTTTGAAAAAGATAATTTCATTGTATTTAAAAAAGCACTATTTATAGAAAGAGAAATGGTAAGTTTGTAATTTTGTAATACCAGAGTTGTGAGTTCAATATTTTAATTAATTATAGTAAGGGAACATCGTAGGAGTTAGTGTAGTGAGTTTTCAGAGCAGTGTAATCATTATTTGACCTAAAACTAAATGTTTTTATGAATGTCTCTGAGGAGGACATGGGGACTTGCTAACTTTTTATTTCCCCCATTTTACACAACACAAATGGAGTCCACTTTGGGCCAACACTAACACGTAGGTTTCTGTAGGGTTCATGGCAGACGGATGGAGTGGGAAAACATACATCAAGTGCCTCGAGTGTCAGATGTATCTCTGCATTTCACAAAAGGATGGAGTACTTCAAATGAGGGCTCAGTATTTGTTGTTGTGCTCTAATGTTGTCTAAATGTACTTGTATGTTAAAGTTGTTTGTATACTATGCTTCGCATAACTAACACCCGATGTCCTCTACGAAGGACACACAATAAAAAAATGTTTAGTTTGTGTTAGTCATTATGTTAATACCACCCTAAAGACTTTTTAGAAGGACATTTGAAACCTTTTCCTTTCTGGGTCTCAGGAAAACCTCACTACAATAACACACATGTAGAAAGAAGGGAACATTTGAATATGAAAAGCAGGTATCAAACAGTGGTCAAATTAACTTTTTTAAGCGATCCATAGAGGTACAGTATTTAGTTTGAAAAGCTGTTCTAGATTGTTCTTTCCAATGTGCTTTATTAAAGGATTATTTCCCTGAAAGAGGTCAGACTTCCTGAAACACAGAGGAGTGGCTTGATTGATTTATGAAGTCAATGCAAACATCAGACTGCATGTTAAGCTACTTGTACAAAGGTGGATTTTATTGCTTCAAAACAATGCTGACTGAACATTTCAGAATCAGTTCCTGCAACTCATAAAATACTGCATGTCAGTAGACTTTTGGCAGCTCATGGTGTCAATAAAAAAACCATTAAATGCCATAAATGAGATAGCAACGAACACAGAACAAACTGAGTGTGACTTTTGTATTTATTTAAGATTTGATGACAGCTTCAACATTTCGGTTTGGATGGAATAAACAAACACAGCAGACAATGTCTTAAATGTTAACATCTTTCCACTCCACAAAGTCTCCTGACCAATAAGAAGTCAGCAGGAGTGAGTGATGAGCCAATTACAGAGCTGCATTACTGTCTGACCTTTCAGTCTAATATCTGATGTTCGACTGGAAATGACCAAACACACTGATATAAATCTCACTGTGACCTTTACACAAAGCTGAAGAAACTGGCTGAGAGTAACTTTAAAGAGTCCTCTCTGCTGATGTTCAGGTGTATATCAGTATGTAGTGTCTCTACTTTAAAGAGTCCTCTCCTGCTGATGTTCAGGTGTATATCAGTATTTAGTGACTCTACTTTAAAGAGTCTTCTCCTGCTGATGTTCAGGTGTATATCAGTATGTAGTGTCTCTACTTTAAAGAGTCCTTTCCTGCTGATGTTCAGGTGTATATCAGTATGTAGTGTCTCTACTTTAAAGAGTCCTCTCCTGCTGATGTTCAGGTGTATATCAGTATGTAGTGTCTCTACTTTAAAGAGTCCTCTCCTGCTGATGTTCAGGTGTATATCAGTATGTAGTGTCTCTACTTTAAAGAGTCCTCTCCTGCTGATGTTCAGGTGTATATCAGTATGTAGTGTCTCTACTTTAAAGAGTCCTCTCCTGCTGATGTTCAGGTGTATATCAGTATGTAGTGTCTCTACTTTAAAGAGTCCTCTCCTGCTGATGTTCAGGTGTATATCAGTATGTAGTGTCTCTACTTTAAAGAGTCCTCTCCTGCTGATGTTCAGGTGTATATCAGTATGTAGTGTCTCTACTTTAAAGAGTCCTCTCCTGCTGATGTTCAGGTGTATATCAGTATGTAGTGTCTCTACTTTAAAGAGTCTCTCCTGCTGATGTTCAGGTGTATATCAGTATGTAGTGTCTCTACTTTAAAGAGTCCTCTCCTGCTGATGTTCAGGTGTATATCAGTATGTAGTGTCTCTACTTCATGTCTCCATGCTTTAATGTTCAAAAAGCTCTTTATGTTTCTCATACTGCCTGTGCTGCAGCACCTCTTTTCACCCTCCGTCTGAAACCAGTTAAGCCCCATGCCCCCGGTACGGGGGCAAAACGCAACATCTAGGAAGAAACAACATACTCACTTAACGGGAAGAAACTCAGCTATCAGACAATATTAACCATTTTTAGCTAAACGAAACACAAGGGTAATACCAAGCTTCTGAATTAGCCCTGAGCGAAAAAATGCTAACACACTTAGCACATAACTCACGGTAAAATACCCTTATTACTTATCGGATCTGCCCAAACAAGATATCGGTAGTTCCGGCTCAGGGTTAGTTTTTCACCTTTTTTCTGGCCCTCCAAAATCGAGGTTCTCTTAGGGCCAACAACCGGGCTGAATATGCTAAACTAGTGACGTGAACACTCTCGACTGCTGAATGGTCAGAGAGAATCGCTGGCAAGGGGCTACAACAAAATGAACACATTTTACCGTGATTTAATTGTAATACACGTTTCAAAATGATGCCGAAGTAACAACATACTGATATAGGTCTGCAGACAAGACGGCAGGCGAAAACCTTTTAAAATGCGTGTTTTCTGAATGGAGATCGGATCGATCAGGCTAAGCTAACGCAGTATATGCTCCGTCCACACTCACAACAACGGCCTACAGACAGAAATAAACCAGCGACTGTATTCTCCATGACACAGACAGTCTGTGGTTTGTACTTGTTTAACTTTTGTCTAGTTTCTGAACAGATATGAGGAGCTGTGAGCTCTGAGTGCTAACTGCTAACTGCTAACTGCTAACGGCTGATGTTTTGTGGTTCGCATTGAAGATGACGTCACGGCAGTTTTACGCAGCGTCGCTCCGCCCGCCGAACAGCCGATCGCCCCGCCTACACTGCGTTACTATAGTAACTACCCCAGTTCCTAAACTGTAATGGAAACGCAGCATAAAGTGAGCCTGGCCTAACAAGGCCTAACCATACCGTACTAAGCCGGGCTAGGTCCTGCAGTGGAAAAGCGCCATTAGAGATGTCCCACCACTTAGTTCCTGAAGTAAATAATGGAGTCCAATGGAGGCGTTTGAGGCAGGGGGGCTATGGGATTTTAGCCTTTGCAGACCATTACATGCACACAAACCTATATAACACACTACAGGGAAGGGGAAACCCCACAAAACTTAATAGGGCCTCTTTGAATCAGAAATAGTTTATGATTCCCTCTCTAACAGTACATTCCTCCTTTCTTTCCTCCCTCTCTGACCCTCTGTATTTTTATTGACTTCTTTTCTCTTCTCTTTCCAGTTTTCTCCAATGAGGCCTCGTCCACCATCTTTAGAAACCCTCTTCTTCTTCTCTCTCTGACACCATGAGCACCGTGGCCCCGGGCCTCCGTCCCCCATGATCACCTCCGTCACCCCGACCTTTGACCCCGACACCTCTCTCAGCCTGGAGGCGGAGCTTCAGAACGAGGAGGATGGAGGCTCCTCACCTGGTCTGGGCCCCAGCAAAAGCAGCCTTTCTGGGGGAGGATCTTACCTCGGAAGGGACCCCTCCCAAAGGTAATGTATATACAGAGATTACAAAAGTACACTCATCCTTTACTCAAGTAGAAGTACACACATCCTTTACTCAAGTAGAAGTAAAGATACTCGTGTTTAAAAATACTCTGGTAAAAGTAGAAGTACTGACTAAACTTCTTTACTCAAGTAAAAGTAAAGAGGCTTTGAAATGTACTTAAGTAAAAAGTACCCATAACTAGCAGCTGTTTTAAAGAGTACCTGACCTCCCTTTATATTAATAGAACAATAATGTCATTGTTAGCTAATGAATGTTTCCATGCTGAACAACGGCAACATGACAACGTTTTCATTGGTCCCTCTTCTTTAGAGAAGACCAGGAAATGATGGATACACGGATCGTGTTCAAATCAATAGGCACACAATGACTGATACCAGAAAGATGTACTTAAGTACAGTAACAAAGTATTTGTACGCCACTACTTCCCACCTCTGTGTCTCACATACATTATATGCTGTTTTCAGGTCAAATAAACCCCCCCCCCTTCACACTGGAGCTGACTGGAAGGTCGTCCTCCACCTGCCGGAGATCGAGAAGTGGCTGAGAGCGACGAGCGACCGAGTCACACAGCTCACACACTCTGTGAGCCAGGACCGAGACAACAGACACGTGGACGTCCACCTGGTGCAGCTCAAGGTACACACACACACACACTCACACACACACACACACACTCACACACACACACACACACACACACACACACACACACACACACACACACACACACACAAACTTCCTCACACACTTTTCACTAAAGTCAGACTGAAGCATCCTTTGTGCTCCAGTCCATCCTCTCAGTGAACACAGAGCTGAATCCAGATCAGATCCACGCTGAAGGCTCTTTGAGCATCTCTCACTGATCCTGCTGTTATGTTCCATGTTTGTTATTTGTTTTTCATGTATTGTGTCTTGATGTTTGTCTGTTGATGTTACACATGGAGCTGCTGTGATGCAAGGAGCATTTCAGACTTGATCTGATCATTAGAGTATTATCGTATCGTCACACACTGGCTGGTAATTAACTGAGTTCCCCTCTCGACGCTGTGTAAACGTTATCCATCCATGTAGATATTGCTTTCAGACAGGCTTGGTGTTTTGGATTCATGAAGACAGCCGAGCATCAGTCGATACAGCTGTCTGACCTCAGGCGCTAAATTACCCATAATGCCTTTCCACGGCCTTGGTGTTATGTAATGACTCTCTTCCACAAGTCACGCTGCTGACCGATCATTTATTTATGAAGCTCAGTGTGCATCCTTCCAGAGAGCAGACAGCGTTTGATTTACCATCATAACACTTTATATAACAAATATGCGCTATTTTTAATAATGTTTTATTCTATTTTATTATATATGTTGCATTGTTGGAGGAGCTCAGGTCAGAAGAATGTCATTGCCATTTCTACACTGAAGCTTATGTGCATAAAACCTTTGAAATGAATTAAAATGCACAATCTGATTAATCTGATTATGGATAGAGCGGTTTTTCTTTGTGTGATTTACTGAGTCGGTGAAGACTTGTAATATGTTCCCTGTCTAGCTCTTAAAGGAGAAGCACCCACTAAAAGCACAACATCCTGATATATTGATGACTTTCAGGACTTGTTTTGACAGTTTTCTGAAACCACAGGGACTAATTAGTGTCCCTGATTCGTTTAAAATGTTATTTAACATTTACTTTATGAGCTCATGTAATGACCGGCCCCTTTTGAAGTGAAGTAACTAGATTTACTAAAGTACAAGATCTGAGTACTTCTACTTTTACTCAAGTACAAGATCTGAGTACTTCTACTTTTACTCAAGTACAAGATCTGAGTACTTCTACTTTTACTCAAGTACAAGATCTGAGTACTTCTGCTTTTACTCAAGTACAAGATCTGAGTACTTCTGCTTTTACTCAAGTACAAGATCTGAGTACTTCTACTTTTACTCAAGTACAAGATCTGAGTACTTCTATTTTTAATGAAGTACAAGATCTGAGTACTTTTACTAAAGTACACGATATGAATACTTCTACCACCTCTGCATTTACATACAAATGTCTTATATCTTATTTATGCTGCAGCACTGTAATGAATATATTGATACATACTCTCATACACTCTGAAAGTCTTTTTATTTACATTTTCACTTATTTTCTATTTAAGAGACAGGAAAAGAAAGTGCATCAAAGCCATGTGAGCGTTCTGCTTGTTCCAACGTTCTGCTTGTTCCAACGTTCTGCTTGTTCCAACGTTCTCCTTGTTCCAGCGTTCTGCTTGTTCCAACGTTCTGCTTGTTCCAACGTTCTGCTTGTTCCAGCGTTCTGCTTGTTCCAGCGTTCTGCTTGTTCCAGCGTTCTGCTTGTTCCAGCGTTCTGCTTGTTCCAACGTTCTGCTTGTTCCAACGTTCTGCTTGTTCCAACGTTCTGCTTGTTCCAACGTTCTGCTTGTTCCAGCGTTCTGCTTGTTCCAGCGTTCTGCTTGTTCCAGCGTTCTGCTTGTTCCAGCGTTCTGCTTGTTCCAACGTTCTGCTTGTTCCAACTCGTGATCAGCTTCTGTTTCATGCAGTTAATTACAAAGGAAACCATCATTAGTGTCGCATGAACGCCTTCATCTCCTCCTCACTAATTCTCTCAAAATGAGCATTAACTGTCTGTCATGCTGCATTCATGTACCGATGGAAAAGTCTGACATCTGGAGCTTCCACGTCAGCTGCTGTGCACTGGTGTGTTCAGGTGCAAGTCGTAATCAACATAAATGATTACAGAGCTGCTTACTCATCCTTTCCTTCACTGATTCATAAAGAGGCCGATTTATTCTGTTCCAACGCAGTCAGTGTGAGGATCTTTGATTGATGATGTGTATTTATAACTTCAGTGACTCAGATGTTTCCTCATCGTCAGGATACTGCACCTCCTCTCCTTTCCTTCCTCTCCTCCTCTCTCCTTCTCTCCTCTCCTTCCTCTCCTCTCATCTCCTTTCTTTCCTCTCCTCTCTCCTCTCATCTCCTCTCCTCCCTCTCCTCTCCTCTCATCTCCTCTCCACTCCTTCCTCTCCTCCTCTCTCCTTTCCTTCCTCTCCTCCTCTCTCCTCTCTCCTTTCCTTCCTCTCCTCCTCTCTCCTCTCTCCTCTCTCCTCTCTCCTTCTCTCCTCTCCTCTCCTCCTCTCTCCTTTCCTTTCTTTCCTCTCCTCTCCTCTCCTCTCATCTCCTCTCCTTCCTCTACTCTCCTCTCATCTCCTCTCCTTCCCTTCCTCTCCTCTCCTCTCCTCTCATCTCCTCTCCTTCCTCTCCTCTCATCTCCTTTCCTTCCCTTCCTCTCATCTCCTCTCATCTCCTCTCCACTCCTTCCTCTCCTCCTCTCCTCCTCTCTCCTCTCCTCCTCTCTCCTCTCTCCTCCTCTCATCTCTCCTCTCTCCTCTCCTCTCTCCTCTCTCCTCTCTCCTCTCTCCTCTCCTCTCCTCTCCTCTCTCCTCTCCTCCTCTCATCTCTCCTCCTCTCTCACCTCTCCTCTCTCCTCTCCTCTCCCTCTCTCCTCTCCTCCTCTCTCCTCTCTCCTCTCCTCTCCTCTCTCCTCTCCTCCTCTCATCTCTCCTCTCCTCACCTCTCCTCTCTCCTCTCCTCTCCTCTCCTCTCCTCTCTCCTCTCTCCTCTCCTCCTCTCTCCTCTCCTCTCCTCCTCTCTGCTCTCCTCTCCTCTCCTCTCTCCTCTCCTCTTCTCTCTCTCTCCCTCTCCTGTGTGTGAATAAAACATGGCCACAGCAGTTTCTTGTTTCCAGTAACAGTCCCTGAAAGTGAGGAGGAAGTAGTGTGTGCTCGTGTTCCTGTGTGTGTGTGTGTGTTCGTGTTCGTGTGTGTGTGTGTGTGTGTTCGTGTTTGTGTGTGTGTGTTCGTGTGTGTGTTTGTGTGTGTGTGTGTGTGTTTGTGTGTGTGTGTGTTTGTGTGTGTGTGTGTGTGTCTGTGTGTGTGTGTTTGTGTGTGTGTGTGTGTTTGTGTGTGTGTGTTTGTGTGTGTGTGTGTGTGTGTGTGTGTGTGTGTGTGTGTGTGTGAACGAGGATGTTTTCTATTTCCTGTCAGGAGCTGAGTCACTTTAAAATTTAAAACGGGTTTTGTCCATTTTTAGACCCTTTTCCTACTGCAGCATTTATTTCAGGAACCCAGAAAGTGTCTTAGGACAAGTTGTGTTTCCCCGGGTGGATCAACCTAGTATTAGTTGGTAGTTAGTATTATATGTAGTGTTAGTTGGTAGTTAGTATTATATGTAGTGTTAGTTGGTAGTTAGTATTATATGTAGTGTTAGTAGGTAGTTAGTATTATATGTAGTGTTAGTAGGTAGTTAGTATTATATGTAGTATTAGTAGGTAGTTAGTATTATATGTAGTATTAGTTGATAGTTAGTATTATATGTAGTATTAGTAGGTAGATAGTATTATATGTAGTATTAGAAGGTAGTTAGTATTATATGTAGTATTAGTTGATAGTTAGTATTATGTAGTGTTAGTAGGTAGTTAGTATTATATGTAGTATTAGTAGGTAGTTAGTATTATATGTAGTGTTAGTAGTCAAATGTAGTATTTATTCCATCTATCAACACGTCTCTGCTCTGGGTTTGCATTCCTACATTGTTCTATGTTGCTTATTTGACACCACCTAATCCTTGTGATTGTTCACCAAGTTAGAACATCACATTGTGTGTGTGTGTGTGTGTGTGTGTGTGTGTGTGTGTGTGTGTGTGTGTGTGTGTGTGTGTGGTCATGAGACTTGCTGCCTGGTTCTGGGAAGTGACAGGTCAGGCTTATAGTGACGACATTATGTGTGTGTGTGTGTGTGTGTGTGTGTGTGTGTGGTGTGTGTGTGTGAGAGAGAGACAGTGAGACAACTGCATCTTTGTATTGTGTGTGACTGATGTCATCCGGACTCTGTGTGTGTGTGTGTGTGTGTGTGTGTATGTGACTTTGTGTGTGTGTGGGTGTGTGGGTGTGTGGGTGTGTGTGTGTGTGTGTACGTGACTGTGTGTGTTTAATCCATTCATCAACCTCTGAGGATTCTGTTTAAATCACCAACCTCGGAACCAAATTCCACTTTGTTTTTTAGTGGATTTCAAAAGATATAATCTGACTTCTCTTTTTAAAAACTTCAGACTGAAGCAGGTGTTTTGCTGCAGTCTGCAAACCACTGGAGGTCAGCAGAAACAAGATGTCCAGGTTCATTGTTTGGTGGTAAATCACCCGTTTGCTCCCTCTGGTGGCGGAAATACCTCAATATTATGTTAGTGATTAACCAGAAAGAGATAGATGTATAATAATTCACAAATCAACACATTTTTATCAGTTAGTATTTTTACAAGCCGATTTTCCACCAATATTCTTGTCTACACTTTTTTTTTTCCTCTGGGCACTTGAACACTTTCAACTCCTCTCTCCTCTCCTCTCCTCTCCTCTCCTCTCCTCTCCTCTCCTCTCCTCTCTCCTCTCCTCTCTCCTCTCCTCTCCTCTCCTCTCTCCTCTCTCCTCTCTCCTCTCTTCTCCTTTACTCTCCTCTCTTCTCCTCTCTTCTCTTCTCTTCTCCTCTCCTCTCCTCTCCTCTCCTCTCTCCTCCTCCTCTCCTCTCCTCTCCTCTCTCTCTCCTCTCCCTCTCCTCTCCTCTCCTCTCCTCTCCTCTCCTCTCTCCTCTCTCCTCTCTCCTCTCTTCTCCTTTCCTCTCCTCTCCTCTCCTCTCCTCTCCTCTCCTCTCTCCTCTCTCCTCTCTTCTCCTCTGCTCTCCTCTCTCCTCCTTTCTACTCCTCTCCTCTCTTCTCCTTTCCTCTCCTCTCTTCTCCTTTCCTCTCCTCTCCTCATTCACTTTAACACTTTAAACCTCTATTTAACAGACTATTTAAGTAACCTTTTGACACATTTAGCATGTACTTGTATGCTTGTATGTACTGAGCATTAAACCAAGCATTATATTTTCATTGTTATCTATTTATTTTGTAATTGTACTTCTTTATCGTGAGGAAGTTCTTCCAAGACAGCGCAGATATTCTCTGGTTGCTGGCTCCATCTAGTGGTGTAATGTATGTATTACAACAACGTGGATCTGTCATTAATTGAACGTTTAAGACCTTTTTCACAGCATATATTTTGACATCAACATAAACAGTGATATGCAAACTAGTCTTTTGATTCCTTTGTTAAGGTCCTGAGTGATCTTTGTAAACGCTGTGCAGTGAAAGGAGGTTATTGTTTTACTGCATCCAAATGATAGGAAGTCATGTTGAAACGTTATATCATAATGAACATATACACAATTTGTCAGTCCTAACAGTCCTAATCCAAGAGTAACATGGAGGCGGTTGTTGATCAGAGTTTGAAAGCTAGGTGAGTTTGTTGATGTGTTTGTTTTGTTACCAACCTGGCAACATGTGATCAGCTGTTCAGAGGTTCAGCTCATAACTCCTCGTTAAATCAGGATCAATCAAACCAGACGCTGCGTGTTAATCACAGCTTTAGAGTTTGTATTTTAAAACTTCAGAGAGCCAGGTTTGCTGTTTCAGGTCTTTATGCTAAGCTAACTGTTTCCTCACCCCAGCGAGTACTACACATTTGAACTATGTCTACAATGAATTATACCCATTGGAGTCATACAAAGTGTACCTAAAGCTTTTTGTTTTGTCGTTAAAATTCCTGAGACCAGTTTATTTCGTTATGAATATTTATACGTTTTAAAACTATAATTATTGTGCACTATAAGCAGATTATTACAAATGATACATTTACAATGAATTATACCCACATGTGTCATAGAGTGTTACTTATTTGTTATTAAAGACAAAGCCCTTCAGTGATTGTGTTTTGTCACAAAGCTCTTTAGTATCGTGTGTTTTAGATAATCAGTTTTATTTAAATTCAGGGACAGGGAGACGAGCTTTATTTGTCTTAATTGCGTGCGTGGCGTTCGGCGAGGCAACAAGTTAAAGTGGACCTATCATGCTATATTTGAATAACATATTGTAGGGCCATACCTATATAAAACATGTCTGTGAAGTTTCTTTTTCAAAATACCAAACAGATCATGCATTTTAGCCACGCCTCATTTCGCTCTATTTGCTCTTTTTTAGCCCTGTTTTGCAAGGGCTGATTCTGTGAGAAGTCTTCTTTGCTGCTTTTGTGGCAGACTACAGCGCCACCTACAGGCCTGGCATATGTACTACAGCGTCTCCAGCGCTTTCGAACGGCAATGGCCGTGGCTGTCTCCTCCTGATAGGTGGAGAGTTGCCCATACAGGCGGAGCTCTCCGTTTCTGACGTCAGAACAATTTCAAATCTGTATCAGTCTGGATCAGCTCCGTTGCAGCCCCGTTTTTAGAGATTTGGGTACGGAGGAAAGAGAGAGGGTTGTGTTTTCTGACACTTGGTGAGTTCCCTGACACACCGGGGACACATATTCATGTATAGAAGACGTACAAAAGTGCATTTTGCATGATAGGTCCCCTTTAAACTATAATGAAAATAAGGTGTTTTCACTTGAAATAAGTACAAAAATCTGTCAATAGAACAGGTGAACATTAGCTTGGTAAGATTCCTTGAAATAAGACGGGGTATTTTGATAAATCAGATCTTGTAATTATCAGGAGAACTCATTTTGAACTATATTTGACCAGAATCAGGAAATGTTGTGCTACAAAATAAGCCTCAAAGGTTTTCTGTTTTCTGATCTTAGTTGGTGATTTTCTAATAAATATGTAAATAAATATGTGTTTCATCTGAGATACAACTCAAAGTAAGATGTTTTGACTGAACAAGATGATGCATTGTCTAAAAACAAGAGCCTATATCTCACTGCAGTGTTACTCCTGAAGTTATCATGTCTTACATCAGGTGGAGAGACATATTCTGACTAGATATTAGACACAGATACTGGGCAAGATGTAGAGTTTTTGTGTGTGAGAGCAGACAGATCTCTTCTTTTCTCCTCTCTCTTTCCCCCCCCCCCTCTCTGATGTCACCGTCGTTGCTACGCCAGGAATTCTGGGAACTTCTCTGGGACAGATATTCATGTTGAGGAGAGGAGGGGGGGCAAGGAAAGGAGGAGAAAGAGGAAAGGAAAGTAGGAAGAGAGCGCTAATAAGTTCAGCTTTTCAATGGACAACATCAGCACTGTCTTCAGAGACAAAACCACTCAGCAGGAAGTTGGTAGTGAAGTGAAGAGTGTTTGATATTTTAGGAGGAAATTGAAAGTCATAGAAAGTGTTAATAAAGCTCTTGTTGTTGTTGTTGTTAAATGCCTGAGACTTTGTGTTTTTGTAACAAAGCTCTTTAGTATCGTGTGTTTTAGATAATGAGCTTTATCTAAATTCAGGGACAGGGAGACGAGCTTTATTTGTCCTAATTGCGGGCATGGCGTTCGGCGAGGCGTCTGTTTAGGAGACAGAACGAGAGATGAGAGCAGACAGATCTCCAGACGCTGTTTGAAACGTTCTCTCTCCTCTTCTGTCCTCTCTCCTTGTTCTATCCTCTCCTTCTTCTATCCTCTCTCCTTCTTCTATCCTCTCTCCTTCCTCTATCCTCTCTCCTTCTTTTGTCCTCTCTCCTCTTCTGTCCTCTCTCCTTCTTCTATCCTCTCTCCTTCTTCTATCCTCTCTCCTTCTTCTATCCTCTCTCCTTCTTCTATCATCTCTCCTCTTCTATCCTCTCTCCTCTTCTGTCCTCTCTCCTTCTTCTGTCCTCTCTCCTTCTTCTGTCCTCTCTCCTTCTTCTATCCTCTCTCCTTCTTCTCTCTCTCCTTCTTCTATCCTCTCTCCTTCTTCTATCCTCTCTCCTTCTTCTATCCTCTCTCCTTCTTCTATCATCTCTCCTCTTCTATCCTCTCTCCTCTTCTGTCCTCTCTCCTTCTTCTATCCTCTCTCCTTCTTCTATCCTCTCTCCTCTTCTATCCTCTCTCCTCTTCTGTCCTCTCTCCTTCTTCTATCCTCTCTCCTTCTTCTATCCTCTCTCCTTCTTTTATCCTCTCTCCTTCTTCTATCCTCTCTCCTTCTATCCTCTCTCCTTTTGCCCTCTCTCCTTCTTCTATCCTCTCTCCTTCTTTTGTCCTCTCTCCTTCTTTTATCCTCTCTCCTTCTTTTGTCCTCTCTCCTTCTTCTATCCTCTCTCCTTCTTCTATCCTCTCTCTTTTCTCCCCCCCCCTCCCCTTCTCTCTGTCATATTTATAATGCGTTTGCCTGCAGGCCATTCTTCTATAACCTGACCTTGCCACGGAGGGACTGTTGCACATGATTACAGTGATGCAACCACCCTGTGTGTGTGTGTGTGTGTGTGTGTGTGTGTGTGTGTGTGTGTGTGTGTGTGTTCATATAGCAGGCCTCTCAGCCATTCTTGGTATCCGGCTGCAGGCGGTGTGTAACAGCTGCATGGAGAATGTCCTGCTATGAAAGGGAGGGGGCTACACACACACACACACACACACACCACACACACACACACACACACACACACACACTGAATGACGGTACAGTTTTTGCCTTTCACCCTCTTTAGTTTTTGGGGTATTTTTGTCTGGTAAGAAGACAGAAAGGGAAGGAAAAAGAAGACTAAGCCTGCACAATTAATAGTATTTTCTATCAAAATGGGATTTCTTTTATGCATCCCATCATGCCTACCGAATGTCAGACTTATAAGTGAATCCACTCGACAAGAGGCTGCTCTTTAGCTCATGTGTAGGGGGCGCTATAAAGTAATTTAACGAGATATCATGATATTTTAACTATAAGTACGGCAACAAATCTCCAGGTTTTAAGCATGTGAATGCTTCAAATCGCCCTCAAAAGGTATACAATAGAAATCAGTGTGTGTTATAATAATGCACATCATCTTGCAGCTTTAAAGAAATCTCCTGAATATAACTCTTTGCAGAGAGAACTTTCAGTCTAGTAGACATGATGTGTGTGTGTGTGTCCCTGATTCAAACCCACAGAGCTTTATTTAAACAGTCCAGAAGCAGCCGCAGCTCCCAGCTGTCGGGATATTTCCGTCCTCTGATGTCACCGTCGTTGCTACGCCAAGAATTCTGGGAACTTCTCTGGGACAGATATTCATGTTGAGGAGAGGAGGGGGGGCAAGGAAAGGAAAGGAGGAGAAAGAGGAAAGGAAAGTAGGAAGACAGGGCTAATAAGTTCAGCTTTTCAACGCATTGACAGACAACATCAGCACTGTCTTCAGAGACAAACCACTCAGCAGGAAGTGGGGTAATGAAGTGTAGAGTGTTTGATATTTTAGTAGGAAATTGAAGCAAATATGTAGCTTGAACTTGAGGTAAAACCTTAATTGTGTATCTCTTGATCCCATCATTTCAGTACAAGGAAAGAAATTGAAATTGTTTGTAATGTTTCAATGTCAGGCAAGCCGACTCTTTCCTAGATGGAAAACATTTCAATCCAGGAAAAAGCCTTAACCTTCAATTCTCACTGTCTTTCCCCCCTCCTCATAATTGGCAGCTGTTGCACTGCAGACGAATAATTTGCGTGTGTGTGTGTGTGTGTGTGTGTGTTTGATTGAGAGGAGTGTGTGTGACAGAGAAAGTGGGTTAGAGCAAAGTTAAGGGGTCATGAGATGTCCATGAGCTTCCTCAGGAGTTCACAGTACAACATGTGTGCGTTTACAAGTTTATTATCTTTTATATTAATACATCTCTTTCAAAAAATGTATTTCCTTTGTGCAAAAGAGATCAGAATGGATTTGCATCGAGTTGAAAAGTTTTAAAATGTAAATCTGGTGCTCATATTACCAACATTTTAACAGATTACCATAAGTGGTGCAGGTCTTAAAGAGGCTGTGAATTGCAAGTCACGGGTGTGCATCTTTAGAAACGTGTGTGTGTCAAATACTTGTGTGTTTTAAATGTGTGAAGGAAACTATGTCACAGTATAAGTGTGTGTGTGTGTTATTTAAGTGGCATAGTTGACACCCAGAATCTACAGCCATAGTGGGTGTGTGTGTGTGTGTATGTATGTTAAAGGGGGTTGGGTGAAGTTCCTAAAATAACCTCAACTGTTGTCACCCCTCCTCTCCTCTCCTCTCCCCAAAACCAAGCAAGAGGCAAGTCAACACACACACACACACACACACACACACACACACACACACACACACACACACACACACACACAGACACACACACACACACACACACACACACACACACACACACACACACACACACTCACCCATCTGTCACCATATCCCACATGTGAGCAGCAGTGTGTGTTTGCAGCGTTGGACAGAACGACCACTCGCTCGCTGTTTTAGCTGCAGACAAACTTTAACTTAAATAATTTTTTAGCACGTAATTATTTCAGAAAGATAATTGGACTTCAAGGATTCAGATTCTTCAATTTGGAATATCTTCCAGGTTAAATATTGATCTTGTATGAGACTGTCTACGGGTGTGAAAAGGTAAGAAACCTGCTGAGTGCTGGCTGTCTAGATAAAGAAAGTATACATGTAAAAGGTGTTGAGACCCTGGTGTGTGTGTGTGTGTGTGTGTGTGTGTGTGTGTGTGTGTGTGTGTGTGTGTGTGTGTGTGTGTTCACAGCTTTTAAAACTGGTGAGGTTTCTGCATGTGTGTTCTTCAAGCTTTGTTTAACATTTTAAAACATGCTTTTCACAAAGTGGTGTTAGGTACACATTCACGTCTTTTAAATATGTGATTAGAGAAATCAGAATGACTTTTATAAATGTGATTCGGTGTTTTGCTGCCGTGGTTTGACCTGCTGTTGCAGAGTGAAAGTGTATGTTATATATTCCTTAGGTTAAGAAACGTAAATTATAAAGCAAATTCAATGTTCTTACATATAAGTGGATTTTGGGGAAAGGTTATTTTTGTGTGTAGGGTTGCATTCACACATTCTGAACCTGCCTTTCCCCAAATACTGTAAGCTTTCCACCATAAAAGAAATGGAATTAAGACTTCGTTAAAATATGGTTTCAAGCAGAAGAGAATGATTGTTATTGGTTTGCAGCTTTGTAAACAACCACAGAAGAAGAAACAGGAACACCACCAGCTCCTCCTTGATCATTTCCCTCCAGTTTCTCCAGGATCTGAACCAGTCTGAGCTTCAGCCCTTAAACTAATAACACAATCACTGCTGAGCTAAATATCTACGCCATATCCTTTGAAGCACTTCATGTTGAGAATCGAGCAATGCAGAGCCATTTGTGTGCGTCTGCCTTTTGTTTAATCGTTCTGTGTCGCTACAAGCCGCTAAACATCCTCACCAATAAGCCTTCATTTGACAAGAGCGTACATTATTATTCTTCCAGCGCAGAATTAGGATCCCAATAACAATCAGCAAGAGAGGACTCTTTAAAGTAGAGACACTAAATACTGATATACACCTGAACATCAGCAGGAGAGGACTCTTTAAAGTAGAGACACTACATACTGATATACACCTGAACATCAGCAGGAGAGGACTCTTTAAAGTAGAGACACTACATACTGATATACACCTGAACATCAGCAGGAGAGGACTCTTTAAAGTAGAGACACTACATACTGATATACACCTGAACATCAGCAGGAGGGGACTCTTTAAAGTAGAGACATTACATACTGATATACACCTGAACATCAGCAGGAGAGGACTCTTTAAAGTAGAGACACTACATACTGATATAAACCTGAACATCAGCAGGAAAGGACTCTTTAAAGTAGAGACACTACATACTGATATACACCTGAACATCAGCAGGATAGGACTCTTTAAAGTAGAGACACTAATACTGATATACACCTGAACATCAGCAGGAGAGGACTCTTTAAAGTAGAGACACTACATACTGATATACACCTGAACATCAGCAGGAGAGGACTCTTTAAAGTAGAGACACTACATACTGATATACACCTGAACATCAGCAGGAGAGGACTCTTTAAAGTAGAGACACTACATACTGATATACACCTGAACATCAGCAGGAGGGACTCTTTAAAGTAGAGACACTACATACTGATATACACCTGAACATCAGCAGGAGAGGACTCTTTAAAGTAGAGACACTACATACTGATATAACCTGAACATCAGCAGGAAAGGACTCTTTAAAGTAGAGACACTACATACTGATATACACCTGAACATCAGCAGGATAGGACTCTTTAAAGTAGAGACACTACATACTGATATACACCTGAACATCAGCAGGAGAGGACTCTTTAAAGTAGAGACACTACATACTGATATACACCTGAACATCAGCAGGAGAGGACTCTTTAAAGTAGAGACACTACATACTGATATACACCTGAACATCAGCAGGAGAGGACTCTTTAAAGTAGAGACACTACATACTGATATACACCTGAACATCAGCAGGAGAGGACTCTTTAAAGTAGAGACACTACATACTGATATACACCTGAACATCAGCAGGAGAGCACTCTTTAAAGTAAAAATGTTCATCCTTTTAAAACAGCTGAAAAAATACCTTTTCAGTTCTTTGGAAACAAACTTTCTCCTGTGTAGCACAGCAGCTCACCGGAAAACATACACACACACACACCACACACACACACACCACACACACACACACCACACACACCACACACACACACACACACACACACACACACACACACACACACACACACACCTACAGCCTCATTAGCAGCTGGAGATTCTTGTATCTGTACATGTGGACGCAGCATGAGTTTCTCTTTGCTTCCAACAGAGTTCAAGTTGCCAAATGTCCGGCAGCAGAGAAACAGAGCACATGCCGACCGTGAACGAAACCTCATACGAGAAAAACCTCCAATGCTCGAAGTCCTTTTGCAGAAGCTACACCACTTTGAAGAAGATGACTTTAACAAGTCTTCATAGGTGGGATGTAGTGGAGTACAAATACTTTGTTACTGTACTTAAGTACATGTTTCTGGTATCAGTACTTTACTCCTATACTTATTTTTCTGACCACTTTTTACTTTGACTTCTTCCATGTTGAACCCAAATACCTGAACTTTCTACTTCTTACATGTTGAACCCAAATACCTGAACTTTCTACTTCTTCCATGTTGAACCCAAATACCTGAACTTTCTACTTCTTCCATGTTCCAAACAGGCTGGTTCCTTTAGTCTGAATGTGTGTTTGGTGGCGTGATCATTATTATTTAGAGTCATTGCGTGCCTATTGATTTGAACACGATCCGTGTATCCATCATTTCCTGGTCTTCTCTAAAGAAGAGGGACCAATGAAAACGTTGTCATGTTGCCGTTGTTCAGCATGGAAACATTCATTAGCTAACAATGACATTATTGTTCTATTAATATAAAGGGAGGTCAGGTACTCTTTAAAACAGCTGCTAGTTATGGGTACTTTTTACTGAAGGACATTTCAAAGCCTCTTTACTTTGACTTGAGTAAAGAAGTTTAGTCAGTACTTCTACTTTCACCAGAGTATTTTTAAACACGAGTATCTGTACTTCTACTTGAGTAAAGGATGTGTGTACTTTTAACATCTCTGGTGAGACAGATGTGAAGATTTCAAGCTACACACAGCAGTACTTTTCTATTTATAATATGACAAATCAAATCGAACAAAAATGTACTAAATAATAATAATGTATAATAAAACACATTTGTCTTAGGGGGCTTTAGCTTTAGCACAGATTAACCAACAGTGTAAAAAAACATACATCGATAGTTTGATCCAGCATTTCATAACATAAAATGAAGGGTTATTATATTGTCAATACAAGAACAATTAGTAAATGATGTGTATAGTTTAGTCAGTACTTCTACTTTTACCAGGGTATTTTTAAACACGAGTATCTGTACTTCTACTTGAGTAAAGGATGTACTTTTGCCATCTCTGCAAGTCTTTGTATCGCAGCAGCGGGTCTCGGTCGTCTTTGAAGCCGCTTAATTTAAATACTCCAGGGGGAGAAGGAGCGCAGAGTATTTGATCTCCAAGGTAAAACACGCAGGAGCTGAAGGTTATTAGATCGAATGGTTTCAGACGAGGAGAATCTGTCTCAGCCGGTTTGGAGGCGTTCGCTCTGAAGCCCTTGATGTCTGCGGTGATTCGGGTGAGCTCAGATTGGAGCTGAAGTCTGAGTCCACTTGCTTCAGATTGATTTCAGGCAATTAGAAACCCTGCTGGATGTATGGAGTCTGTGATTGACAGCTCATGTCTTCGCTCTACGTGACCGGGGTGCGAGAAAATGTTTGATATTGAAAGATCAAGTGTGGAGGCCTATTATAGAGATGTGTGATTCTAAATATTTTGTACATGGGCTTGTCAATTTCAACTTTCTACCATGCACGCACGCACGCACGCACGCACGCACGCACGCACGCACGCACGCACGCACGCACGCACGCACACACACACACACACACACACACACACACACACCAGGGTCTCATTAGTTTCCTGCAGTCTGACCAAACTGAATATCTTCTTACAAATGACTTCAGATGTGAACGACAGACTTGGTGTTAATTCAATCAGAAGGTTCCTCTGTTGAGTGCTGAGTGTGTGTGTGTGTGTGTGTGTGTGTGTGTGTGTGTGTATTAGCATATAAAAGCTGATTGTGAATTATTGAAGCATCTGAAAGACATCTGTGACATTTTCACCGCTGTTTTGTAGCGACGTGACATCGCTTTGAAGACGAAATCGAGTGTGTGTGTGCTTTGTTTTGCATGATTTTCTTTACTTACAGTACGCCTACAGTACATGCAACATGTCTATGATATATGTGTGTTTTCTGTGTGAACTACTCTCCTTCCTCTTGAGGCCGTTCTTGATCTCCCGGCGGAGTGTTTCTGAGGAGTGTGTGAGATGAAACACACTCCTCCTGATATCATAATTGAGAACGATGTGATGAAGTCTCAGTGAAGTCTTCAGGGAAGCACAAGGACAGATGCACGGTCAACATCTACCAATATGAACCACTCTCAGACGGGGATTCTCTTAAGTTTAGTTTTAATCCCTGCTTCGGAAAACAGAAACCTCACATAAAGCAATAAACCAACACTTTTTTCTTACGTTGCAATGATAAACCTGTGAGCTGGATGTAGAAGATTCAGAATCAATATAGCTTTTTTTATTTTAAAGTAAATTCAGATTGAACACAGTAAAACAATGTAAATTATAGTGTCCGTCCAAAAAAAAAAAACATTACTTCTAGTGAAAACCACCCTTGAATGATGGGATAGTAGACTAAAAGCTTTAGGAATCCAAACTATAACATATAATAAGTACCCTGTATCAAGATGATGCAAAACAAGTGAAATTTGACCTTTTTAGAGAGATTTAGAAAAAGAACCCACTTCTGGGGTCCTTTGGGTGGATTTGACATATCTCTGGCCCCCCTTGGTCGATTTTGATGATTGACATCTCTTTTTAACCGTTAGAGCCAATAGAATCAAGGGGAAGTTCCACATACACACACGTTACCAAATAAGGAGTGAGAGTGACGCGTAGCGAAAACAGGAAGCTGTCATACACTCTGGAAGCTATCATTAGCAGCTAATATGAAAACTCCATCTTTGACATAAAAATAGAATTATGGATTATCAATCATTTGTTCAAAGGGACAGACACATTGGATGAACCTATGGATTAACCTTCAGCCGCGTTTTTTAGTTTTAATGCCATTAGCAAAAGGTGAGCATATCTCCGTGTTTTACTACCTAAAGCTATGTTGTCTGTATTTGCTTCCCCTGTCGCGAGTTCTGATCGCTCAGTGATGATACTTATATTTCTATAATCTGTGGAATCTCAGCTTGTTCGCTAAGCTTGTTTGTGCAGATCCGATAAGTATATCGATCGATTTATACCTAGAGTTCTGTGCTGAATGCATTAGCATGTTTTCGCTCAGGGCTCATTTAGACCCTTCTAGTGAGACTTGTGTTTTGTTTCGGTAAAAATGGTTCGTATCATCAGTTAGCTGGGTTTCTTCCCGTTAGGTTGGTATGACACATTCATAGTTTTTTAAATATTAAGAAGCCCTGAGACACAGTGTCGTGAAAAAAAAAAAGCCCCGCCGGCTGGGTCTTTGGGGCTTAACAGAAGGCAGGATAAGGATCAGTAAGAGATACAGGTAGATGAGATGAACAAATATGTCATTATAGTTGCATTTGATTTAATACAGAAGCTATTAGAGTAAGAACAACTTGAGAAATCATGTGATTTTGCAGGCAGATGGGACCAAAGATTATAGATATGACATGAGATTAAGCAACGGTTTGCAACTCAAATCAAGGAGGTATAAAAAGTGCATAGGCAGCATTCATGATTCTACAAAGAGACATTTTATCACATACGTTTTGGAAATCAGTAACAGAAATTTGGCAGAGAGTAGATACCTGTTCTGACTGCCATCTGTCCCCAAAAATAGAAAATTCTCTCTTCTGAACGTAGCACAGGTTTATGATGAATTATGTAAGCTGGCCTGAGTGCTGCTGACCTGAAGACTGCACTCTGTGACACTCAGGACCAATTCCAAACCAACCCATTCACCCTCAGACAGAGTGAACTTGGTCTGTAGTCTAATATTACTTATTGAAGGTGGAGGGTTCAGGACGGACTCTTTGGCAGAAACATGAACTGACTTCATACACATGACGTAGATCAATCAGCATCTCTCGGATGAAAGATTATGAATAATAACTATAATAAAGAATCTTTAGTGGCGCCTTTTGTTTTTAAATCTTATGTTTATGAGCTATTGCAAATATATAGAACTTCACAATCAAGTGCACATCTCTGCCCAGAATCAGACTCGAGGTGCAAACATAAACAGCATAAGAAAATAAGATTTAAGACAAGGTCAAAAATATAACGATTCTAAAAAGGAAATATAAAAAAGAAACGATTTAGCATTAGAAAAGAATACAGACAAGTATTTGCACCACATTTAAATGTAAAAAAGAACGTATTACAATTAATCAATACAATACAGCTTTATTTATAGAGCACTTTAAACCTCCAGACCAAAGTGCTGTACAGGCAAATAACCAAAACAAAACATACAAAAAGTAACACAGCTCAGCTCACACACCATAAAACAAGTACAAGTAAAAACAATAGACAATTTAAAAGCAACGCTCTAAAAGATGTTAATACGCTAAGGAGAAGAGGTGGGTTTTAAGAAGCGATTTAAAAGCAGGCAGTGTGGCGGCCTGTCTGATGTGCAGGGGCAGATCGTTCCACAGTGTGGCGGCCTGTCTGATGTGCAGGGGCAGATCGTTCCACAGTGTGGAGGCCTGTCTGATGTGCAGGGGCAGATCGTTCCACAGTGTGGGAGCCTGTCTGATGTGGAGGGGCAGATCGTTCCACAGTGTGGGAGCCTGTCTGATATGCAGGGGCAGATCGTTCCACAGTGTGGGAGCCTGTCTGATATGCAGGGGCAGATCGTTCCACAGTGTGGAGGCCTGTCTGATGTGCAGGGGCAGATCGTTCCACAGTGTGGAGGCCTGTCTGATGTGCAGGGGCAGATCGTTCCACAGTGTGGGGACCTGTCTGATGTGCAGGGGCAGATCGTTCCACAGTGTGGAGGCCTGTCTGATGTGCAGGGGCAGATCGTTCCACAGTGTGGAGGCCTGTCTGATGTGCAGGGGCAGATCGTTCCACAGTGTGGAGGCCTGTCTGATGTGCAGGGGCAGATCGTTCCACAGTGTGGGGACCTGTCTGATGTGCAGGGGCAGATCGTTCCACAGTGTGGGAGCCTGTCTGATGTGCAGGGGCAGATCGTTCCACAGTGTGGGAGCTGCTACAGAGAAGCAACGGCCCCCTCTGAGCTTTGACTTGGTTCTGGGCACATTCAGGAGGATCCGCTGACCTGAGAGGGCGGTTGGGCGTGTAAGGGTGTAGCAGCTCAGAAAGATATGGTGGGGTCATGCCATTTAGGGATTTAAAAGTAAACAAAAGGATTTTGAAATGAGTCCTAAAATGTATTGGTAGCCAGTGGAGCGAAGCCAAAATGGGGGAAATGTGGTCATGTTTCCGTGTGCCAGTTAAAAGCCTTGCTGCTGCATTTTGCACCCGCTGCAGACGAGGGAGGACCCACTGACCCCCATGTAGAGAGAGTTACAGTAATCCAGCCGAGTGGTGACAAAGGCGTGGATTACTGTCTCAAACTGCTGTCTGGAGAGAAAAGGTTTTACTTTGGCTAGCTGCCTCAGGTGATAACAGCTTGTTTTTACCACAGATTTAATCTGACTCTCAAGTTTTAGTTCACGGTCCATTTTAATGCCAAGGTTCGTAATGGTGGGCTTGGTGTACTGAGCCAGGGAACCCAGGTCTACAGAAGTGGTGCCAGTGGTGCTACCAAAAACCATTACTTCTGTTTTTCCTTCATTCAGTTTTAGGAAGTTGCAAGCAGGCCTTTATGTCCTCTAGACACTTTAGCAGTGGGCTAATTGAGTAACCCTCCTTCTTTGTTAGTGGGACATAAATCTGGCTATCATCAGCATAGCAGTGGAATGCGATGCCGTGCTTTCTAAATATGGACCCAAGAGGGAGCAGATAGAGGGAGAATAGCAGGGGGCCTAATACTGAGCCCTGTGGGACCCCATACAGGAGTGGAGCAGAGGATGACTCGGAGTCACCAAGGCTGACAGAGAAAGTTCTGTCCTTCAGATATGACCTGAACCATTCCAGGGCTTTCCCCTCAATGCCCACCCACTGCTCCAAGCGAGAGATCAGGATGTCATGGTCGACTGTATCGAAAGCAGCAGTTAGATCAATAAGTAGAAGCACAACGCAGTCCCCAGAGTCAGTAGATAAAAGGATGTCATTAAAACAATATATGAAAAACTACATGTGTGCGGACATGTGAAACTTAATGTAGCAAACCCTCAACATGGACGCGCTAACAGTGTGAAGGTGGGTAGGAAGAGGATGTATGGGTTGGTTTGGAATTGGGCCATTTAGGCCAGAGTTTGATTACATCTGACAGCAAGACCCCAGCCAGGTGTTCTGACACTCTGCACACCTGCATACTGAACCCTGCTCTCACACAGAAGTCATGGATCTGTTATCTGAGCATCACACTCAGATAAGATAAGATAAGAAGTACTTTATTGATCCCAATTTGGGAAATGTTTACGTTGCAGCAGCATAAAGGACAAGGCATTGAACGTAAGTAGGAAGGAAAAGAGTAGAAATAAACAACTCAAAATGTAAACATCTCAAATAGAAATAAAATAGCATTATGTGGAAATACAAATGTACAGTAACAAAATATAAAGCAGAGTATTATGTAAACATTAAGTGTGTAAGGAATGATTATTAAATCTTAAATTGAATATAACTAAAATGTACAGTGTGGTTTTAAAGGTCTCCTATCATGCAAAATGCACTTTTTGATGTCTTTTCTACATCACCATGTGTCCCCGGTGTGTCAGGAGACTCACAAAGTGTCAGAAAATAAAACCCTCTCTCTTTTCCTCCGTACCCAAATCTCTAAAAACGGGGCTACAACGGAGCTGATCCAGATTTGCTGCCGATATGACGTAATATCGGAAATCTGGACCCACAGCCCTATCAGAAAGTTGCTGTCAGAAACAATGAGATGTGTTTTGAACATGATATGGCGTTTGATAACGGCAGCATTTAGCTGAGAATCTACCGGTAGAATTCTGAGCAGGCATTTTGTTTTTAAAGCTAAGGACCCAGAATCAGCGTATTGTCTCAGGGCTGAAATAGAGGGATATGAGGTCACGGCTAGAATGGGTGATCTGTTTGGTATTTTGAGCAAAACACATCATAGACATGTTGTTTATATATTTGTATATATCTGAGACCTATAATATATGCCTAAAAATAGTACAATAGGAGAAATTTAAGTCCAGTTAACAAGAGAAGCTATGGAGCAGAGAGTTGACTGAGAGTCACTCCTTACAGTAGTGACAAATGTATTTTGGAGCGGTGCTCAGCAGGTCACACTGTTAGCCAAGCTATACAGTGTGTGTGTATGTGTGTATGTGTGTGTGTGTGTATGTGTGTGTGTGTGTGTGTGTGTGTGTGTGTGTGTGTGTGTGTGTGTGTGTGTGTGTGTGTGTGTGTGTGTGTGTGTGAGTGACCCACATTCTGACATGCCGCCTGCAGCAGAGAGAGCGAGGTCTTTGGGTGTTGTGTTGTTCAGCTCGGTCTCCATGGAGCTTCTCAGTGACTCAGCGGTTAAGAGGGAGGATATAAAGTATCTGAAGTTCATCTGCTTTCATAAAGGTCGTCTAATTTTAGTCCGGATTAAATCTGTTTCATTTTGCAGTAACATATTCATCGACAGTGAACAGGGTTAACTTCATGATTATATAATGTAGATTGCACAAGCTTCACTTTATGCTTCCTGATGGCTGCCATGAAGTTTGTCACTTCGTTGATTTGTTGTTATGTGAAGTCACTTTTTTGACCTTTTTCAAAACGTTTCCTACCATTTTCCAACAAAAAAACTCACATATTTATAATTTTTTCACGAAAGGTTGCAAATGTACTTACCAGTTTGAATTTGAGGGCATGATAATACTCATGTTAAAGGGCCCATGTCATGCTTTTCCGGTTATTACCCGTCCCCTTGTGTTATGAAGGTTTTTCTGCATGTGAACGGTCTGCAGAGTCACAAACCCTCAAAGTACACCCTGTATCGAGTAAGACTATAACACAGAGAAGACCTGTCTCTGCTGCCCCAGAACTCCTCCTTGGACATTTACTTTTTTTCTTCCGGGAACCAAGTGACGTAACGACGATCCAAATGGGGTCCAAATGGACCAATCCGCGGAACTCCTCACACACACACACACACACTCAGCCAGCCTTATTTTTCTCAGCCTGAGACAGTGGGACACGGCGAGGCCCGCAGACCCCACGCAGCAACCAGGAAACCACACCAGTAATACAGCTCAAACTGTCCACTCCTCGAGCCTCAAAGGGCGGAGCAGCGAGCCCCTCAACGTCCCGCCAACACGGCACCCAGACCCCACGCAGCATTCTCATCTGTTTGTCCTTACTGGTGTCATTTCCTGGTTGCTAACAAACGCCATTGTAACACATAATCACTGATGTTCCGACTGATTGTAACGGTGGTGGACTCATCAGAACAGAGTGGGCGAGCTGACCAATCAGAGCACAGTGGGCTCATAGGGAGGGGGGGGGGCAGGAGCTCCAACAAGGTGTGTAGGACAGAGAGTGAATACACATACTATACAGAGATGCTGTATGAGAAACCAATGTGAGTTTGGAACATTGAACAATGTAAATCTATTCTAGTAGACCTCAACAATGGAACTATGATCAGTAGAAATGGCCATGAGACATGGGCCCTTTAAGAATACGATGTGGCGCAGGTTGATGGTTAAATACAAAATATGATGCAGTTGAATCGTAAATCATGACACTAAAATAAAGCAAATGTTTAAATGTATTGAAATTATAGGCAAAAAAATCTATAAATAAATTATTTTTTGATTGGAAAATGTGTACATTTCAGAAGCAGGGGGTAACAGCAAACCTTGCTCTGTCAAACGTTTAAAATAGACGCCCAAAATCACCCATACATGCATTTGTGTATTGTTTTATATCTCAGTGTTACTATAGACTCAAGACTGATCAATATTCATCTTTTTATCATTTTCTCAGAGATTGAATAACACGTTGAAACTGTTTCTTTAATCAGATTAATTTCCTGTCTTTTTTTTTCTCCGTCATTTGTATTTATTTCATCCCATTGTGATTATCCTACACTGACTGTGTGTTTATATTACAGTTTTCAATGTGTTTTCTAATTATAAACACTTCAAATTAAATACTTTCACACATTACTTGTAGTTAAGTTACTCCTCCTACCTCATCTATCTAAAGAGAGCTGGTAAACATTGGGGTCTCTGAATACGATGCAACACTAAACGTATAGAAAGATCTTTAGCATGAAAGATATTCTCAGCTCTTTCCCACTGGAGTCGTCTGTCTGGTGTCTGTCTGTCTGTCTGTCTGTCTGTCTGTCTGTTGTCGTCTGTCTGTCTGTCTGTCTGTCTGTCTGTCTGTCTGTGTGTCTGTCTGTCTGTCTGTCTGTCTGTCTGTCTGTCTGTCTGTGTGTCTGTCTGTCTGTCTGTGTGTCTGTCTGTCTGTCTGTCTGTCTGTCTGTCTGTCTGTCTGTCTGTCTGTGTGTCTGTCTGTCTGTCTGTCTGTCTGTGTGTCTGTCTGTGTGTCTGTCTGTCTGTGTGTCTGTCTGTGTCTGTCTGTCTGTCTGTGTGTCTGTCTGTCTGTCTGTCTGTCTGTCTGTCTGTGTGTCTGTCTGTCTGTCTGTGTGTCTGTCTGTCTGTCTGTCTGTCTGTCTGTCTGTCTGTCTGTCTGTGTGTCTGTCTGTCTGTCTGTCTGTCTGTGTGTCTGTCTGTGTGTCTGTCTGTCTGTGTGTCTGTCTGTGTGTCTGTCTGTGTCTGTCTGTGTGTCTGTCTGTCTGTCTGTGTGTCTGTCTGTGTGTCTGTCTGTGTGTCTGTCTGTGTGTCTGTCTGTGTGTCTGTCTGTCTGTCTGTCTGTGTGTCTGTCTGTGTGTCTGTCTGTGTGTCCGTCCGTCCGTCTGTCTGTCTGTCTGTGTGTCTGTCTGTGTGTCTGTCTGTCTGTCTGTCTGTCTGTCTGTGTGTCTGTCTGTCTGTCTGTCTGTCTGTCTGTCTGTCTGTCTGTCTGTCTGTCTGTCTGTCTGTCTGTCTGTCTGTCTGTCTGTCTGTCTGTCTGTCTGTCTGTCTGTCTGTCTTTGTGGTTTCATCTTATTTTAGTCCAGTATTATCTGTGGGTTTAATGTTTTTATGGAGATGGTGTTGATCCCCGACACACAAGACGGGCTCTCCATGTTTTTACATATAAACCTGGAAGTGAGCCCACATGAAACTGAGTCACGTTTAAAACGAGCGACTCCACACCGTCAGTTCTGCTTTCCCCTGCACTGTGAGGATGTTTTTGTGCTGGTTATACACTCTGATGTGACTGTGTGAGGTGGGATTTAAACCCTATCTCTTGATACTCTTAAAGCCATTGAGACTTATTTCGTAACGTGTGATTTTTAGCATGTTTTCTGTGTGTTTGGTTGTGATTTCAGGACATCTGTGAGGACATCTCGGATCATGTGGAGCAGATTCACGCCCTGCTGGAGACCGAGTTCTCCCTGAAGCTCCTGTCCTACTCTGTCAACATCATCGTAGACATCAGGTGAGTGTCAACACAACGACATCGAAAAGTATTCACTGTTTAACGGTTTTTCTATCATGATTATTACCTATGATTCGGTAGTTTGTTCCTTGTCACTTTTACTGTCTAATGTGGATCAATAAACCTCCTTCACTTACATATTCTTGAAGAAAACACAGATTATAACTTTGTCTGTTATTCTTTTGTACACTTATACAAATATTAAAGTCACAGGTCTATCACCGGTTATGAATCAATAGTTAGATAACTGTATATTACACCAACAAGGGAATACAAAAGAACTAGGACTGGGAATGCATGCCAATAAAGATTTTAGTAAGCGTCGAGGAAAAGTCAGGAAGAATGGAATCAAACATAAATAAAGAACTCAAAAAGTCATCTTTAAAGATTCAAGGTCAGGTTGGATATCACAATAACACAGATAAACTACTGCAAGAGCATTTTTGGAGATGTGCAAGTAAATCTGTATTTGTTAGCATTAATTTAAACGCACACACACACACATCGTGAATGGTCTCTTTCTGTGTGTGTGTGGCAGGACGGTGGTATTTTTTAAGAACTCAAATCTTTAAATACTTGAGATCCATAAAACTCACAGTCAAGGTCAGGTTGGATATCATCTGTATTTGTTAGTATTAATTTAAACGTACACACACATTGTGAATGGTCTCTTTCTGTGCGTGTTGCAGGACGGTGCAGCTGCTGTAGTTAGATGATTTCATTTAGCTTTTCCTACACCTCTATAACTGTATATTACACCAAAAAGGGTTATAAAAAAGAACTAGGACTGCAAATGCATGAGCGCTTAGAAACTAATAAAAAAACTTGTGCTGCCGAGGAAAAGTCAGGAAGAATGGAATAAAACATAAAGAAATAACTCAAAAAGTCATCTTTAAAGACTGGAGATCAAAAACTCACATTCAAGGTCAGGTTGGAAATCATTTGTATTTGTTAGCATTAATTTAAAGGTACACACACATTGTGAATGGTCTCTCTCTGTGTGTGTTGTGTTGCAGGACGTGCAGCTGCTCTGGCACCAGCTCAGAGTCTCGGTTCTGGTTCTGAAGGAGCGTCTGCTTCAGGGTCTGCAGGACTCCAACGGAAACTTCACCAGACAGACAGACATCCTGCAGGCCTTCAGCCAGGACCAGGACCAGGTCAGAACACACACACACACACACACACACACACACACACACACACACACACACACACACACACACACACACACACACACACACACACACACACACACACACACCGTCACCGGCTTGATCTTCAATCTCAGGATCCATGTATTTATTATCCTCTCAGGAATAGAAGTAGTCATCACATACAGAGCATTTGCATTTCTGACAAAAAATTCTGTCTTTTTTCTCAAAATCTCAAAATTCTGACTTTTTCTCAAAATTCTGTATTTTTCTCAAAATTCTGTCTTTTTCTGAATACTTAAAATTTGTAATAATCACTCGTCCCCGGCTTGAGCTTCAATCTCAGGATCCATGTATTTCTGATCCTCTCCAGAATGGAAGTAGTCATCACATACAGAGCATCAACTAGTTCCTGAAACAGTGTCCTTCACATGCTGATATCCAAGAGAGGGAGTTACACAGTCACAAGATGGAGGAATAGAAAGCAGTATTCAATGTTTAGTTCAGATTAGCTCCACATCAGAAATGATCATGCTTGTCATATGTCTATCTCCATAGAGGCTGAATCATCATGTTAATCACATAGCTATCATATGCCTAAAACAATGCTCTTCTAGGTAATCATACATCCTGTCATGTACACAGCTACAGTTGGGATACCTTTGTTAGCATGCTACTCTCGTATTGGAAGAGTACATTCAGTGTTTTCCCACACACACCACACACACACACACACCACACACACACACACACACACACACACACAACACACACACATACACACACACACACACACACACGAACACACACAGTCGAACATTGTCCACCTTGTCAGAGATAGTGTGAAGCACAGTAGATAATAACATGATTAATTCTTCCTCTCCAGACTCGCCTGGACGCTCTGACGGAGAGGATGATTTCGGTCAGCTGACCATCCGCTGCAGCCAGGACTATTTCTCTCTAGACTGCGGCATCACAGCCTTGAGTTGAGCGACTACAGCCCCGGAGACGAGTCTGAGGCTCGAGAAGCTGAGGTGGAAGGAGAGGACGTCGCTCAGGTGCCCGAAACAACTCAAGTCCCACATCCAGAACCAGAGGAAGAACCAGAACCAGAGGGGGAAGACGTCGCTCAGAAACCCGAAAAAACTCCAAGCCCCATCCAGATCCAGAACTAGAACCAGAGGAAAGTCTCCACAGTCTCTCAAACCACAAATTCCACAACACTTTACCAGAACTCCCAAATCCCGCCGACTCAACAAACCACAACCTGTCTGTATTACCCACAATGCAATGCAATGAGATGCAAAGCGCCACAACAGCACTGAAGTGTCACCAACACAGCGTCACGCCCCAAAAGAGCGCTGTGTTCTCGAACGGAGGGGGAGAGGGATCCAGGGGAGGAACCGGGAACGAAAGCCCCATTTCTGGGCTTCATTTCCAGGCCGAGTTGAGCCGCAGCACCCCTCCCTCGTGGATCCTCTGGACCGATCAAAGTTCTGGTTGGAGCTGGACTCGGTTTATTCAGAAGACGTTTCTCAGTCCTACGAGAATCTGCAGGTTGGTGTACTTGCTTATCATTTAGACGAGAGGTGTCAATATTATAGCAAGAGTTGTCAAAAGTACACACATCCTTTACTCAAGTAGAAGTACAGATACTCGTGTTTAAAAATGGTAAAAGTAGAAGTACTGACTAAACTTCTTACTCAAGTAAATAATTTACTCTACATTGATTGATTTTGTGACTTATAACTTCACTTATGAGGCAATAAACCTCACCTCTAGTGAGCGGCCCAGCCCTTAGAATATGTTTCTGTATGTGGCCCTCGGTGAAAAAGGTTTGGACACCCCTGCCTTATCTAAACCCTCTTTTAAACTTTACAGATCATGAACGGGCGAAACGTCCAGAGAAACCGCTTGAGCTCCAGACAGGGGGGGTGCTCTCAGAGACCGATGCCCAATCACAGGAGCTCATCTGGGGCCAAAACAAGCACCGAAGCCCCCCTGCCTCCTGGAGCCCCGCGGTCTCCGGGTGAGATATCCAAACAAGATGAGAGGAGGCAGGGGGTGGAGGATACACTCAGTGAGGGGGACTCTGACTCCTCGTTACCTTCCCCCATGAGGGAGCAGTTCCTCTCCTCAGACATGGAGGCGTCCGGAGAGGAATCAGAACCCCAACCGAGGCCCGGGAACACGGCCGTTTGGATCGTGAAACGCCCCGGGAAGAAGGTGAGCTGGTTGTGTTTTATCAAGTTTGGAGAGTTGAGCAGAGAGGGCCAAAGTACACACATCCTTTACTCAAGTAGAAGTGCAGACAGTTAAGAAATGGTAAAAGTAGAAGTACTGACGAAACCCTCAAGTGTGTTACAAAGAAAACAAAACTCCAGACCGAGAAACACAGTGTGTGTTCAGTGAGGTGTGTGTGTGTGTGTGTGTGTGTGTGTGCAGAGATGGCAAAAGTACACACATCTTTTACTCAAGTAGAAGTACAGATACGCGTGTTTAAAAATTAACACATAATAAATGCCATATTCATTTAATTCATTAATTTGTTTATTCCACAAATGGCAGTTATTTTAAAACAAAACATGTACACTTATACTGGTTATAGTTTTTTTTATGGCGCACGGTGGAAAGAAGTCAATCTTATTTTACCTGCATCTTAAAAAAAAATAAAGAAACAGAAAAATGAAATAACCATAAAAAAGTCAAATAAAATCAACCTTCTTTCAGTCACAGTTGCTTACCAATACTGAAACATAAAACCAGAACACACGAAAAAGTCAACTTCATACTATCTAATTACACTTTCTTTATACATTTTCTTAAACATAAAAATGTTCTTACAGCCCTTTAAATCAATCGGCAAAGAATTCCACTTCTTTACGCCAAGAGACACACGTCTGCTTTAAAGTAGTACTGATGCTTATAATTTGATTTCTTCCTATGATGCTCATCCTCTGAAATTAAAACACATTTGTTAAGTATATTTTCTGGCGGTATTCTGTTATATAACATGTTTCTATCCTCCCCTCTCCAGCAGCAGGAGAGCCAGGTGTCGTCGGGAGTCGACCCACAGAGAGAGCACTGGTACGGGTCAGAAGAGTTCCTCGCTCTCCCCGCTCAGCTCCGGAAAACTGAGATGCTCGCCATGAAGCTGGAGAGCCTGGCTCACTCACTGCCAACGGTCAGTAGATCAATGAAGTTCAGATATACACACGACAATGTACAGAGTTAGAGGTCTCCTATCATGCACAATGCACTTTTTGATGTCTTTTCTACATCACTATTGGCGCTTTTCCACTGCAGGGCCTCGCTCGGCTTAGTACGGTATGGCTAGGCCTCGTTAGGCCTTGTTAGGCCAGGCTCACTTTATGCTGCGTTTCCATTACAGTTTAGTAGCTGGGGCAAGTAACTATAGTAACGCAGTGTAGGCGGAGCCGCGTGACGTCATCTTCAATGCGAAACACAAAACCAACATCAGCCGTTAGCTGTTAGCCCTCAGAGCTCACAGCTCCTCATATTTGTTCAGAAACTAGACACAAGTTAAACAAGTACAAACCACAGACTGTCTGTGTCATGGCGAATACAGTCGCTGCTTTATTTATGTCTGTATAAGCCGTTGTTGTGAGTGTGGACGGTCGGAGCATATACAATGTTAGCTTAGCCGACCTCCATTCAGAAAACACGCATTTTAAAAGGTGTTTCGCCTGCCGTCTGTCTGCAGACTTGTCAAAGCATTAATTCATGGTTTTTACTAACCCGTATCAGTATGTTGTTACTTCGGCATCATTTTGAAACGTGTATTACAATTAAATCACGGTCAAATATGTTCATTGTGTTGTAGTTGCCAGCGATTCTCTCACTAGTTTAGCACTCAGCCCGGTTGTTAGCCCGGGAAGAACCTCAATTTTGGAGAGCCAGAAAAACTGTGAAAAAGTACACGCTAGCCGGAACTACGCCTAGTGGAAACGCAACCAAAAACGGGCCGGGCACGGCACGGCACGCTTAACCCGCGCTCCGCGCTGTAGTGGAAATGCGTCATATGTGTCCCCGGTGTGTCGGGGAACTCACGCAGCGTCAGGAAATAAAAACCTCTCTATTTTCCTCCGTACCCACATCTCTAAAAACGGGGGAACAACGGAGCTGATCCAGATTTGCTGCCGATATGACGTAATATCTGAAATGTGGGCGGGCTTTAGACCCACGGCCCTATCAGAAACGTTGCTGTCAGAAACAATGCAATTTTTTTAAAGCTAAGAACCCAGAATCAGCTCTTCAGTAACAGGGCTGGATTAGAGGGATATGAGGGATGTCTAAAATGCATGATGTGTTTGGTATTTTGAGCAAAACACATCATAGACATGTTTTTATATATTTGTATGTATCTGAGACCTATAATATATGCCTAAAAATAGTATAATAGGAGGCCTTTAATGAACAACATATTCTGTTTTTCGCATATATATATACATATATGATATAGAAACAAGACCCCTATAATCTCTCTCTTTGTCCCGCAGAGGCCCGGTGGATGTGATTCTACCCAGGATGCTTTGCAGGATGTGGACGACTGGGAATTGACGGAGTTGAACCAGGACTGGGAGCTGGACGAGATGCCTTCTCTTCTGCCACCTCTGGTACATAATATATATATCTTTCTTTATGTTTTAAACTCCTCACACGCTAAAAACACACTTTACTTAGTTGTATTTAAATTTGGTTTAAAGACTGTGCACACAATTGGTCTGTTATAGTGTTTACTGACTTAATCTCTATATTTAAATTGTGTTTTCGCAGTGGTGCAATGTAATGAAGTACATTTAATCATGTATCGTACTTAAGTGAAATTTAGAAGTACTTGCTTTTACGTTTGGTACTTTAAGTATATTTTGATCGCACTACTTTTCTACTTTTACGTTAAATTGTGAATGCTGTACTTTTACTTGTAACATAATAATTTTAAAGTACTTCTTTCACCACTGTCTATTCGATAAAGACACTCATCACATGATATGTATATATTACCTGTTTATTTGTATTTTCTATTCCATTTTTACATTTATATGCAATGCCTTGTTAACATTCTGCTATAAAAAAACCATTTCGTAAATATTTGGACCAATGAAGTCAATCTAATCTCATATCTGAACATCTGTTGATCCCCTCCTTCAGCTTCCCTACAGACGCAACCTGGTGAGCCGCTTTAGCTCCGCCTCCTCCAGCGATATCGCTCCCTCATTGGACGAGAGCATGGAGTCTGGACCGCTGAGTGACCTTCAGTCTGAAGAAGACGAGGGCCGGAGATCTACGGAGCGCCGCATGAACCTGACAGCAAGCAGAGATTACAAAAGTACATCCTTTACTCAAGTAGAAGTACAGATACTCGTGTTTCAAAATACTCTGTAGAAGTAGAAGTACTGACTAAACTTCTTTACTCAAGTAAAAGTAAAGAGGGCTTTGAAATGTACTTAAGTAAAAGTACCCATAACTAGCAGCTGTTTAAAGAGTACCTGACCTCCCTTTATATTAATAGAACAATAATGTCATTGTTAGCTAATGAATGTTTCCATGCTGAACAACGGCAACATGACAACGTTTTCATTGGTCCCTCTTCTTTAGAGAAGACCAGGAAATGATGGATACACGGATCGTGTTCAAATCAATAGGCACGCAATGACTCTAGATAATAATGATCACGCCACCAAACACACATTCAGACTAAAGGAACCAGCCTGTTTGGAACATGGAAGAAGTAGAAAGTACAGGTATTTGGGTTCAACATGTAAGAAGTAGAAAGTTCAGGTATTTGGGTTCAACATGTAAGAAGTAGAAAGTACAGGTATTTGGGTTCAACATGTAAGAAGTAGAAAGTACAGGTATTTGGGTTCAAAATGTAAGAATTCAAAGTCGTCAGAAAAATAAGTAGTGGAGTAAAGTACTGATACAAGAGAAATGTACTTAAGTAACAAAGTATTTGTACTCCACTACTTCCCATCTCTGACAGCGCCCCCGGTGGACATGCGTGGAGGTGCGTCTCTGGTACAGCGGCTGCTCCAGGACCTCCAGAACCAGGAACTCCAGAACCAGGACCACCAGAACCAGGACCACCAGAACCAGGACCGCCAGAACCAGGACCTCCAGAACCAGGACCACCAGAACCAGGACCGCCAGAACCAGGACCACCAGAACCAGGACCTCCAGAACCAGGACAAAGACCCGGACGTCTGGAAGAAGATCGAGGTACGGACGGTTTTATTTTATTTTCTGTCTCTCTGTGTCCTTGCTGTGAAACGTCTGTCGATGCTTTTGTCGTATTTCTTTCTCCAAGAAAAGAAGCTTGAAGGTTACATTCCTTTCATTAGTGGAGTCTTTTCTGAAGTGAGCAGACTGCCTCTACGACAGAGAAAAAGCCCTGTGAAGTCACTCTGTAGTTGGGTAACATAATGGTGATTGGGCCAACTAATAAACAATATTTATATATATATTTTCAGTATAATAAACTGGGTGTCTTCTCAGGAGAACATCTGTCTTAAAGGTCACCTGTCATGCTGTTTTTAGGCAATAGCATAGGTCTCAGATATATACAAATATATAAAAAACATGTCTGTTGTGTTTTGCTCAAAATACCAAACAGATCACCCATTCTAGTCATGCCTCATATCCCTCTATCTCACTTCCTGTTTCAAAAGTGCTGATTTGGGGTATAAAGCTTTAAAAAAAAAGAAGAAATTGATAAAAAATTAAAAAGGAGGGGGCTGCGCTCGCTAATGCACTTTCTGATGTCTTTTCTACATAAACATGTGTCCCCGGTGTGTCCCCGGTGTGTCCCCGGTGTGTCGGGGAACTCACGCAGCGTCAGGAAATAAAACCCTCTCTCTTTTCCTCCGTACCCACATCTCTAAAAACGGGGGAACAACGGAGCTGATCCAGATGTGCGTCCGATATGACGTGATATCTGAAATGTGGACCCACGGCCCTATCAGAAACATTGCTATCAGAAACAATGCCCGACTGTTTTGGACGTAATATGGTCGGTGTTTACATTAGCATCGCTAACACTCAGAGCTAACCTGTACTGGAGAGCATGTGTGTGAAGAAGCAGGAAATAAAAAGGAACTCACCTTGTGGTATAACCGGCAAGAGAGAAAGCCTTTGAGCTCCGTACTGTTTCAGAGATAATCCTTGATAATCCATGATATGGCGTTTCATCACGGCAGTATTTAGTTTAGACAGTAGCTGCCGGGTCCCGCATGAGCTCAGACCCCTCCTCTTTATTTATAAAGCTTTATACCCCAAATCAGCACTTTAGAAACAGGAAGTGAAATAGAGGGATATGAGGCATGGCTAGAATGGGTGATCTGTTTGGTATTTGGAGCAAAACACTTCATTGACAGGTTTTTTATATATTTGTATATATCTGAGACCTATGCTATTGCCTACAAATAGCATGATAGGTGACCTTTAATTTAATTGTGCAGACTTCAATGTAGCAATCGCTCTAAAAGTCTAAATAAACCAGTGTTTACTGTTCGTAAGAGGCTGAAAAGTGTCTCTTGTGTCAAAGTGTCCCTCCCATCATGCACTGCACCTCCAACACGGCCGTCAGAAGGTGCATTTCATCACTTTGAACCTCCGTCACTGAACACCTGTTCCACTTATAGCATGTTTTTCTGCAGCAGAACCACACACCCCTGCACCCTGAACCCCCTCCACAACGCCTCCTCTCTGTCTTCACTTTTGATGGATTGGAGGCGGGTATCGGACGGTCCCGTGTTCCCGTTATTTCATCACCTCTCCCTCTAAAGGTCACGTTTGATTGGCAGGCGGATTATTGATGAGGCTGCACGGTGAACTAATCAGTCATATCTGTCATATTGAATATGGGGAAATGTCAATAGCTCCTGGGATCCGCTTTCCTCGTTTAATTAGCTCTATAAAAGAATCCACGCCGCCTCCTCTAATTATTTTTATTGTTTTATTTCATTCAGTTTTATTTCTCCGTCCTTTTATCGCCTTAATATTCTAATTCTGGGTATTCTTTATCTCCCAAGGCATCCTTTTACACCCCGGTTTTCTCCACGGGGGGTCGATATCCGTCTGATCTGGGGTCAGCGACAGAATCAGGCCGCTGTAATAAGATTATCATTTTGAACGGGGAGGATATGCCACGATCAATTTGTGGATCTGTCAGCCGACGAGGGTTTGATCCCCTCGTCAAAACTCGGTGTCCGTATTGCAAAAAAAATCTAATCGGCCGCATTCATATCCATAATTAATGATGATTTGACTGATGAAATGTCAAAGGGGTCTTCTGTTCGCTCTCTCTTCTTCTCTGTCCTTTAGCGATGGGCACATATATATAGCAGGAGAGGACTCTTTAAAGTAGAGACTCTACATACTGATATACACCTGAACATCAGCAGGAGAGGACTCTTTAAAGTAGAGACACTACATACTGATATACACCTGAACATCAGCAGGAGAGGACTCTTTAAAGTAGAGCCACTACATACTGATATACACCTGAACATCAGCAGGAGAGGACTCTTTAAAGTAGAGACACTACATACTGATATACACCTGAACATCAGCAGGAGAGGACTCTTTAAAGTAGAGACACTACATACTGATATACACCTGAACATCAGCAGGAGAGGACTCTTTAAAGTAGAGACACTACATACTGATATACACCTGAACATCAGCAGGAGAGGACTCTTTAAAGTAGAGACACTACATACTGATATACACCTCAACATCAGCAGGAGAGGACTCTTTAAAGTAGAGACACTACATACTGATATACACCTGAACATCAGCAGGAGAGGACTCTTTAAAGTAGAGACACTACATGCTGATATACACCTGAACATCAGCAGGAGAGGACTCTTTAAAGTAGAGACACTACATGCTGATATACACCTGAACATCAGCAGGAGAGGACTCTTTAAAGTAGAGACACTGCATACTGATATACACCTGAACATCAGCAGGAGAGGACTCTTTAAAGTAGAGACTCTACACACTGATATACACCTGAACATCAGCAGGAGAGGACTCTTTAAAGTAGAGACACTACATACTGATATACACTTGAACATCAGCAGGAGAGGACTCTTTAAAGTACAGACACTACATACTGATATACACCTGAACATCAGCAGGAGAGGACTCTTTAAAGTAGAGACACTACATACTGATATACACCTGAACATCAGCAGGAGAGGACTCTTTAAAGTAGAGACACTACATACTGATATACAGCTGAACATCAGCAGGAGAGGACTCTTTAAAGTAGAGACACTACATACTGATATACACCTGAACATCAGCAGGAGAGGACTCTTTAAAGTAGAGACACTACATACTGATATACACCTGAACATCAGCAGGAGAGGACTCTTTAAAGTAGAGACACTACATACTGATATACACCTGAACATCAGCAGGAGAGGACTCTTTAAAGTAGAGACACTACATGCTGATATACACCTGAACATCAGCAGGAGAGGACTCTTTAAAGTAGAGACACTACATACTGATATACACCTGAACATCAGCAGGAGAGGACTCTATAACAGATAAATCAATTCTAGGATTAATTTCTAGGTTTTTTTGCCAGTAAAAAAAACAGTTTTTAACCTGGATGTTGTTGGGACTAAACAGAAAAATGGCACCTGTTCTGATTTATTCTACTGAATCCAAACACAACAGATTTCCTCTGCTATAAAGTGCAGATATGAGATTACTCCACTTGAATCAAATCCACTCAACACCAACAACAGCTGAGTCCTTCTCCCCCGAGGAGATGACTCTTCCTGGACAGATCTGATTCATTTCTGCTCCAACACCGATCCCTCCTCTTCTCTGAAGGATGATTCTCACCGTTTTATTTTATTCTCCTCTGTTGTATTCAGTGGAGACTCTCAGCGGCAGAATGTCATCCTCCACCACACACACACAACACCACACACACACACACACACACACACACACACACACACACACACACACACACACACACACACACACACACACACACACACACACACACACACACTCTTCTTCTCTTCACTTCCTCAATTAGGCAGCTCATCCATCGCCATGATTACATGCTGCTAATTAAGCAGCTAATCAGCTAATTACCCAGGAGCAGAGAGGAACGACGAGTGTGTGTGTGTGAGTGTGTGGTTAACACAATGTGTCATGAGCCAGCAGAGCATGATTCACGGTCGTTTTTATGTGTTTTGTTTCGTATTTCAGGAAGGTTTTTTATTCCTGAAATGTCTGTTTATTTCCGTTAATCCTTTGGGAACTTAACAAGATGGCAATTATCCAAGAGTCTTGTCAGCTCAGATGCTCAGTATCTGTAACCTGCATCCATATAGATGAACTCCAAACTTAATACTTTACTTTTGCATTGTTCTGGGGCTCATATGAGCTGGAACACTGAGAGCCGGAGGGGTGTGAATGATTCAGGGGAAGCTGAACGTGGCCGGATTAAAGATATTTATTGTGTCTGAGACGTTCAGGGCACACCAAGAGGGCAAGGGCACATTTCTTAAAGCATAAAACTAATCAGAAACAGAGACATCGCTTTAAAAGATTGTAGTTGTTGCCTAGAACTGTTTCTGCTGCTGGTGATGCCAGACGCTGTTATATCTGCCAGATATCTCATTTTCGAGGAAAGGATATATAAGTATAGTCACTATAAATGAATATCTGTAATAATTTAATGAAACTGACCATATATGCTCATTTTCAGGTGTATATCAGTATGTGGTGTCTCTACTTTAAAGAGTCCTCTCCTGCTGATGTTCAGGTGTATATCAGTATGTAGTGTCTCTACTTTAAAGAGTCCTCTCCTGCTGATGTTCAGGTGTATATCAGTATGTAGTGTCTCTACTTTAAAGAGTCCTCTCCTGCTGATGTTCAGGTGTATATCAGTATGTAGTGTCTCTACTTTAAAGAGTCCTCTCCTGCTGATGTTCAGGTGTATATCAGTATGTAGTGTCTCTACCTTAAAGAGTCCTCTCCTGCTGATGTTCAGGTGTATATCAGTATGTAGTGTCTCTACTTTAAAGAGTCCTCTCCTGCTGATGTTCAGGTGTATATCAGTATGTAGTGTCTCTACTTTAAAGAGTCCTCTCCTGCTGATGTTCAGGTGTATATCAGTATGTAGTGTCTCTACTTTAAAGAGTCCTCCGATGGGAGGCACTCAGAGCTTTGTGGGCAGTATTAAGAACAAAGACTTTGCCTGAAAACTGTCCACTTAAGAAGCTAAACAATTTAGGTTGTAGTGCCATCATAATGAAAAACAACAAGTTGAATGCCTCTAAAACGCAGTTAGAGCTAAACAATTCCCCTCCTAAACGTTCACTATCTGACTCACAAGTTAAACTACCTTTTGCAAAACAAACATAATCAGCGACGTTCATTTCTTGGCAATTTTTCTTGTTTTTCATACTTTTCTTTTTCTGTTTCTTGCTGCGTCTACAGTTGGACATGAATAGTTTACCTGAGACTTCTTCTCCCCTTTTGACCTTGAATCATTTGCGTCCACATCACGTAAAGCCTCCTCTTGTCCGGAAATGTTACCAGGCCGACGCAGGAATTATACAAACCCACAGCCTGGCGTTCCTAAATGAGCTGTATGTGCTCCTGAAGTGAGTTACTCCAGACAGAGAAACAAGTCCGTTAGATAAGCGCCGTCCACGTCACGTGATCGCAGTGTGTGTGCTGTCTGCTGCATCCTCAGTGTCAGGTGTGTGTTAGTCTGTGTGTGTGTGTGTGTGTGTGTGTGTGTGTGTGTGTCTGGCGGCTCTGCGGCACGCCTCCTATCTGCGATCAGTGGGAGACAGACACACAACACACTCGGATCAACACTCGTCTGATTGTGCCGGCGGGGGGGCCACCGACAGCAGAGAGGAAAATAGGAGACGAGAGGAAGAGGAGTAGTTATTATCTTGTTTTGTGTTTCTATAGATAAACAGGTTAGGGAGGGAGAAGGTGTCCAAAACTCTGATTCTGGAAAACTTTTTGAACTTTTGACCCTTGCCGTTTCTCTGAATGATTCGTTTCCTTTCTATCACGGCTGTAGGCTGTGCTAAAGAAGCCACGAGGGGTTAAATACGACACTTTGATCACTTTGATGCACTCTAACAAAACCTCCTATCTGTTCGTTTGACCATTCATTAGATAGAGACAGAGAGAGAGAGAGAGATAGATAGAGACAGAGAGAGATAGATAGATAGATAGATAGAGAGAGAGAGAGAGAGAGAGAGAGAGAGAGAGAGAGAGAGAGAGAGAGAGAGAGAGAGAGAGAGAGAGAGAGAGAGAGAGAGAGAGAGAGAGAGAGAGAGAGAGAGAGAGAGAGAGAGAGAGAGAGAGAGAGAGAGAGAGAGAGAGAGAGAGAGAGAGAGAGAGAGAGAGAGATAACATTCTAACTCAGAGATACCGTGTTGATAATACAAATCTGCACGCTTACAGACATGTTTATTGTAAAGAGCACATATTCATTTGTTAGATGTAAAACTTGTGCGTGACAGTTCTGTCCCCACGGCAACTAACATCTGGTGTTGGAGGGGTCTCTCGGGGACTTTATCAGGGACTCAGTCAGGTGTGTGACAGGTCTCTCTTTCTCTACATCAGGGGTGTCCAAACTTTTTTCACCGAGGGCCACGTACAGAAAAATATACGAAGGTCTGGGCCGCTCACTCGAGGTTTATTGCCTCTTAAGTTAAGTTATAAGTTGGAAAAGTCAATCCAATGTAGGTAAATTATTCTTCAGACTTGAAAATGCTTTAAGAAAAAAACACAGCTCTCCAGAGGGTTTCATTTATTTAGTTGGCAGCTCATCCCTTAAAACAGAAGCCTCAGAGTGATTATAATAAGAGGAAATATGAAGGGTATGTTTCAAGGTTGTTATGTAAATAAGTTATTGGGCTTTTTCCTTATCAACTTAGATTTGTTAGAACATATTTGCAACTTTTATTGACTGAATTTATTTGAAAAGTGGACTTATTAACACATGAATACTGTGTAATATATTTGAACATATATAAGAAGTACAATATAAGACAAGCAGAAGTGTATTATACTTAAAGGTCCCATGTCATGGTCATTTCTACTGATCATAATTCCATTGTTGAGGTCTACTAGAATAGATTTATATTGTGCAATGTTCCAAACTCACATTGGTTTCTCATACAGCATCTCTGTATAGTCTGTGTATTCACTCTCTGTCCTACACGGCTTGTTGGAGCTCCTCCCCCCCCCTCCCTGTGAGCCCAGTGTGCTCTGATTGGTCGGGACGTTGCGAGGCTCGCCGCTGCTCGCCACTGCTCGCCGCTGCTCGCCGCTGCTCGCCGCTGCTGTGAGCTGCAGCGAGGAGCGGACAGGTTTCCGGGTCGGCGATACAGCGAGAACAAGCGAAACCCATCCTGAGCACACACAAACACTCACAGCCGAAGTATAACCAATAAGTGTGGCTTGATATTGAGGAAGAAAAAGGTTTATAACGCTGTGAGAATGGGTCTGCGGAGAGCATTTCTCCGCCATCCCAACTCGTCTATTACCAGCGTTCAGGGAGCTCTATGCAAGTCAATGGGACTCCCTGTTAGTTAGCCAAGGGATCCTGGTGTGTGAGGTGCTCCGCGGATTGGTCCATTTGGGCCAATCCGGTCATTTGTTGTTGATTTGGGTGTTCACACGTCACAGAACCCAGGAAGCAAACAATGGAAAAAGAGAAATGTCCAACGAGGCGTTCTGGGGCAGCATAGACAGGTCTTTTCTGTGTTAGAGTTTTACTCGCTACAGGGTGTACTTTGAGGGTTTGAGACTCTGCAGACCGTTTACATGCAGAAGCTACAGAACACAAGGGGACGGGTAACAACCAGAAAAGCGTGATATGGGACCTTTAAGTCATTATACTTTTTGAATTTCTTGTACTTTCTTTATTTCTTCCTTCCTTCCTTCCTTCCTTCCGTCCTTCCTTCCTTGCTTGCTTCCTAAATTAAAAAATTAAAACCAGGAATAATAATACAAAATAAATAGAAATGTAGTCATATAGGAAGCTGCCTGGTCTCGCCCATCCAAGTTCCATATTTTCTATAAAAACATATTTTTGAATGAATTTATAATCAAACTTTCATCCCCTTGAGTTCCTTCAATCTGGCCGAGAAGTTTCCAATGTTCAGCGTGACATGTTCACAAAGTCAAGCTAATGACTTCCTGCTGTGGAAATGAGCTTTTTCTCCCCTGAAACCCCAAAATGTTTGTGGGACATTGCTCAGAAAGAAAATCATAATTTAAAAATGTTGGTTCAGGCCTTCAGCAGGTGCGTCTATCATCAGAAAAGAGTTAGCATTTCCCATCATAACCAACTCATTCTGTTAGCAGTTAGCCTGAGGCGTTTAAATAGCTCACAGCTAAGAGCTTTAATATGTAATATGTGTTTGATTTGATTTACAGCAGACGACCTGGACTTAAATTTGCTCTTGCCAAGTTGGGATCTTTGCAAACTTCAAGTTCATGTAAAGATACAGATGTTTTCAGTCTTATAAGCGTAATACATTACAAAAAACTGGCTTAAAAAGTGAAAAGAAATCCTAATTCGTTGGAATTAATTGCTCATGATTTCACCCTCTGTCTGAAACCGGAGCCCAGTCTACTCTGATTGGTTAGATCTGCTTAGAGATGTCCCGCCCCTTAGCCTATCATTTAAGATGGCAAAAAGTACACACATCCTTTACTCAAGTAGAAGTACAGATACTCGTGTTTAAAAATACTCTGGTGAAAGTAGAAGTACTGACTAAACTTCTTTACTCAAGTCAAAGTAAAGAGGCTTTGAAATGTCCTTCAGTAAAAAGTACCCATAACTAGCAGCTGTTTTAAAGAGTACCTGACCTCCCTTTATATTAATAGAACAATAATGTCATTGTTAGCTAATGAATGTTTCCATGCTGAACAACGGCAACATGACAACGTTTTCATTGGTCCCTCTTCTTTAGAGAAGACCAGGAAATGATGGATACACGGATCGTGTTCAAATCAATAGGCACGCAATGACTCTAAATAATAATGATCACGCCACCAACACAACATTCAGACTAAAGGAACCAGCCTGTTTGGAACATGGAAGAAGTAGAAAGTACAGGTATTTGGGTTCAACATGTAAGAAGTAGAAAGTACAGGTATTTGGGTTCAACATGTAAGAAGTCAAAGTAAAAAGGCGTCAGAAAAACAAGTAGTGGAGTTAAGTACTGAAACCAGAAACATGTACTTAAGTACAGTAACAAAGTATTTGTACTCCATTACTACCCACCTCTGTCCGTTGGGAGTTTTTGTCCGAAGCGATGATCGTCGTCTTGATTCAAAATCTCTGTCAGCTCAGCGTTAATCACCCCGCGATGAAGAGCAGATGAAGCAGAATCAGAGCTCCCAGGAGCCTCGCTGCTTACAGACATCAAAGCAGTGCATTCTGGTCCATATCCAAACCAACGCCTCTTCCTCCTCTTCCTCCTCTTCCTCCTCTTCCTCATGTTTAACCTCTCGTCTCTTCTCATGTTCTCGTTTTGTCTCAATCTGTTCCCCTCCTTCACTATTCTCTTCTCCTTTACCTTCCTCTTTCATAACGCTTCTTTCAATTCATCTCTTCCTCATCTCCTTAAATCTGCTCTTCGTCCTTGGTTTTCTTTCTCACTCCTTTCCTCCTTTCCTTTCCTTGCTTTTATGTTTTATTTTATTTCCGTTCTTCTCCATTTCCTTTCTTTCCTTTCCTTTCCTTCATGTCTTGTCTCCTTTGATTTCTTCTAATCTTGGTTTTAATGTTCTTCTTTATTTTATTGTTTCCTGACCCCTAACTTTCTTAGCTTTTTGCAATTCATGACATCTCCTCTTTGTGTCCTTTCTCTCTCTGATTCCCCCTCCTTTCCTTTCCTCTCCTCTTATCCCCTCTCCTTTCCTTTCCTTTCGTCTCCTCTCCTTTCCTTTTGTATTCATTTCATAGTTTTATCATCCTATTCCTAACTTTCCTTTCTCTCTCTCTTTGCTTTCTTTTCCTCTGTTCCCATCTCTGTTCTTTCCTTCTTCTTGGATCTCATTTCCTTTCCTCCATCCTTCCTCTCCTTTAATCTGCTTAACATCCCTGCCTTTCTTCATCCTTCTTCTTATGTTGCTTTTCCTTTCCTCTCTTCCAACGTTCAGTCCTTTCTTATCACCTTCTCTCCTTTTCTTCCCCTCCTTTAATGTCCTTTTCTCTACCTTTCCTTGCCTCATCTTCCTCCTCTTCCTCTCCATCCTTCTCTCCTCCTCTTCACCTCTCATCAATACTTTTGATTTCCATCTCTCCTCCATAACGAGCGACAGCGAGATGGACGGAATAATATCGATGTGTTTTTTTTCCTTCTTTTTTTTTTATAAGGGTCACGGTTGTAATTAACATTCTGCCGCTCAATCGGTCAAGGTTTCCATCTCACCACACACACACACACACACACACACACACACACACACACACACACACACACACACACATCTCTCTTCATAACAAACACACCGTTGAAGCTTATAAGGTGCACACACACACACACGCACGCACGCACGCACGCACGCACACACACACACACACACACACGTACAGATTCGATGCAGCATTTTGCAGGCGAGGTGAAAGGATGGATGCACATGTGTAATTTCCATCAGATTCACCTCCTCTTTCCTTCCGTCATTAGTTTTCCAGATAGCTCTCGGAGAAAGATACGAAAACAACGGCGGATGTATAAAATATGACTGTTGTCTCCTTGATGATCTGCAGTCACAGCTACACTTGTTATTCAGACGAGATGTTTGAGGCCTGACTGGAGAGAATGAATTTCAGAGCGCTCAGGATGCCGCTCGTCTTCACTTTTATGTAAATGTATTTTCCTCTTGCGTCTCTATGGAAGATCTCCGGAAACATCCGAGGTCTCAACGCTGACCTTTGAGCAGTTTTTAGTTCGTGGTGTTTTCTCTGCGCGGAGGAAACTCCCACTGAACCCACAGACTGCTGCAATACATACTGAGATTTTCTACATTTTTTAAACTTATTTCAAGGTTTTATACGAGCTCGAACAAGATCTAACGGAATTATAATTTAATTTAAAGTTTGTTTTTGTATATATCTATTTTGTCTGAGTGTGTAAAGGTTTGAATATCCTAAATTCAATATTAACAGATGTCACATAATTTAAATCTCTTCCACATATTTTGTGTATATTTGATCAATAAATCAATACATTTAATATATTACAACGAAGACAAATGTATTTAGAAAAACAGCTACGACTTTTTTTTGTTTTATTCCACATTTTTCTTCAACTTTCTTCAAGTTTTTGCATATTTCTTTTCTGTTTTTCTTCATGAAAACCAATTCATCCCAGGATTCTGATTATTTCAGTAACTTAAAATCGTTTTTATTTATCTTAATCGTCTTGTATCAAACCTAGAAACACCACAGTGAGAACAGAAATCCTGTATTCACTACTGCTGAATCCATCCATCCATCCACATCCATCCATCCATCCATCCATCCATCCATCCATCCATCCATCCATCCATCCATCCATCCATCCATCCATCCATCCATCTTCTCCCCCTTATCCGTGGTCGGGTGGCGGAGGTAGCAGTTCCAGCAGAGAGCCCCAAACGTTCCTTTCCCTGGCCACATCAACCAGCTCTGACTGGGGGATCCCAAGGCGCTCCCAGGCCAGAGAAGAGATATAATCCCTCCACCTGGTCCTAGGTCTACCCCTCGGTCTCCTCCCAGCTGGACGTGCCTGGAACACCTCCCTAGGGAGGCGCCCAGGTGGCATCCTTACTAGGTGCCCGAACCACCTCAACTGGCTCCTTTCGACGCGAAGGAGGAGCGGTTCAACTCCGAGTCCCTCCCGGATGACTGAACTTCTCACCTTATCCCTAAGGGAGACGCCAGCCACCCTGCGGAGAAAACCCATCTCGGCCGCTTGTATCCGCCATCTCGTTCTTTCGGTCATGACTACTGCTGAAACCACAATATATAATAATTTAGCATTTGTAATATGAGACGTTTTAACATTCACGATAATGAAAAACATCGGGCGTCTCCAGAGTAAAGAATGAATCGGGCTGTAGGTGTGAAGACATCTTTAATCTTTCCGCTCTCTTTTGTCTGTAAGATCACTTTAAACACTTCTCTCCTCTCCGTCTGATCTTCTCTTCAGGTGTTAACTCCTCTCACCTCTGCTTCTCTTTACGATCGACAGTTTAAACTCTCATTTCTCCCTTTCTTTCTTCTTCTTCTTCACCTCCATCTCTCCTTCAGCTCTGGAGCTCTTCCTCCTCCTCCTTTAATCTCCTCCGCTCCTCTTCAGCAGTGAAGTGGGTTTAACGGCAGAAATCAATACTGGATCAGAAACCAGATTCTCCTGATCTTCTATCTATCTTCTTCTTCCGTCATTTTAAACAAAAAAGAAGTCAGGAATGTCACGTCATGGCTTTCTCTTTCACCACTAACAAACATGTAAGATGTGAGAGAGTCTTAAAGGGAGTTTTAAGTGGAGATGTTTCCATTCTGCGCTCATAAATCCTCCTCTTGGCCAGTAGATGGCAGTAGATGCACACCAAGCAACGAGCTCTTCTTCATCTTCATCTTCATCTCTTTCGAAGGGCAAGCTGCCAGAGATGAAGACGTACATGTGTAACTCTCTGGTGTCATTTCAACCACTCATTGATGTATCATTAGTTTATTTAACAGCGACAGAGCACATTAATACACATTGCTGTAAATGCGTCAGATTTAGCAAACTGGCACTTTTGAAATGTAATAAGATGATCAAATCATTGGAAACATGTTTCAAAGAGGCATGCCAATAACAACAATACACAAGAACATATAACAAAACAAATCTGAGTCTTATTTTACCTCCATTTCGTGTTCTGGTAAACCTCCACCTTTGTTCCTTGAAGAAGTCAAATTAATTCTCTCTTTTAGTTTTTCTGTAACTAAACAAATATTTTTCAGACTTTTCCGTATTTTCTACATTTGTATTTCTCTATTTGTTAACAGAACATGTATCATCTTGGTTTTTTCTTTGACTTTTATCCACATTGTGTTTCCTATTTTTCACAATCTCCTCCTTTGTTTCCCTGCTATCTTTGTCTCTATTTGTCTTTTTCCTCATCGCTCTGTATTTACCCTAATGTGTGTTTACCTGTGACGTCCTGCGGGTCTCTTTTTTTGTTCTCTTTCTGTCCTTGAATTAATTCATCTGGAATCAGCTTCAAAACACCGTCCAGCCTCTCCTCTCCTCTCTAGTATTTACTCTTATGTTATCCAATCTGTTGCTTTCTCTCTCCCTACTCTTTCCTACTTTTAATACATTTCTTCTCCAGCTGTCTAGCGTATTATTTTGAACTCTGTCGTTCTCTCCGCCCTTTTTGTAGCCTTTTGATGTGGCTCTGGACAGCGATGTTTATTCATGCCGTCACTGTAGTTATCTTTATTTCTCAATGATCTGACCGGTTCCTCCTCTCTTGCTCCCAGGGCTTCGTGCAGCAGTTGGACGGGTTCATTTCGTGGCTGCAGGAGTCGCTCGACAGCACGGAGAACTGGACTCAGCCCAGACAGGAGCTGGAGAGCCTGAGGGTGTACCTGGACACACACCTGGTGAGCACACACACACACACACACACGCACACACGCACACACAGACAGACAGACAGACGTATACACTAAAGCTCATATACAGTAAGGTATAC